>CATIUR010000007.1:52224387-52569387 GCA_949592205.1 Helichrysum umbraculigerum
CCTCAAGGATTTACTGAATTACTTTAGGCTACTAGTACACATTGTAGCTACTCCCTAGTGATCGACTGGACTGATCATGTAGGCAATATAGTCAACACAACTCAAAGTTTCATTTCGAATTCCTTAGTTGCCGGAAGGGCACTAGTTCAACAAGGGGAGATAGACAACTCTAGATAGGTGTTGTCAGACTTGTGTAGATAACACGCAATCTATAACTTGAATACAACGATAAATACTACGAACAAATTTCGGGACGAAATTCTCCTAACAAGGGGAGAATGTGACACCCGGTCAAAAATGACCCAAATTACCGTCCTAATTTGAACTTTAATTTCGAAGTATTAAATAATCCGAAACAATTATTTAATAATCACACGTACACAAATTTGGTAGAACGCAGAAACCCAAATAAAGATTTGGTGAAAATCATTTTCAAACAAAGTATTATTATTGAGAATAATAACGACGTACTCCGAAAATTATTTAGATACATTTTAGATACAGAAAACTATCCGTGTATTTCGAGTTAAACTAAGATATATTTTTATATCTCATCGGAAGTATTTTTATCAAATATTTCAATTAAAATCATATACGAAATAATATTTAGAAAATTATCATTTTTAAATATTACACTATTTAACGATCGGGTACGCGAACACGGGTCGAAAATACCACCAACCATCAATTATTGGAGGCCGATTAAATAAACCGACCCCAATAATTCACACACACTCGCACACATTCTCTACCTCTCTCGGCTCTCACTCTCTCGCTCTATTTCGTGGATCATCAAACCAACAACAACAACATCACAGAATCATAATCATCATCATCTCCATCCTTGTTCATCATCATCATCGGATCATCCTCATCACCATCACTTTCGATCTCGATTTTGATTTGTAAGAAAACTTTAAACTTTACTTTAATTTAGTGTTTACAATACGTAGTATAACATGTAATACCATTGTACTAAGTTATAGTATGCGGAAATTGGAATTTAAATTGGTTTTGTAAACTTGCTGCTCGAACAGAACTGAAAACCAGTAACTACCCGGCGGGTACCCATAGTACCCGGCGGGCATCCCTAAAAATCTTCGAATCCGGCGTATTAGATTGAATACGGCGTATTCAAACTAATACGGCGGATCTCCAGGACCCTAATTTACACTAGGTGCATAATGGAAAAACTAGGTGCATAATGGAAAAACTAGGTGCATAATGGAAAACTAGGTGCATAATGGAAAAACCAGGTGCATAATAAAAAAACTAGGTGCATAATGAAAAAAACTAGGTGCATAATGGAAAACTAGGTGCATAATGGAAAAACCAGGTGCATAATAGAAAACTAGGTGCATAATGGTTTGAACTAGGTGCATAACGCGTAGTAACTATATAGAGAGTCACTAAATGATATGGAAAACATTTAGAACGGATAAAAATACTTTTATACAAACTATGTTTTGGTATGTATATACGTATATGTATAAATTTACGATAACTATATATATATATATATATATATATATATATATATATATATATACAAAATCAACATTCGTAACAAACAAATTATGTTTTTGAAAAGACAACTACAATTATATGTATATATATACATATATTCAAGGACGACTAGTAATATATATAAGAATATATATATTCAACTAATAAGTATATCGATATATATACTTACGTGCAACGAATGATTTATTAAACGTACACTTACAATTATATAATATCGTGCGTATAGGACATTAGGAGATTACTGTTGGAACACGCACGCACATTAGGATTGCTTGCTCTTCAGGTGAGTCTCATGGCCCCTTTTTACTGCTTTACTTTGGGGGAGATGCATTACTTGTTTTACTCGAACACATGTATTTACACACTTGATTACAAACTGATTTGCTGGTATATCGATTGCATGAGGTTTACTTAATCCAATGAAGTCCCTTTAATCATAGTCGTCAGTTATGGTCTTAAGCGCGAGTACTAGTAAATGGATCCATTAGGACTGACAATCCTCACCCAGGGTAGCACGCACTACCCCGAACATTCAGTATAAATGGGTGTTTCTTACTCGTTACATATGAATGTTCTGGATTAGCATTCACGAGGGCAAAATCACTGATTGTTAAGCTTCGACTATGGTGCTCATGGCAATATATACGGAAACTATTGCGACTGTGCAATATTTACTCAATGATTTTACAAGCTGATGTGTTCAAACTGTTACTTACTATAAACCTGTGAGATTCACCAACCTTTTGGTTGACCTGTTTTAGTAATGCATTCTCAGGTACACAGCAACAGTAAGGTTGATCAGTACGGATGGCCCAGCAGGATATGCTTTAGTAGCTCGAGTCGCATGCACTTACACATATGAAGATTTTACTTGCATTATCTTTTGTATAATGATTATGTACTTAAAATCTAACAAAACAAGTTGCGAACTCATCAATGATGTATTACTTTTGAAAACTTATGTATTAATGTAACTTTTTCTACAACGTCTCATTTAGAGTCGTTTGCTTGTACTTTGGGTTTGATTATTGATTAGTCATGCCCCAAAACAGTCGCTTCCGCAAAGCATTAAATTGGGGGTGTGACACGTACATTCTCACCGTTTGTTCATATACTTTATGTGTTGCATGGATAGTCCAAAAACTCAAAAGTTGTTGCACGGTTAGTCCCTCCTCTACATAAAATGACTAAAGTACCATCAATGACACTATCTATTTTGCTAGGTAAGAGGAGGGTATTTTAGTCATTTTACGTAAAGGACTAAAGGAGGGACTTACCGTGGAATAACTTTTGAAATTTTGGACTGTCCATGCAATAAATAAAATACAGAGACTAACGATGAGAATATGTGTAAACTACAGTGACCATGCAATTAACTCTTTCTAACACTATAAGTGTAACCAACCCGATCATCATTTCCTGTTATTGAAAAGAAACAAAAAAGGAGAAGAATCGATTTGTTATTGCGGTCATCATCGAGATGAGAAGACATTTCTTTGGCATTCATTTATGATGTTTAAAGTTTGGCCCCTAAATTTAGTTTCATAGCGATTTTAAGAAACACGAATACCTTATCCTCGAGAATGCGACGGGTAGCAAAACAAGACCACACATTATTGCATGAAATGCTCACGTCGGATTTTACTCGACGATCGTCATTCTTATTAACCATTTCATCGAAAATATCATGAGCTTGTTCACGTAATTTGTTATATAGTTCAAACTCCACCAATAAACAGTATATAGAAGTTTCATCACATAATTCAGTGACACGAATAATTTTATCAAAGTGGTACACATTGTTCATTCTACAAATGCAATTTGGATTGATACTACTTTTGCAGTACAACAAACAAATTTTGATCTAGTAGTAGTGTACAAAAGAATTACTTGTAATACACTAAAAGGCTCCATCTTTGAATCTTTTGAGCTTAATCAAGTTCGCGAGCTCCCATAAAGTTTTGTGTACACTCTCTTAGTCCTGTAGACTACAATCATACTCAAGAAAAACGCCATGAGACAAAGAACCGACAATATCCCACAAGTGATCGAATAACATATGGTTCCATAGCAAGTGAGTGCTTCACCATCTGTAACGGTATGCTGACTTTGAATCTTGGCTTCGTAGTCGTAGATACCACTAGCAATGACACCTGAGAAGACAAGTGAACCAGCGGGACTTGCGAGTGTAAGAAAGTTGTACAATGCTCCAAAACTTTTTAACCCAAATAATTCCGAGGCAGCAGAAGGTACAATAGCCCAATGGGCCCCGTAACATGATCCCATTACAACCGAAACAATGTATATTGCCGCAGGTCCGCTCACAGCGTAGTAGAAAAGCGAACACGCCATCACGATTTGAACCGCAGCCATAGCCACTGGTCTTGGATATGCGTACTTCCTATTTTGCCAACAACAACTAAATATATCAGGGGATGTTTGGAATAATTTATTTTGTGCTTAACTGCTTAAAAAATCAGTAAGTACCAACTTATTATTTTTATTTACTTATTCATTTTAAACAAGCAGATACGGTGTTTTAATTAATGTATCTGATATTCCTTATCTACTGTAATACTAAGCAGTAAGGAGATAAGCACTTGAATATGATGGTTAAAAAAGTTGAAAGTTAACAGATTTAGCACAAACGCACCTTACAACAAGCTCGGAGAAATACCCGCCAGCAACACGACCAAGAAAGTTCCAAATGCTAATCATGGACACGAATACGTGAGGGTTTTTATAACCTAAAGATTCACACATTTGACCTAGATTATCAATAATGGTCAAACCCGATCCTGAGGCAAGAACTAACGAAAAGAACATGAGCAAGAAATCAGCTTTCACCAATGCTTGCATCAAAGTAAAATCTTCCCCTCTTCTCGGACCCTTCTTAATTTTCACGGCTCCATCAGCCGCTGCTTGCACTAATCTTGACTGCAATTGAGATATTTGTTTTTCCCGTTCATTGTCTGGAACTGAGTCAGTTCCCGAAGGTGCCTCATCTTCTACTTCGCTAAAAATGATTTCTGTTTTGTCATGATTAATCACTTCTTGCTTCTCTTCCTCACTCAAAAGACTTTCTTCTGAATGGGATTTGGAAGAGAAAAACACTAATGTAATGGGAATTGCAACGGGGAGCAACACGAGAATCACAAGCCCGATTGTGAGCGAGGTGAGAATGGTTTGGTTCAAGTCAACTAGATCTTGTAGTATTAAAACAGCTAAAAGATAAGCAGCAAGAATGAGGCAAACACCATAAAGAGCTAAGAAACTCATGTTATCAGACGGCCTAGCTTGTTTATGACCACCAACGGGTCTAATCAAGAACATCACTGCGGTAATTACAATCGTGGGACCCACTGCTACAACGAAAATGATGGATGCTTCATCCGGGAAATTGAACATGGTGTAAACTTGTGTCAATATTGCACCACTCAACCCCGCAAAACCTTTAAGTATTCCTACTACTGGACCTCGGCTTTTTGGGAAGTTTTGGACTCCCGAAACAAGAGATCCTGTATTGAAATAAGTTTCGCCATTCGTTCCCACGAAAATGCACACACATAGCTGCAAATAACGTTTGATGCTTTAGAGAGAAAAAAAGTTCTTTTCAAGTCATTCTGGAATTGTTACATGCTAAACAGGGGAAATGCATATGGATTTGGTTACGTATAAAATGCTGATTCTGTTCTGTTTAAAAGATTGTTAAAACTTTTAATTTTCATATCAAACTTACTACTTTCAAGACTCAAAATTTACAACTACCTTTTAATTTCTAACCTAAGACGGTACTTAATCATAACTAGAACAGTTTTTCTACAAATCTAGTATTCACTTATCAGTATTCAATTAATAAACTAGACAGTAGTTCTGAAATTGAAGACTCCAACACATTCAATTTGACTTTCAAAAGTCAACGTTGGTCTCCAAAAACAAATCTGGTGTATTCCAACTCTTCATGGTCTATAATATGTTTTTTATAACCTTAATCAATCATATATTCATAGCTAATTGACCAAAATCATACCCATATATAGCTATAGCTATCATACATATACATACAAATTTTGAGTAGAAAAAAGAAAAACCCATGAAAACAGAGAAAAAGAGACTGACCACCCACAAAGGGAATTGAGGCAATGTCTGATTAACAGTGAGCCAAACAAGACCATACCCAAAAAAGTTCTGGGCAACCCCAATAAAAAGAACAACCCAAATGGGAGCAACTTCAGATAAACTACCAGCAATGAATCCAATCGCATCACCAATATCTTTAGCAACACCCAACATAGCAATCTGTCTTTGATTATAACCCATGGTGCTCTTGATCACTGGTGATATACTTCCATACATATACCCAATTCCAGAACAAGATTGAACCCACATAGATGCCACAAAAACTAGCCATCTATTGTTCACAAAAGTCTTGGCCTTTTCTTGTAGTCCTGTCATCTTTGCAAATTTAATCACAAAAAAAAGGTGATCAAGATTGCATGAAAAAGATCAAAACTTTAATGGGTATTAAGGGTTTTTTTATTTGGGTATGAAAGTTTTGAGATTTTGATGGAAGAAGATGATGAAAAGCTTCACAGAGGAAGTGGTGTTTGATTTCTTCCTTTCCTAAATTTGGGCTGTTTTATATGGAGAAGCTTTCTTCCTCTGTAAATTAAATTACAATTTGCTTGACTTTTTGTCTCCAGTTGTCATTATTAATTATTAATTATGTATTATTTCCTACCATTTGATGATTTTGTTTTTCACTTCTTCTATTTATCGCTCTAAAATTAATATTTTATTTGCCATTTGTTAAACGTGTGGCCCTATCAAAAAGGTTATGGCAGCCATAATCTCGCCTGCTCTTGTTCTACCTACCTCCTTGCATTATTATTGTGGTGGTAGGTAGCAAAATGCATAGTTTTTTTTTATTATTATGTGGGATGTGTTAGTAAATATTTTTTATTTTTATCATTCATTAATTAATTATTAATTAAGTTTTAATAGGTTCTGATGATATATACTACTGTAATAAAATAGAGTTATATTAGCATAGACCAAGTTACAATTGTCTTTTTTTTTTCACATTTTTAAATGTTCGCAACGCATATACAAATAAAATTTTGTCAAATCATATTCACCTATAATGCATGATTGTTTTCCATAACTTTTCCAAACGTTATGCGAAATTATGATTATATTACATAAGTTAAGTTTTAAGTAGTACAATAAAATATATAAACAGAACATATATACGATAAGTAATATAGAAATACATGATGTCCATTAAATTAAATAACATGTATATGCATGAAATTTTTCGTATCACTTGAGTCATATGACAATGTTTTTTTTTCTTTTAGTTATCAACGAAATCTTTAAATAGAACACTTATACAATTTTCATGTAAGAAATGTTTGACATCAGTGCACAAAATAATATCTTACACCGTAATTTATCAACATATAATAATTGCTTTATATATAATATTAAAGATATTCAAACATTTACTACCATAAATGATAGAGCAGCGATTAATATATATATAGGCATATTTAAAACATATGGACTAAATCACGTGAAGGTAAATTAGTTCATAGAGAAACATTATATATTTAAATATATGATTTAGATAACAATGTTCTATCACTTGTGAGTCCGTTAATTTTAGTCCCTTGCATGTATTCTCCTTACGAATTAAAATTGAGGTGGCGAATATCTATTGATTAAATTGAAATTTCAAATCTAGCAGAAATATAGGAATTAGTTAAGTTCAAGATGCACACTTAAATTGGTTAATGATATACGTGTCGATTATAGAGTAAGGTTTTTAGGAGGGAAAAAGTAAATTTAGGTTAATGACTAGGTGCCACCTGACTAATCATGTAGTTTTTTAATTAAATAGATAGATTTTTTAATGAACTAAAAAGTGGTTCTATTTTTCTATAGAGAAATTGTCTAATAATTATGGATAATTAATTAAATATTAAAGATAAACCATTGTTGCGTGAATGAGTAGCATGACCTTGAATGTCGTCTCTTGGCGCATGATTTATGTGTAAAAAGGGACGTTTCTTCTAAGATTGGTTAGTTTGTGTCTAATTTGTTATTAAATTCGTGTGTTGATGGTTGTCATTGATATGATTAATATTGACTTTCGATGTTAAATAATTATGATCACCAATAAGTTCATTTACCTTGTTAATGACATATAAATGTGTGTTAGAAAAGATTATCGTTGTAACATGTTTTATATAACGAAATTATGAATTGATGTCGAATAACTGTATTTTGAGGGGAATGAGGGGGCAGACGATCTAAGTCATTGAGTTCTGCGATCAACTAATCAGATTCACAACATTGAATTTTATATAAAATGAATTTTTGTTAAGATGCAACGAATATAGGTTGTTGATCACAAAAACTAACGACTATTATCGCATTCTGCCATTTCTCTTAAAATGTAGCTGACCTCCAAAACCTTAACCATTATAATAAGCTCGAAAAGTCTGTAAAATCGATTGATTTTAGCTTGTTAAGTTATATTATCTTCTTGAAGCATATATTTCATGATATCGAAAAATTGTTAATACATTAAATTGTTTTGCAAGAGAACCTAACCTAACCTAACCCCAAACAGATCGTCCCACACGTATTATCATGTTTGTGAATTATATAATATACATTAATTAATAAACAAGTGGGGCATGTGACTATGAAACTAAAGAACGTGATGTTGTAGTAGGTATGATGGGGTAATAGGGGCGAATATACATGAGGACGGCCGTTCACTTAAGAAATTTGTTTGAAAAATCATAAAAACTAGTAAATAGATTTAAGGTTGTTACTTGTTAGACTCCTCCCAACGGGAGTCGTCGGCTCTCGTCGGCTCCAAAGCGACGAACCGACAGGGATGGCACCACCCCATCGGTTGCCATCGTCGGTTTAGAGCTTCGGTTTTCCGAAGTGCTCGGTCGGTCGAGTGGGCCCAATTTATTGTTTTTTGTTTTTTTGTTTTTTTGTTTTGTGTGTATAATATTAAAGGAAAATTGGTAAATGCGGGTCTTAGAAAATGAAGTGACGGAGTAGGGATGAGAGTAGTCAGTCGGTTTCAGTCAGGTTCTTGAAAAATCTGACGTGGCGCTGACGTGGCTCCGTCAGTTTCAGTCAGTTGGTTTTTGGGTTGGGAGGAGTCTTAGACGGCTCCCATCAATTATCTTCGGTTTCCGTCGGTTAAACTTTTCTCCCCTAAAAAAATAATGAAAAGAACAAATTAAACTTCTTTGATGTCTATGTTTAAAATTTCTTGTTCCGCCCTTTACATAACGATGCATTTCCAACCGACTCATCATCACATGTGATTTTTTCCTTTTATTATTTATGATAAATAAATTAAATACATTTTCATTTCTTTATATATATTTCTACTAGTAAGAAGATGTTGATCATTTTTTAGACTTAAAAGTTCATATTATTGAGTTTGCATTAAGATCCTACAACTCTTTAATATTTGTTTTGGGTGATGTTAATTACGTAAATGAGGTTGACTGATTACAACGTGAGCTAGAGATATCTTATGGATTTGGCACAAATATGATATTAAAAAGTAAAAACTAACTCTGTCAACTTCTTAACTGGCCAAACTTACCAATGGGGCTTTGCCTCAGTGGTACCGCCGCCGCAAATCCCCACGCCCTATCCGGGTTCAAGCCTCTGGGAGTACAAAAAATCCTATGCTCCGTGTGTGGGGTCACTGGGGCCAGGTGTTTAGCCGGACGGGTTGCCTCTTGCGGGTGGGGCTCCGTGGATCTACGGATCTGGGGTTAAAGGTTCCCTCCAATAACCTTTTTTTTTTTTTTAACTGGCCAAACTTGGGTTGAATTGTCTTAGTCTAGCAGAGGACACTAATTGACAAACCAACTTCAAGATTCAATCAAATTCAACGGGTGATTTATGAGAAGTTTAGTTTAAATACTAGACGCAATCGGAATTATAAATCAATGATTGTAACGACATCTCAAATGTACGTAAGATTGCCTTGATCTAGGATCCTCTAATTAACTTTATGTGCATTAGCAAAGAAAACGTACGTCTTGTATTATCTATGCATGTGTATTCGTAGTGTATATGTAGTTATGTACCCTTTTGTAGGTGTCCTTCAGTTTGTCGAGTGTTGTTTTCAGATTCGGTCTTTACTAAGGTTATGTTTTTTATTTTATGTTACGTGGTTAATTGGTGGTATACTGGTATTTGGATGTACGTATTTGGGTTTCTTCTGATACGTATTTACTTGATTTGATATGAGTAGTTAGTAACTTCTGATACGTATTTACTTTAAGACTTTAACGTACTATTCAATATATATGTGTCATTGAGAAATTAAACTTGAAATTAGCTTTAATTGTCAAAACTACCACCGATAAGTGATGTATGAAGCTACAAATTTTTATAATCAAAGTAAAGATGTATACCAACTTACTAACACGTTCATTTGATAAAGTATTGTGTATATAAATATAATAAATATCTGTCAATACAAAATTGTCAATATGTCCGAGTGGTTAAGGAGACAGACTTGAAATCTGTTGGGCTTCGCCCGCGCAGGTTTGAACCCTGCTGTTGACGTTTATTTTTGTTTATTTATTTGTACAGGTCCTTTATTCAAATGTTAATTGAGCTATTACTTATTAGGGTTATGTCTTCTAAACCGACTCAAGTTATCTAATTCGCTCATGTTTATTCTAACAAAATTGTTTGGGCTGATGAATACTACATTTTAATGAAATTGATTTGTTTTTTGGGTTAATTAGGTCAAAATGCAATTAACTAAGTTATGGCATTCGTAGTGTGTACCAAACTAGTTGGTGTACATCATGTATAAGAAACTACTTATTTGCTGCTACTGTATGTAACTGTATTTTTTTTTCCGCGTATCATCTATATAAACTGCCCTATGTCATACTTACAAGTTGAAACGTCGCATGAGTACAACGGAAAAAAATAACAAGTTTGTAACATGATGTACATTTGAATAGTTAGGCACATACTACGAATGTCAGACCTTAGTTAATTGCACTTTTATGCACTTAGCCTTTGTTTTTCTGCTGCCAACAACTCCCTTTTCTTGGGTGATCAATTTCACATGTGTTTCTACTTAATGAAGACCAAGAGTTATGTTACTGATGAAAATGATTCCGATAAGCTGTGAAAGCATGCCTCTACTATAAGAAAGGTAGGTACTTACGTCACTTTTTCATCACAGAGCTTATAACTTTGCTTATCAAAGAAATGTTAATAACATGCTTTACTACAAAGAGAACTACGTTTAGGACGATAGTATCATGGACTCACATAATGTTTACATTAGACTTTAGTCAACAAAAGCAGAGTTCGTGCTCGTGACTTCCGATTCAAGCACCAGAAAAAACTGAGAGTTGGTGTTTGTCACCGTCGCTAGAAGCTCCTGAGATAAATTTGCAAAGGTAATTTAAAGGCTACTTCCCATTTTTATAAGCATCTGAGGTACAATCGTGCAAAGTTGAGGTGGGTAACAGGTCGGGGTCGAAGTAGGGGATTGACTCCTAACTCATTATTTTTAATATTGATTGATTACTAAATTGATGGCTCTTTTTGTTTGCATCATCGCTCTCGTGCAGGCTGAAACAATGAAAACCTCGCACTGGGTCTTGGTAAGTATCTTTGTAAAATTCAATCAGAACATGTAAGAAATTCCATAATAATTTTTTTTTCTTCTGTGGCATACTTTTAGTACCTGTAACACCTTTTACATCTTGCAGTCTAATACAGAATGGTCTCCACACTTGAGTGATGAAACTCCTAGCGCTTTTAGGAGTCCTAAAAGTAAGATTGTGTTCTAAACGACTTATTGGTGGCTTATTTGCAACATTTACCTCCTTGTAATAATGTGGGAATTCAAAACGAGAGTACCATCTGGGTTGGGTGACGGGTTAACATGGATATTCTTTTAATGCGGGTCAAAATTGGCCGCGTTGTGTTGACTCGTCCAACACTTTTTCTCACACCTTCAATTATTTTTACAAATAGTTACAGCATTAAGTATGACTACAAAACTATTTGATTATAGTAATAAGTTGTATGTTTGAATGTAGCAATGTAAGAAAACTTTATGCATTACAAATACACTTTAGACAACTTTCTAACCCGTTGAATAATAGCTATTCTTTTATTAGGCCTACTGACCCATTTGAGATAGCACATAATCCACATCGATGCATTTATAAGTAAAGGGATCAAAATTAACATTCTTTTGTTGCGATATCTAAACAAGATTTAGTTATTCCTGAATTATGAGATTATCTAAGGCATCCGGGAGTTAGTGAAGAAATTGGATTTTTGTAGATCTAAAAAAATACGAATCTTTAGATGATAAAATGCCATAAAATGGTAATAATAACCGTCTCCATGTCATTCCTTCAAGTAGAAAAATAACTTCTCTTCAACACAAATTATGATGAAGGGACAGGCATTGTGGCAAAATGGGCTGGTTCAGTAATGGGCTTTGTGTTAGTACAGGTAAAATCATAATATGAATCAAACGGGTCGAGTTAAGTTAGGTTGACCCTGAATCGCTTTTTGTTCATCTATTTATATTTCATAGAATAATAATTCAATGTGTTCAATATGATTATATAACCATATTTCCATATTATTACTGCACTAAAAGGCGACCTAAGGTGGTCTTATGCACTTCAATACAGTTTTGGGCAATTAGTTGTTTTTCACTTTTACTTATTTGTCCGGAACAGATCCATTTTCAAATGGGTAAAATTGCCAAATCAAGGATTAGGCATCTAGACGCATGGATTTGATCATGTTAATCTCCCACATGCCACAACTACTGAAATTATTAATCTCCATAATTAGGTATAAGTTCATATAAAGATGAATTGCTGCTCGCTCTCCATATTCTTGTTTGCAAGTTATACGACAATGTGATGATTAAATAATGGATTATATTATTTAATTGAATTCATTAGATGCCTTTATTTGTTGGATTGTTACCATAAACTATATAAATTTCTCCAAATCCCTTTTCTAATATGACTGTATTTGTGCAGGGTCCGAGAAGAAATATCCTTGAAGCTATCATATTATAAGAAAACATGAAAGCTACTGTTTTAATTAGTAGTGACTTTCCTTGAAAGGCTATTGTTTTTTAACTGCCTAGTGATTATTTTTTGTGGATAAAGTTTTGCTTATTGTTTCATCACAAGGCTTGTTACTCTATGAAAAACGGCTAAGTATACTATCTACAGAACAACCTGATAGAAACTGCAAAATCTTGAACCACTTCGATAGATATGTGGACATTTTCAAAAAGATTGAGATATTTGCAAGCTGTCAGCTTGCTCAAACATTTAATCAAACTAGAAGATTACCCGCGCAATGCGGCGGACAATACTTTTCGTTCTGCGGTGTTGAATCAACAATCATTTCTAAGTTTGTTTGATATACAAATACTAAAGCAAGACCATGAATGATAAAGACATAAAGTACTTTTATGTTAAACATTTAATATTTTACAACTTTGCATTCCACAATCAAATTTTTCATTCGTAAGTTAAATTGTTGGTGTTCTTTATATTAGGAGTAATAGATTACAAAGTTTAAGTGTAATTAGTTACACATATTGTGTCATTTTTATTGTGTCCGATATAGAATTATGTGTGTGTGTGTGTATATATATATATATATATATATATATATATATATATATATATATATATATATATATATATATATATATATATATATATATAGTTGGTTAGATGGTAATGATTAATTAAGTCAATCTATATGATGATTTAAATATCATAACTTGATTGTATTAAAATT
Organism: Helichrysum umbraculigerum; assembly: GCA_949592205.1. Taxonomy (NCBI): domain Eukaryota; kingdom Viridiplantae; phylum Streptophyta; class Magnoliopsida; order Asterales; family Asteraceae; genus Helichrysum; species Helichrysum umbraculigerum. The sequence goes on from CATIUR010000007.1 coordinate 52,237,789, forward strand.
AGTATACTCGACATTTTTACATTAATAATATATGGAATGATACATATAGTACATATAGTAAAATTTTGTGTTTATAAAGTAGTTTGGAAGATAACTTTAATTTGCAAATAAAATTAAAATTTCATTGTATTCATATTATAATAATTGTAACTAACATTTCAATATCCATTAATGTGTGATGTTCGTTATGTCAGTTTCTAAAAATTAAATTAAAGGGTTAAGTATTTGTAACTTAACAATTAATAATGACTTAAACTTTTATAATTATTTGCATTGATTTTGATTTTAGGTATTTAAAAATACTCATTAAAAATATTTAAAAGGGTAAAATAGTCATTTGTATTATCCCCTTATTAAGGGATTAAGACTTAGGGGCCAAACATTTTATAAAGTAGTATAGAAGTATATATATATATATATATATATAGTTGGTTAGATGGTAATGATTAATCCAGTTAATCTATATGATGGTTTAAATATCATAACTTGATTGTATTAAAACTTTAAATATATTAATATACTCGACATTTTTACATTAATAATATATGGAATGATACATATAGTACATATTGTAAAATTTTGTGTTTATAAAGTTGTTTGGAAGATAACTTTAATTTGCAAATAAAATTAAAATTTCATTGTATTGATATTATAATAATTGTAACTAACATTTCAATATCCATTAATATGTGATGTTAGTTATGTCAGTTTCTAAAAATTAAATTAAAGGGATAAATATTTGTAACTTAACAATTAATTATGACTTAAACTTTTATAATTATTTGCATTGATTTTGATTTTAGGTATTTAAAAATACTCATTAAGAATATTTAAAAGGGTAAAATAGTCATTTGTATTGTCCCCTTATTAAGGGATTAAGACTTAGGAGCCAAACATTTTATAAAGTAGTATAGATAAGGTCGTCAAAGAAAATATAAAAGTTGTCGAAACAGAGCCGTGATGAGTGTATATTAGATCATGACAAGTAAAATCTGTTGATGATTTCTAATACTTAAGTTCAAATGAGAATGGTTATTATTGATGAGAACGGGGGAATGAATTTCATCCATTGGATCAACAAAATCAAGGGTTCACATTTAATCATCAATTTTTTTTTTTTTTTTAAGAATCTGAAACTAAATTGGGCAGAGGGGTAGTTTCGTAAATATGCATTTTAATTAATTCATTTTCTTTTTCTTTTAAAACACACTCCATCTTCTTCCCGTTGTTTTCTATGTATTCTCTCAAAACCCTAGTGCAAAACATACGGAGATTAACTTCGATTAATCAAATCAAAGTTCCAATTCCATCTTTAAATCATAGTTTTCTTCAATCTCGTTGGTTTGAATAATCGTTTCACATCCATTTTTTGTTCGATCTGGTTTTGTAGAAACCCTAACGCAAATAACACTAGAAATCGTTGAAGTTGCAATCGAAACTTCAAATTCCTTCTGTAAATCAATGTTTTCTTTGATCAACATTGTTCGAATCAACATTATAACTTACGGTTTGTATCTATAATATTTTTGCGAAACCCTAGATATTAAAAAGCCATCTAAATTCAAAGTATCAGTAGCTAACTTTCTTTTTGTTTGTTTAGATGTACATACGTGAAGAAATAGCCCGAGTAGCATGTTCAAAATCTCTTATCAAGGAGATTCCTATCACAAGCCATCCACCTGGTATGTTAGTTTGTAAATAAGTGTTTTGTATTTTCTGTTGTGGTAGCTTATAGTATCACATCTGGTACTTTAGTATCACCTGTTATGTTGTATGCCTTGGTGTGTGCAGAATGATGAAAATGAAAACCAGTTACCTTTCATCCATTGACCATAGTAATACATACGGTAGAAAACTAGAAAATGCATATAGTAATAGTAATTGAAAGTTTATATAATACAATAAAAATTTCGGTGGTCTTATACACATATAATATAATTTGGAGTAAAGTTCGATACATTAATTCAACTCTTATACTTTGTTTTATGCATAATTTTTCTTTGTTCAGTTGCCGCATTAATTCAACCTTCTTGCCGCATTTTCTGTTTAAGTTGAACGAAGACGGTCAAGTGGGGAAGCTGGATAGATGTGGCTTCATTATTGATTGCTTTAAGAAATACACAGAGTCTTGGAAGAAGGACAAAAAACAGCACTATCATGGTCCAATTACGTTTCTCATTGTATGTTATTCTTGATCTTTTTTTCTATGCATGTTATGTATATATATATATATATATATATATATATAAAACTGTTCTATCAGTGATGTTTAATTTCATTTTATTATTTTCTTAAAAATACAGCTCTCGTATCTTGATCATCTTAAATCTAACAAATGTCAAGTTGTACGTCACCATCCGATAATAGCCAGTTGGACCTCCAGTATGATGAAAAGCGTTCAAAATGAGGAACTTGAAAATGGATCATTTGGCACGTTAGAGTTTGCTGGTCCGTATGATCCTACCGCTGCCTTTGAAGAAGAAGGTTTCATCAATTTATCCCGAGAGCAGGACCAAGGTCCAAATGTAAGTAGTTTACATGTTTAACAATTACTTTGTCATTTATAGCTTGTTTTTTCAACTTTTTTTTATGATAAAACTGATAGTACTACGTCGCACATGTGTTGCTAGTCTCTAACACATGTGGTATTGTTTATGATATCACGTGTGTGGTACTGTTATACTTTTACATGTTTTACTTTTTACTATCACACGTAGCACTGTGTTATTGATTTTTATATATGTAAATGTACAGGATGATCTAGATATTATTTACTAGATGCTTGAGTCTGTGAAAAAGAGTCAACTTCTTATTGAAAAGAAGATGCATGATGGAAAGAAAAAAAATCTCCTAATGATTCGCGGTTTGTGGATGTTAGTGATAACTTTGATGACAATTTTAGAAGGCGTGTTTATCTCGAAGTTGTTGATGATAAAGAGGTTAGAGAAGATGCTGGTGGAGACGGGGGTTGAAATGATGGATAAGACAATGGTGGAGACGGCAAAGGTGGTGATGGTGGAGGAGAAACAAAAGCTACTGATGAAGTAAACGAATGTGTAAATAAAAATCGTGCAGCCGATGAGGAAGTTGAACTTGAAGATGGCGTAGGTGGATCAGATAAAGTGTTAAATGAAGACAACAATGAAGAGAAGTCATCAGGTTATGTTGAAGACAATACCCAACCTATTACAGAAGACTAGTCTGTTAAAGTCTTTTTGGTATTTTTTGAATGTGGTATATGTGGTATTTTCTGAATTTAATGCTCAAGTACAGTTTCATGGTTTATGCTCAAGCACAGTTTTATGTTAAAGTACAGTTTTATGGTATTTCTCGATATTTTTAGAGTTTAATGTAATGTACAGTTTTCGTGTGTATATATATGTTTTGTTTTTATTTTCTATCGAACTTCTAAAATATTCAGATATAATATCACATGTGGTACCTCATTGTATTACATGTGGTACCTAATTATATCACATGTGGTACCTCATTTTTGTAAACAAAGTCTAACTTTTCACATATTATTTAGTAATAGTTAGTATTTTTGTATACTTACTTTTATTTAATAAACAAGTACCATGTGTGGTGTATTTCATAGTTTTGTTGCAGCAACTACCACATGTGGTAGCAACTAGTATCACATGTGGTATCAAAAATATCACATGTGGTAGTAGATAATATCACATGAGATACCACTAACTATAACTTGTGATAGCGGTAGTGTACAGTACCACATGTGATAATGGATTTAAAGAATATAAAAAAATCCAATATAATAATTAGTATCACACGTGGTATTAAGCAGCATCACACGTGGTAACAACTAGTATCACACGTGGTATTAAGCAGCATCTTTGACTGTGGGAAACACTATATGCTATAAACAAGTACCACATTATTATAGTTGTAAAAGAACGAGTTACTAAAAAACAAATAAGCATAGTAAATAAAATTATCTTTTCAATCTAATAACATTCGCTTCTTAAAAGTATTTTTCACCAATATAAAAAAATCCAAACTCTTCAATTGTCTTTTCGCCGTGCTTGTTGTGCTTCTTCTTTTCCCTTTTCTCTCTATTCAGCTATTTTTTTAGCCTCTGCTTGCTTCTTTATCCTATTTCCTATTGCCTTATCTTTCGAACTATTTAATCATCTTCACTCATGTAACACAAGAATCCATAGCTAACAATCTTCTTACAGCTTCATTCCACTGTAACATCTTCTATCATGTAAATCACCTTCACTCATGTAAAACAAAAGAAACAATTAAACTAGTCAGAGAACATAAAAGCTTGTATCACATGTGGTAGTAGATAACAACACATATGGTAGTAGATTGTAACACATGTGATACTACATTGTATCACATGTGGTAGTAAATAATATCACATGAGATACCACTAACTATAACTTGTGATAGTGGTAGTGTACAGTACCACATGTGGTATCGGATACTACCACATGTGGTAGTGTACAATACCACATGTGATAGCGTATACTACCACATGTGGTAGTACCATATATCACAGTCGACAATTAACATTGTCATATATGATGAAGTTTTTATTACTCTAAATCACAAGATTACATGTGATACAATTTTATTTATTTGTAATTTTTATCAATCATCTCTTTTTTTAATTTCATATGTCATGATAATGATTAGCACATATGATATTTTACTACCACCACATGCGGTACAAATTTAGTTTCAATAAATTTGTATGATAACGGTTACCACAAGATACTACCACATGTGGTACAAGTAAGTTTCTCTAATTTTATATGAGAATGGTTACCACATGTGTAAGTAGCTATTACCACATATGGTACTGTTAAGTTTTCATCGAATTTCATATGCAAATGTCATACTATATATTACCACATGTGGTATAACTCGGTTTCACTAATTTCATAGATGTAGCTTTTGTTGTAGTTGGCTTTGCACAACTTGTTCAAATCCTTCCATTTCAACCATCTGTATGACAATTCGTTATTAAAAAATTGTTTCACATGTGAATCAATTTAACCAATATTTAAAAAAAAAATATTTATTTTTGAACAGCCTGAAACTAACCCGTACAGCGGTAACATCAGTAGATAATGGGTGACTCTGCGATTCCGGTTAGGTTGAACAGTCACCGCATTTTCCTTTTCTCACTTGATAAATGAATTTTCAAAAACCAGGCAGTATAACGCATTCTATAGTTGCATCAGATGGACAACTATATCAGTGGTAACAAGTCATGGGTCGAGTCCAGAACCCCCAATATCATGCTTTGCGGAAGCGATTGTTTTTGGGCGTGACTAATCAAATATCAAAACACCAAAGTACAAGCAAACGACTCTAAATGAGACGTTTAATAAAATACATTATAATACAGTACATTACCAAAAGTAGTACAAAGTTTTAAGTCATAAGTAATACATCATTAGCGAGTTCGCAAAATGATTCTAAAGATTTTCTGAATATACTTGTTTACTGTATGTACTTATTTACTGAAAGTACTTATTTACTAAAATTATTTAAATTATTAAATACATATACAAATGTAATATTTTACCGACTTTAATACAATTACAAATGTATTATTTTACCGACTTTAATACAATTACAAACGTATTATTTTACCGACTTATTTACTTACCAACTTATTTACTTACAGACTTACAGACTTATAGATTTACTGATATACTGAGTTGCATGAGTTTTCTTTAATCCAATGAAGTCCTCTGAATCATAGTTGTTAGTTATACGATAAGCGCGAGTTTTAGTATATGGATCCATATGGGACTAACAATCCCCATTTGGTTGGTTATGTCCAAAGTACTCGTCTCGTATTATGTTTGAAGTTTTGTAAATCGAGTACGACTCAGTGGAGACAATTTGAAATCATATTCCAAAAATATAATTAAGTTTGTTTCGAGTTCAAGCTTATCGTTTTATGGTTAGTTTATGTTGACTTGGTCAAACATGTTCGGTTTGACCCGAAACTTTTACATAAGTCCTAATACGTCAAAATAAGTTTATAAAAATTATTGGTTCGTCTCGAGGTTAACCCGAAGTGTCGGTTTTATGAAATTACCAAAACAGTCCCTTTGTGTTCATTTTCCAGATTTTAAACCCGATAAACCTCTCGGTTTGGACTACTTCTAGTCCGATTCATACCTAACCAAAAATCACACATGTTCTCATATATGTCGTGGTCATTTCTGCATTTTATGGTATTTTTACATGTCCGTTTACTATTTTTAACAAAAATAAATATGAAGAGTTGTCGGTTTTGGTCCTACAGTGAGTTCAGTCCAAAGACTCACGTTTTTCACCATGATCCGAGAGGATCTGGTCCGAGAGCTAAAAATGAAAGTTGTAGCCAACATCTTAACGGTCATTTTTCGTTTAGACTTCGTGAGTTGATTCTTCCTAGATTTCGAGATAAGGGTGTTTTGGTGAGTCGGTTTTGGAAGACAGAAAACTGTCTTTATATATATATATATGAAAAAACGTATTTTAACATATTTCTTGGACATTTTGGAGTTGATCTAACATACTAACATATGTATATAGGTAATCCAAAGAAATATAGCTAAGTAATAGTAGTTCATACCAAGTGTTTAGCCCCTTCAGAACTTCAGGAGTTGTCTACTCAGTTGCAGGAACTCCTGGATAAGGGATTCATTAGACCGAGTTCTTCACCATGGGGAGCTCCGGTTCTGTTTGTGAAAAAGAAAGACGGTTCATTCAGAATGTGTATCGACTATAGAGAGTTGAACAAATTGACCGTCAAGAACCGTTACCCACTTCCTCGTATTGATGACCTATTCGACCAACTTCAGGGGTCAAGTCTCTATTCCAAGATAGATCTAAGATCAGGTTATCATCAGTTACGAGTTCGTGACATCGACATCCCAAAGACTGCTTTCCAAGTGAGTTATGAGTTCCAAGTGATGCCCTTTGGTTTGACTAACGCACCGGCAGTATTCATGGACCTTATGAACCGAGTGTGCAAACCATATCTCGACAAGTTTGTCATTGTCTTCATTGATGACATTCTCATCTACTCGCGCAATGAACAGGAACACGCGCAACATCTCAAAGTTATTCTAGAACTTCTTAGACACGAAGAGTTATATGCTAAATTCTCCAAGTGTGAGTTCTGGATGAAAACCGTTCAGTTCCTTGGTCATGTGATTGATAGTCAAGGAATTCACGTAGATCCATCAAAGATTGAGGCTATCAAGTGCTGGCAAGCACCGACGACGCCGACCGAAGTACGCCAATTCTTAGGACTGGCTGGTTATTATCGGCGTTTCATTGAGAATTTCTCCAAAATAGCTCAACCTCTCACAATACTGACTCAGAAGGAAAAGAAGTTCAATTGGACTGATAAACAAGAGTCAGCATTTCAGCTATTGAAGCAAAAGCTTTGCAGTGCACCAATTCTATCATTACCCGAAGGCAATGAAGACTTCGTGGTATACTGCGATGCCTCACACCAAGGTCTTGGTTGCGTGTTGATGCAACGAGACAAGGTTATTGCCTACGCCTCCCGACAACTCAAAGTTCACGAGAAGAACTACACAACTCATGATCTCGAATTAGGAGCCGTAGTGTTCGCACTCAAGATCTGGAGACACTATCTGTATGGCACAAAATGTACCATCTTCACCGATCACAAAAGCCTCCAGCATATATTCGATCAGAAGGATCTCAATATGAGGCAACGTCGCTGGGTCGAGTTACTCACCGACTATGACTGCGAGATCAAGTACCATCCGGGCAAAGCAAATGTGGTTGCCGATGCCCTAAGTCGCAAAGAGCGCACAAAACCACTTTGAGTCCGAGCCCTTAGCATAACCATCCATAATGATCTCATCATTCAAATTCTCACTGCTCAACTCGAAGCATTGAAACCTGAAAACATCAAGGAAGAGGCCTTGCGAAATATGGAGAATCAATTTGAAACCAAACCCAATGGGGTCAAATACTTCGCAAACCGAATCTGGTTACCCAAGTTTGGGAATCTTCGAGACTTGGTGATGGATGAAGCTCACAAGTCCAAATATTCTATACATCCTGGATCTGACAAGATGTATCATGGCATCAAGGGATCATACTGGTGGCCAAACATGAAAGCAGAGATTTCCACGTATGTCAGTAAGTGCCTCACATGTTCTAAGGTTAAAGCTGAATATCAGAAGCCCACCGGTTTGCTACAGCAACCGGACATTCCTCAGTGGAAATGGGAGCAAATTTCTTTGGATTTCATCACTAAACTCCCGAAAACATCAAGTGGTTGCGATACTATATGGGTAATAGTTGATCGTCTAACCAAATCTGCTCACTTCCTTGCCATGAAGGAAACCGACAAAATGGAACGTCTCACACGAATCTATTTGAAGGAGATCGTATCCCGACACGGCGTTCCAATCTCAATTATCTCTGATAGAGACAGCCGATTCACATCTAACTTTTGGCAATCATTGCAAAAGTCAATGGGTACTCGTTTAGATATGAGTACAGCCTATCATCCACAAACCGATGGCCAAAGTGAAAGGACTATTCAAACACTGGAAGATATGTTACGCGCCTGCGTAATTGATTTCGGTGCAAATTGGGAACATCACTTGCCATTGTGTGAATTCTCCTACAACAACAGCTATCATACCAGCATTGGAGTTGCACCGTTCGAGGCACTGTACGGTCGAAAGTGCCGGTCGCCTATCTGTTGGACCGAAATTGGAGATAGCCAACTCACTGGTCCGGAAATCATTCATGAAACCACCGAGAAGATCGTTGGTATCCAGCAACGGCTGAAGGCCGCACGTGATCGTCAGAAGAGTTATGCTGACGTGAGACGCAAGCATCTCGAGTTCCAAGTTGGGGATCGAGTATTGCTCAAAGTATCACCTTGGAAAGGTGTCATCCATTTTGGTAAACGTGGGAAGTTAAACCCTAGATACATCGGACCTTTTGAGATCCTTGAAAGGATTGGTCCAGTCGCTTATCGATTGCAGCTACCTCCAGAGCTTAGTAGCGTGCATCCCACATTTCACATTTCTAATCTGAAGAAATGCCTGTCCGACGAGACACTCATCATCCCGCTCGAGGAAATTCAAATCGACGACAAACTCCATTTTGTCGAGACACCAGTGGAGATTATGGACCGTGAGGTCAAACAGCTTAAGCAAAGTCGTATTCCCATCGTCAAGGTTAGGTGGAATTCGCGGCGTGGTCCGGAATTCACCTGGGAACGGGAAGACCAGATGCGACTCAAATATCCACATCTATTTTCAGACTCCACTCACGCATCAACTCAAAGCTGAATTTCGGGACGAAATTCTCTTAACAAGGGGAGAATGTGACACCCGTCAAACTAGGACTAGTTTGTAGTTCCTAATCATTTAGAAATACATGTAATTAGTGCTATGTATTAGGCTAATTGTATGTATCAATGTATATATTGTTGAATATATATCAGTTCACGATTATAATTAATCGTTCATTTTCAAATCGGCCAAATTTCCGATTCATTTATACGGCATTGGTGAAAATCAAATATTAAGTAATACCGAATGATTATTTAATATCTACATATTTATTATATATTATTTTGATAATATATAAAGTATTTGTATATTACTAATGTAAAACATTCGCGACAAAACATATAAATAATGTATTATTATTGGAGATAGTAATTATTATTTACATTAGATAAAATAAAACATATTTCGTTTTATACCTTCTTACCCAAACGCGACGAAATCAATTAAATCGTGTCCGTCTCTGAAACATAAAACAAAGATATATTTTTATATCTCATTAAAAGTATCTTTATTAAAATACTTCGATTAAAATACGTACGATATCAATTATAGAAATTTATCGATTTAAAACATTATACTACTTTTCGATCGGGTACAAAAACACGGGTATTTTGTACTACGAAATTTAGCCAACTAACTCAAATAATTGAGTTAGCCGGCTATACCATACGCCCCTTTTCATATCCATTTCATTTTCATTTTTCAAAACCCTCAATCTCTCTCTCGGCTCACACCTCAAACCACCATCATCATCATCTTTTCGGAATCATCATCAAAGAAGGAAGCATAAGGGATTAACCATCATCACCATAGTCATCATCTTCTTCACCATCACCACCTAGCTCCATTTCGGTTCCAATTTCAATTAGTAAGAATCATCACCCCTCTTTCGTTAAATTCATGTTTATATAGCTTAGATTATCATATAGTAACGTTAGGATTGATGATTGCTAGTTAAATTGCGGATTAGATTTGGTTTGGGTATGATTTTGAAACTACAGACTTGAATCGGCCCTCGGAATACGGCGTATTCAAGGGAATACGGCGTATTCCTGCCCAGACCACATGAATACGGCGTATTCAAGGGAATACGGCGTATTCCCGCCCAGAAATCATGAACTACCTGCGCCTCCTCGGAATACGGCGTATTCAAGGGAATACGGCGTATTCAAAGGGAATACGGCGTATTCCCACTATTTTTCGTGAATACGGTCGTATTCAAATGAATACGGCGTATTCCCCACAAAAGCCACCAATACGGCGTATTCAAATGAATACGGCGGATTCCCCCTATATATTTCATGATCCAACGGATCAATAAACTAGCCCTGCGAATTCTAGCTAAAACAGAACATGTAAATTTTCGAAAACGTCGACGATTTAACAACTTAAAACAGGGTAGCTTCTCGATGAAAAATTTATTGTAACGGATTGGGCTCAAATTCGCAAGGTCACTCGAAAACAACCCAATGGTCAAGGCTAAGTACCTTAGCCTAGTCAGTTTTAAGCCATCCGGAGTCATCTAGGGGTCGAAAATGGCATATTTTAGTATTCGGACCCCCGTTTTTCCATAAACTTAAAACTAAAGGTTTACACTGAGTGTCAGACATCGCGACATATTTCATACTTATACGATACAACAATTAAACACTTCAAATATGCTTTTATAAGTTCACAACAAATGAAAGTAGTAATAATAATTGAAGAATTATTATTTCAAACAATCACCAATGGGCCGTAAACATTTTCACAACTCGAACGTAATCATTAAACCAAAGTATTTGGTCAAAACTAGTTAAGGGAATAACTAGCATAGATGGTCCGTAGTGTCATCAAATCAATTAAACCTTGTGCGTTTAATACGCCCTACAGGTTTCAAGAATCTAATCATTTATCAAAACCTTGCGCGTCTAAGACGCCCTGCAGGTTCAGTCGTTGTAACGACATCAAATCATTGTGAATCATTGTAATTGTTGGCTAACAATTCATTAGGCTCAGGTGAGTCTCATAGCCCCTTTTTAAATACTTTTACCTAGGGGTGTGATTTCATTGCTCTGTTTTGTTTTACAATATGAACGCAAGTATCATCAAATCAAATACTACATGAGTTAAATTCACTAATCATTTTTAAAGCCCTCCATCAGCATAGTTTGGTAATACGTAGTAGCGTGAATATTAGTATATGGTACCATATAGGTTTGACCAGCCTCATCCGGGTTAGCACGCACTAACTAGTAAAACGGATGTATTAATATTTGTGTAGACGAGTGTTGATTAGGCACTCGTAGGAGGCACCTCGATCAGGATACCTTAAATGTGGACCTGACATCTCGAGTTAAGTTCAGACTATGTGCTCATGGCTGTATAACTTTTATTTTGCTTAATTGCATTTTAAATTCAATTATCATTAAATCTTGCGGTTCATACAAATATGTGTTGACATACAAACCTGTGAGCTCACCAGCGTTTTCTCTGACCCATTTTAGCATGTATCACAGGTGATCAGCAGCAGTAGGTCTGCCACTCAAGATGCCCATTAGCTCGAGTCACATTCAGACATCAAGAGATTGTCATGCATTACTATATTTTGTATAATTTAGTTATGCCATAGAATCCCTATCAATCGAACTCAGGAGCTTTTGTAAACTATGTTATAACAGTGTAAAACTTTTATAATATCAATGTATTTGTAAACGACGCATGTAGTGGTCGTTCATTATGTAATCTTGTGTGCTTTGTATATTGATTAGTCGCGCCCCGAACCGACCCGCTTCCGCATCATAATTTGGGGGTGTGACAGACAATCACCAATCTGTATGTAAATTTAATAAGTACTAACTTAAAGAACCCATATTTTATTCATACATGTAAATTCCAAACATACCATAACCTCAATATTGATGACTGATAACAAAAATGAGTATAAACTTCAATTTTTCAAACAGTCTCTTTTAAGCATTTCATCGAACATGTGATACATGTATCAATTCAAATCAATGACAAAAATCAATTCAAAATTATCACCAAATTAACAAATCATTTTAATCCAACTACAAAATAGAATTTGAATCACAGAAAATTTTAAGAAGAACCACTAAGCATATGTGCTTGATAAATTTCAAGAAGAACAATATGAGAAGATAATTAGCTAGAATCAATGACATAAAACTGAAATTAGTTGAAATTAGTTTTTTTTTTTACTTCTCAAATCACTTGAAATTAGTTGTAGAATTAATAGAAATCGGTAGAACGTGTGATTATGAATCACAAAATAGATATGAAATCATAAAAAACGTAAAAACTTGTATCAATTTCACGTTTTGTGTTTTGTAGTTTATGTATATGAAAAAAATAACGAATCAGTCGAAATCAGTAGAATCCAGTAGAAATTGATCGTCTGTAGTTTATAGTTTACCCAATTGATCCGAATTAATGAAAGTCACACCTTCGATTTGGTGATTTTTTGACTTCGATGATGAGAACTTCACAAACCCTAGCGCACGTACAACGTTCGTTCAATGTTTTTGTTTTATTTTGCTGTATTTATTTATATATATTCAATTATTTAATTAGATATGAAATTATTAAAGGACAAAAACACCCCTCCACCCTTGATGGAATTGGACGGCTGAGATGCATTCATGTGTTCTTTTTTGATTTCCCATACTTAATCGAACTCAACCCAAGAACAATTACATATAATGTAAATCATAATCAGTTTACTAGTATCTTGTAGTTTTTTTGTGATGAAAACTGATTAAGAAACCCAAAATGTCAGCGCCTATAGATATGAACAGCAAGGAGAGGGACATGGTGACAAAATACAAATGTTAAATCTAATGGAGTAACATATATTACGCATAATTTCATAGATACTTAGCATTACTCTTTTATAATACTAGCATCGACCCGTGTAATATGATGTGTCACACCCCGCCAAATGCTAATTACAGTTAGTGAGAGTGGTTTGCGGAAGCTTAGTGACGTGGCAGGGTGAGAGCACTAACACAACCAACAAGTACATACATCCAGAGCATATGGTTATCGCATAATGTAATGTATTAAGATGCCAATAATTAAATAGTTTTACAAAAGATTACAACTTAGAAAAGTTGTAACAATAGTAGTAGTGTTTGAAACAGTATTTTATAAAAATACATAACACAAAAATAGATTTCATAAATATAACCACAAATGAATTGTAGTAATATGGAGGAAATCCGAGTATCCCAAAAGTAGTGGCATCCTAACAAGTCCAGGGTTGTCCGTTCTGATATGCATGCACTTCTTACCTAAGCTGCTAATTCCCTGAAAAACATAGAGAAATCGTCAACAAAATTGTTGAGTGAATTCACAGGTTTGTGTATAATGTAATAAACCAAGTTGTTTATTAGTTGTCAAGTAGCTGTAGTGTAGGAAACACAAGTTTAACCAATTAAGGGAAAACATTTCCTAATAATCATAGTTGCTTGCTTTGTAGGAAACACAAGTTATTTCAAGTATAAATAACATTTCCAAATGTGTTGCAAGTAGGAAACACAGGTTAACCTAACTAAAGATTAACATTTCCAAAGTAGTTATCGTAGGAAACACAGGCCGATCCAACTAAGGATCAACATTTCTAAAGCAGTTGTCGTAGGAAATCACTTCCTAAATAGTAGTTTTGTGGGAAATATTAGACGGTGATCCCTCAAAGGTTAGCTAGACCTTATGAGTTAAAGCAATGCGACCTAACCCTATAACCAAACCACGACCATCAGTAGTTGTTTGCCAAGTAGGACTTGTAAGTATAAGCTCCAAAACCGTAGGAGGGTCGTCACGACGATAGTACTATCCGTAAACTCAGTGGCTAGAGTCACCTAGCTAGTGGTTATAGTCTGTAGCCATAAGGACTTTTATGCACTACATCGTTAGCCTAGGTCCGTTCTAGGATTCGTTGTCTAATTCCCAAAATAGTATGAAAATAGCTTTTCATAAGTAGTTGTTCAAATCATCGTATGAAATATCATTTCATAAACAGTTTACGTAAATACAAATAGTATTTAAATCAGTTATCGCATGCAGTAGTACATACGATTGCTATGTTTTTCACCCCAGGTTTTAAAAGCATTAAAACGGTAAAAAAAAGGGGTTGTGAACTCACAATAGATGCGTAGATGTGATAGCTAGCGGTGAGAAGTCGTGTAGTCCGAGGTACGTCAACCTATACAATGTAAACGTATCAACAAAAGTGATTGATTATTTGTCGAATCACGTTAATAGTTTGTTTGTATTGAAGAAATCGTTGATTCCTTAATTTGTATTGTTCGTCGGTGACGATGTTTTGAAATACAAGTAATGTTTCTCGAGTCGTTTATCATGTTTAAGTATATATATATATATATATATATATATATATATATATATATACTTATATTAGTTGTGTATATATATATATGAATATCGTTTACTCGTCTCGTTTTATTTTGTTAATCGTATATGAACATAAAGCCGTCATCTGTACACACACACACACACACGTATATATATATATATATATATATATATATATATATATATAGAATATACATATAGGTTCGTCATTTGTTATTAAGTATATATTCATTATCATAAAAGTTCGTCGCTTTACATATATATATAAATTTAGAAGTTACAACTATGTCATAACTTTATAAAAATGAATTATTCGTTCTCGTTTGAAATCACACGTTTCGACTAATAACTCAAGTCGCGTTTATGTTTTAAAGTTTAAATGGTTTGTCGGACCATTGGGCTTTAACCCAAACATTCGGCCCTAAATTAATTAGTCCATCCGTTCGGCCCATTAATACCCTCACCCGATCGGGTTGGGCTTCCAACCCGTGCGGGTCTAGGAGCTGACCCGACCGGGTCTCGTTTTATTCGTTCGAATTTTCATTTATTGAACGGCCTAAGCCCAAGTACCTAGCCCAGCCCGATATGGTTTCGGCCCAAAAGGAAATCCACCCGTCCGGGTGAGTGGGCTTACCCGTCCGGGTAGTTTGTATTTGTTTGTACGATCCGTGTAGTCCAAGTCCATAACACACGGCCCATTTAACAAGTCCATTAACAGTTTGGCCCAAATAATTCGGCCAAGCTCAGTTACAAGGTAACCCGCCCGGGTTTGGAAAGCCACCCGTCCGGGTTTGGCCTCCTACCCGTTCGGGTTGAGGGGTTGACCCGTTCGGGTCGGCCTGTGTTCACTGGTTTTGCACTCTGTCTCTGCTTCTAGCTCGATTTCGTTATATGTTTTCGTTATAGTTTCGAGTGGTAAACGTTTACATATGTTTGTACACAATATTACACAAGTTTTACCTTTCAATTTTACATTTTTATAACTCGTTTACATATATTCATTTTGGTACAGGGGTTGTTTTTGGCCCAAAGATTATCATGGCTTCATTTTATCATCATCATTACCAACAAACTAGATATATACATATATGATTGATGTAACCTAAAAAGTTATGTTTTTAGGCACATTATTCAACACTTATTGGACTTATATTTGGTGAAAACATCTTAAAACATATATTATTTACTTGATTTCACCAAAGTAGTCTAATTATGGGCGTTGCTGTTAAAATCACCAAAAACATCCTTTTGTCATGTAAAAAGAGGTAAATAATATCACCTTAAATACCCCCTTCTTAATTTACTTATGGAATTGGATCTTAATTCATATTTTATGATTTCATAGGGAAATCCAAGACCGGAGGTGAAAGAATCAGAAGAAACGGATGAAAGACGGATAAGATGTGCAGTCTGGAAGCTCGCCGATCGTCATCCGGAACACGCAAAAGTCAAACACCTCCAAATTTGGAAAACTTAGTGTCATTAGAAGCGTAACGGAAAAACGAATCCAACGGCGCAAGAATCAAGCCAAACGGACTCCAAACGAAGAAGATACGGACGAACCAAGCAACTGAAAAATCAACGGAGGCCAAATGGAGCACCAACCCCCCCTATACACCTAGGTACCGTATACGGTACCCTAGGTGCCGTATACGGCCCTTAGGGTGCCGTATACGGGGGTATTTGCCTTGTGAGGTGCCGTTTGACCCCCCTTGGTCCGCTTGCCCCGTATGGTGCTTTGATGCTTGTATTCGGTGCTTCAAGACTTGTACCTCTTGCCTAAGGCTTCTCCTATAAATACCCCATCCATTTCTCACTTCAAACACACCTCACTCTTCTTACTTCTCTTTCTAAGAGCTCTCTCTCTCTAGTTTTAAATAGTTAGTTAGGTTAGTTTTAGGTTAGATCTTGGTTAATATTTAACCAAGACTAACGAAGGGTAGCTTTTGTAATAGAGTTGGAATTCTTGGAGAATCTCCTTTGTAATATTGTTCGGGATATTTCGGAGCTTTGTCCGTGTAATCTTTCAGCTACTATTCAATCTACGCATTACTTCCGGTTATTTCTATCCTTATCTCTCATAATGTTGCATGCTATTATTATGTTTGATTTAGGATACATTTCCATGATTAGTGAGTAGATTAGCTATTGTGTTTGTTATGATGTAGTTAGCTTGTTAATATTTGGGGTGATGCTACTTTAAATACAATTGGGATAACATCGTTATGAAACAACGGAGATAACGTTATACGGCTTTCATTTGTATAGCGCCAGAAACATCACGAATGTGTGTAGTACGGAACGTGGAAGCTATGAAAGTCGTGGGCACAATCCGTTGTGGAATAATGATCCCAATTGTTAAATATTGAAAACCGGTGTACTGTTAACTATACATTTATGATTTTAAACTAAACTATCACCTTTCCTCCAATAAACGTGGTTAGAACCTTTATGTCAAGGAGTCGCGAACCTTAGTCAAACGGTCACTACCTATCTATGATTTCTTAAAATAACATGGTATGATTTTGAAGCAATGGAAATACTGTCTACCTATCGTATAGTACACTGTGAATTAATCGGGGATTTATTGGTTTGGGATTACAAAGTGAGCGGGTTGTTTAGCTATCATAGATGGTTTTACTATAATACAAGCTTAGATATATTGAGTTCAGATGGCTGTAAAGTATGTAGCCCAGTCAAAGCCCTAATACGACTGAGTATCCGGTTTAACGTTGGAAACACCTATGGTGGAGTACAAACACGTACAAACTACGGAAAGGTCGAAGGCTGTATACTGTGTTAGATCCTAGCATAGTCTGTGATCCAGGAAAGACCGTAATACGGGTGAATACACAGTATAATATTGGAAACACCTTCTGTGTAGTACAATTACATACAAACTGTGGAAAACTCTGTCGGTTGAAGACTGTATCACAGCCAAATATCTCTGAACTCAATCACAACCATTAATGTATATGTTAATCAATCACCACCTGTCTTAAATCTTAAATGCCTTGCCTAGCTTAGATACCTCTGTCTGTGTTAAGAAAGATCAGTGGATAAATTGCGGACTGCCGCCTTATTCCTGCACCCCATCTGGAGGGTCATTTGGTCTCATCATAAGAGACGGTGAGGAGGGTTTCAAAGCAGTCCCATCTGATCAGAATCTTGATAGCCTAGTACTCAGTGACATACTGATCGGTTTATCTGATCAGTAGGTTACTAGTGTTTACACCACAAGGTATCTACGTGAACGCAAGACACAAATCTTAAAAGACGTTTTCAAATATAAAACCCCAATACAGCATCACCCCACGTAAAAGCTAACAAAGTCATAACAAACACAAGTTCCCTTATATTAATTCAACCTACCGCTTTTATTTACTGCTTTAATTAGTTTTAATTTTAATTACGGACCTAAGTATAAAACCCCCACTCAAAAATATTTTCAAACCATCGCTAATTCGAACTTTCATATCGACAAGTCGTTTCACAATACGGTTAGCTCTTTAGAACAACCCTAGGTCATACTTCAGCTATACAGCTCTAGTAGAACTTAGGTCCCCAGCTAAATATAAATTCATAAAACTTCCACCGACGTGCTGCCATACGGTCGCGTTGACGACGCATGACGGTTGGTGGCGCGTCAATTATGTTATATTAACATTATATAAAACGAGATTCGAGTAGGAAATTCAGAGATAGAAAAGTTTCTCACAATGATTTGATGATGGTAAAGATGATTATGAGATGATTATGATGACGATGTAAAGATGATGGTGAGTGTTTGCTCCTGCTTGTTCTCTACTGCTTCCACTTCTGCTGTTGTTGCTCGACCGAGACCCAGAGAAAAAGAAGAACAAGAGCAAAGTAGGTGATGATGAATTATTGGTGGTGGTTGTGGAGTTAGATCACTGAGCGAAGGAATGGAGTATATAAAATTGAAACGAGCAATTATTTTCAACGAGGCAGTATGGGTTGGTACTCAAATTGTCTGGAGATATTTTTGAAGTGGTATAGTTTAGGTTATTTAACCCGTTAACTTCGGATACGGGTTGTGCCAATTTTCGTTTAAATTTCGTAATCATACTTTGAGGTAATTCCCCAAATACTTTATTATGAAGGACAAAAATAAGACTTTTATTATTTTCGACCTTTGGGTACGTTTTGTATTTGTCGCAGTCTTGTACGATACGTTTTAATTAAAACGTATAAGGTTTTATATTATAACAATAATATAAATTTAATAATATTCATAATTAATAATTTCGTATTATTAATTATATGTTCACCAACATTTATATTTTATTTTTGTCGGGTTCGTTCCGATAGTTCGTACGTAATTATAATTAATTACGAAATACGTAGGACTTTTTGTACAAAAGTCTCGGGCTTGCTAGACTTATATCACATCTTATGTTTGGTTCACTTTTTGTGCAGGGAATTAGCGTAAGAAATGCATGTTATTAGTGGTATAATAATACCTAAATTGGAGGAGTGTCACATTCTCCCCCGTTAGCGAAATCTCGTCCCAAGATTTAAGTTGAGCCGTGAGTCTCGGTCACGCTCTCGATTAAGTGAGAGTATTTCTTTCTCATTTCGTCTTCTCGTTCCCAGGTAAACTCTGGGCCATGTTTCGAGTTCCAACGAACTTTAACAAGTTTAATTCGTTTGTGTCGAAGTTTCTGCGTTTTCGTGTCCATAACTTCGATAGGTTCCTCCACAAAGTTGAGTTTTGAGTCAATGAAGACTTCGTCAGGAGGAATGATAAGTGTTTCATCGGAAAGACACTTTTTGAGATTACTAACGTGAAAAGTGTCGTGTATGCTACTAAGCTCTTGCGGTAGTTTGAGCTTGTAGGCAACAGGACCAATCCTCGCAAGGATTTCGAATGGTCCAATGTATCGTGGGCTCAGCTTTCCTCGTTTGCAGAATCGTGCTATCCCCTTCCAGGGAGATACTTTGAGTAGGACTTTGTCTCCTACTTGAAATTCAGAGGCTTACGGCGGTTATCAGCGTAACTCTTTTGTCTAGCACGTGCCGTTTTCAGTCGGTCCAGTACTTGAGTTATCTTGTCGGTGGTTTCCTGGATAATCTCAGGTCCAGACAGTTGTCTGTCACCCAACTCTGCCCAACAGAGTGGTGATCGGCACTTGCGTCCAAACAACGCCTCAAATGGTGCCATCTGTATACTGGTGTGATAACTATTGTTGTAAGAGAATTGGTTAGAGGTAGGTGAGTATCCCAACTACCTCCAAAGTCTATCACACAGGCTCGCAACAAGTCCTCGAGCGTTTGTATCGTTCGCTTGTTTTGGCCGTCGGTTTGAGGGTGGTAGGCAGTACTCATATCGAGTCGAGTATCCAATGCGATTGCCAAAAGCGAGATGTAAATCGAGCATCCCTATCAGAGATGATCGATAGTGGCACACCATGCCGAGAAACAATCTCTTTCAAGTAGATTCTAGTTAGTTTCTCCATTCTGTCCGTTTCTTTGATGGCAAGAAAGTGGGCTGATTTCGTCAGTCGATCGACAATCACCCATATATTGTATGCTCCAGACGTCATTTTGGGTAACTTCGTAATGAAGTCCATCGTTATTTGTTCCCATTTCCACTTGGCCAACTCAGGTTGTTGCAAAAGTCCAGACGGCTTTTGATATTCGACCTTGACCTTTAAGCAGGTCAGGCATTTGCTAACATACGTGGCAATGTTTCGTTTCATGCCAGGCCACCAGTAGAAACCTTTCAGATTATGGTACATCTTGTCTGCACCAGGATGTATCGAATAGTTGGATTTATGAGCTTCGTCCAAAATTAGTTTGCGTAATTCATCTACGCACGGTACCCAAATTCGATTAATGAAGTACAACACTCCGTTGTCCTTTGTTTCGAGTTGTTTGTCCATTCCCTTCAAGGATTCTTCCTTAAGAAAATCGGAAACGAATGCTAATTGTTGAGCGTCACAAATTTGAGTAATGAGGTTCAAGTGGATAGTCAATCCCAATGCTCGAACTCTGCGAGGTTTGACTCGTTCCTTACGACTCAGGGCATCTGCTACAACGTTTACTTTGCCAGGGTGATACTTGTTCTCACAGTCGTAATCGTTAAGTAATTCGACCCAACGTCGTTGTCTCATGTTGAGTTCTTTCTGGTCGAATATATGTTGGAGACTTTTGTGGTCGGTGAATATCGTACACTTTGTTCCGTACAGGTAGTGCCTCCAGATCTTAATTGCAAAAACAACAGCTCCCAATTCTAAGTCGTGATTCATATAGTTTTTCTCATGCACTTTCAGTTGACGTGATGCATATGCATGGACCTTGTAATTTTGCATCAATACGCACCCAATCCCTGATGCGAAGCATCACAGTAGACAACAAAGTTATCTACTCCTTCGGGCAATGATAGTATGGGTGCGCTGCTTAGTTTCTGTTTCAATAGTTGGAATGCGTTCTCTTGTTTCTCACTCCAATCGAACTTCTTTTCTTTTTGAGTTAACGTGGTAAGTGGCTGGGCTATCTTTGAAAAGTTTGTGATGAATCGCCTGTAATAGCCAGCTAGACCAAGAAATTTTCGTACTTCCGTTGGGGTTTTCGGTGCTTCCCAGTTGTTAATTGCTTCAATTTTGGATGGGTCCACGTGAATTCCCTTGTCATTGATCACATGACCAAGGAAATGAACCTCTCGCATCCAAAATTCACATTTAGAGAACTTTGCATAAAGCTTCTCTTTCTCAAGTAATCCGAGGATCGCTTTCAAAAGTAGTTCATGATCCTCTTTCGTTCGTGAGTATACTAAGATGTCATCAATAAACACAATGACGAACTTATCGAGGTATGGTTTGCATACTCTGTTCATGAGATCCATGAACACTGTTGGTGCGTTTGTCAATCCAAAAGGCATGACCAGGAACTCATAGTGACCGTAACGAGTCCTAAACGTAGTTTTCAGTACATCCTCTTCTCGTACCTTCAGTTGGTGGTAACCAGATCGTAGGTCAATTTTCGAATAGTAGCTTGACCCTTGTAGTTGATCAAACAGATCGTCGATGCATGGCAACGGGTATCGGTTCTTGATAGTTACCTTGTTTACTTCTCGGTAATCGATGCACATCCGCATGGATCCATCCTTCTTCTTGACAAACAAAACTGGAGCTCCCCAAGGTGAAAAGCTCGGCCGGATGAATCCTAAGTCGAGGAGTTCTTGCAACTGTGTAGACAACTCCTGCATCTCTGAGGGAGCTAGTCGATAAGGTGCGTGAGTAATTGGTGCTGCTCCTGGCACCAGATCGATGTGAAACTCGACCTGTAGCGGGGGCGGTAATCCTTGCAAATCATCAGGAAATACTCCCGGATAATCACGTACGATAGGTATATCATCTATGCGTTGCTTCTCAGGTTTCTTTTCCACAACGTGTGCCAAGAACGCTTGGTATCCCTTGCGGAGATACTTCCTAGCCTTCAAGCAAGTAATCAACTTAGTGGCACTTTTTCGGTTCTCTCCTTTTATCACTAATGTTTCTCCTGTTGGTAGCGGGATGCGTACCAACTTCTCGAAACATACAATCTCAGCGTGGTTCTTTGACAACCAATCCATACCGATCACAATGTCAAAGCTTCCCAACTTAACCGGTAGCAAGTCTATTTCGAAGAGATGACCTTCTAACTCCAAGGTGCATCCCGGTATTATTTCTCCTGACTCGATCAACTCGCCATCGGCTAGTTCTATAGTGTATTTGTTATCTAGCTTACGGGATTCAAGTTCTAATAGTGGTCTAAACTCAGTAGACACAAAACTTAAATTGGCACCCGAATCAATTAACACAGAGGCATAATGGTTGTTCTCGAGAAACGTACCAGTGACGGTGTTAGGGTCCTGGCGTGCCTCTTGTGCTCCGATCATGAATGCCCTTCCCTGAGCCGGTTGATTGTTGATGTTGTTGGCTCGGTTGTTGTTACCACGGTTGTTGTTGTTTTGGTTGTTGTTGTTGTTGCGGTTTTGGTTATTGTTGTTAAGTTTAGGGCATCGGTTCCGATAATGCCCCTGTTCACCGCACTTAAAACACCCTTGGTTTTGACGTTCATTGTTTGTTCGTGGAGGAGGGTTGGTTCTACAGTCTTGGGTTTTGTGACCCCAGACCCTACAGTTGCCACAATACCCACACCCACCCTCGTGGTGTCGATTGCACTTTCCACACTTAGGCTTGTTACCTAAATATGATTTTGATTAAGTAGTGGTGGCAGCGTACGCTTTTGCGTTTCCTCCACTTTTCTTGTTTTGCTGACCCTGACGGTCAGTTCCACCACTATTCCACTTTCTCTTTGTTCCACCAGAACTACCAGCATCAGTGTTACTTGATTCGCCTTTCCCTGACACAACCTTCTTAGTCAGGGTCCCCATTCTGACCGCCTCATCGGTCAACCTTTGTGCTAGTGTAACAGCACTCCTGAATGTAGCAGGTTTTGATGATGTAACCAGACTACGGATCTGAGGTACCAATCCCTAGATGTAACGCTCAATGCGTTTAAACTCGGGTGTCACCATATGTGGCACTAATCACGCTAGTTCCTGAAATTTAGTGGTGTACCCAGTGATATCAGCACCAATGTTTGTCCCTTACTTAGGATCTAGTACGAACCGAGTCACTCAATCGTTTGCGGAATCAACGATTAAGTTATACACTAAACACACGAACAATCAATACGCAATGAATATCAAACGAAACGTATTATATTGTATTATAATCGGTCAGATTACAGAGATTTCGACTAATTGCGTTTAGGGTTTCGTCAACCCTAAAACAGAAAACATAAAACGAATTTATACAAATCTGGCACCTGCGACGTCGCACGCTACGTCGCAGGCCCAAGCCCATGCGACGTAGACTACGTCGCAGGCCCAAAACCTGACGTCGCACCTGCGATGTTGCACGCTACGTCGCAGGAGTCAGGAATACTAAATCTAATTACAAACTACGAGCTAGACCAACTGACAGACACCGAACATGTATCAACAAACTCCCCCGTGTCTTCAGCTTGGTCTTCAAAAATCTTCTTTAAACCCAGCCCGCAGGAAACTGGCCGTCGGCATGAATTCCATTAGCTACGCAAACAGTAACAACATTGTAAAACTGCTGTGCTAAACGTCTGTTGAATTCATTCTTCTGACCAACACGAATCCGATTATCATAGAGTTTTCTTAAATCTTTTTCATGAAAATTAATCAAACTCATCGGATCATACAGTCTAAACGTTGCTTGCTTCAAATTCCATATACCTCCAACTTCTGGCCACGTTTCAGAATCTGGAACGAAAGTAATAACCGCTTCGCCAGTCTGTGGATCAAGTTCCCATTTTACAAGTCTTCTCAGAAAATAATAAAGAACTGATTCCAGAGGTATCTCAGTCAAACAGTTAGCAGGCGAATAGTGAACTTTAACCAAAGGCTTCCTGGTGACTGGATCAATCTTCTTTTTCCACGTATACCGAGTTCCCAACGTCGGTTTCAATTTCGAATATGTCTTCGATAACACTTCCCGACGTAAATTTCTCTGAATGAACTCAGCATAATCATTCTCGAAAGGATTAATCAATTTAAGCTGAGCTAATCGATTAATCTCTCCTTTTGGCAACGTACTTAATCTATCAAAACGCATTCTGAAGTACTGAACTCCATCTTCTCTCTTATTCATAAACATATTCCTCTGACACTTCCAGCTTTTAATAACACCGGTATAATTTCGACTAACCCGGTACACTTGACATTTAACTGGAATAGGAACTGGATTTCGTCCCTTAGGCCACCATTTCTTGTTTCTCTCTCTCTTTTCTTCAGCAGTTAATTTCTTCGCTGCTGAGTCCGGTGCCTGTGTCTCTGAAGCTGGAGTTGCAGCAGAACTTGATTCTCCATGTTGAGCTTTATCAGGACTCTCGTCTTCACTTGAATCAGATTCAATAATTGGTGCACCATCATAAGCTTCCCCAGATTGTGCATCATCATACGTTTCATCTGCATTCAACTGCTCTTCTTCAATCAAAACATCCTCATTCATCTCAAAAACATTCTCTGTTTCTTCCTCAGAGCCAACTCCACTGGCCATCCTCTGAATAAATGATAAGTCAGCGAATGAGTAGTCAACTGCCAGCGGTCTCGGTTGCCCTGGAATATCATCAACCCAAAAATAATCCAAACGAGAAATATTTTCATTAACATTTTCAATTACAGGGTTGGGATTTACAGACGCAGGTTCACTTGACTCTAAAGTGGGTATCCCAGACCCATACTCCCCCGAGGCAAGCAACCTGCCTTCCAAAACATTAACCCTAAGCTTCGTATCCTCAAGCTCCTTAGATTGAACCTCGATCAACGCAGCTTGTTCAGCAATCTTCTCGTTCTGAGCCTCCAGCTTTTGTTTCATTTGCTGCATATCTTCCATAATCTTTTGCATGAAAGCTGGAGTCGGTTGAATCTGAAAATCAGCTTGCTGCTGTGGATTGACTTGAGCTCTGGCTGATGAAGAACGACGAACACGACGACGAGGACGATAAGTTTCATCAGCAGAATCATCACCGTCTCGTGTACGTTTCCCAGTATCCCTTGGAGGTACATACTTGCGTCCTGCCCGGATCCGACGCTGAATTCTTAGATATCTGAATGAATCGGAAAGCCTGATACGTTCCATCTCAGAGGGATGCGGAACAGTACCATCCGAATGCTCAGGCGTCGGACCTCCATCCTGAGGACCTACATTGGCCGGTTCTTCAGAATCAGAACTCTCGACCGTGTCGTGAGATGCTGGATTGTCCGAATCCACATGCCCGAACTGCTCGATGTTCTCCAATAGAGCATCTACATTCTCCCCCGCAGGTTGAACTGGAATGTTCACAAGCGGTTGCTGCGGTTGCTGTGGTGCTGGAATATCCATATACTGAGGATCTGGGGGTGGTACATAATTTTCATCCACAATAGCACCGAATAAGGGAACATCCCTTGGTGCCTCGACCCCTTTCTCATACCCTGCACAAATAGTGAAAATCCGACTCATCATTGGGGAAATCTTGAGCGGCTGATCGATATCACCCTGTGCCTGAAGATCCGGATGATGACGATTGATGTGCAACTGTACAAATCTCGGATATAAAATCCATTTCTGATCCCCGGCATTCGCATTATCAACCATAGCCTTGAAGATAAATCCCGAGAAGTTGAACGGCTTGTTGTATACCAACGCTAACATAGCAGAAGCCAGACTTCGGCTCATCCCATCCGTTCCACCTTTCCTATTCCCCAAGCAAACAATAATCACATGCATCAAATATCTCCAGACGCGTGTGAGATTCGCTTTTCGATACTGATCAGAGGGAATCCCAGGATATCCTATCCGTTGCATAGCTCCAGTAACAAAAATATGATCAAAACCGATAGGCATATCCGGTTGATCATTCAGCTGTAAAAGTTCCCGAATACTCTGTTCTGTAATAGTGATCTCCGTACCCAGAACGGTAGAGACCAATCGTCTAACGTCGTTATCAGTAACAACAATCGCATTTCTCCAAAAAGGGTTGATCAGATTTCCAAACGCCATAGTGTTATCGGAAATGGCGTGGAATACCCTTGAACGTCTCAAAAACGCGATCATCTGACGATACGGTGCAGCTTTATCAGAAGTGTCAGTAAGGTAAGCAGCCGTATTGTGACGAGCTTCAAAAATCAAAGCCATATCTGCAAAAACAGAAACAGATTGCAACTCGAAAAAGGTTAGCAAAAATAATGTTACATTTTAAGAAAAACCTTTGTAGACTTCCTGGAACTAGCGACGTAGCCACTTACGTCGCATAAACACAAAGCGACGTAGAACTGTACGTCGCCTAAAATCAGAATAAATTGAAAAGCGACGTAAGGCTTGACGTCGCAGAAAATTCTAGCGACGTCAAGAGGGTCGTCGCATTTTGCAATTTATTGTGAATTTAATCACTTTATTTAAAATAGCGACGTAGAGGAGTACGTTGCATCGGACGTCGCAGTGAAAGCGACGTAGGGAAGGGCGACGTAGGAAATTAATAATAATTAATTAAAGCGACGTAGGCTACGACGTCGCAGCGTACGTCGCACTGACGAACAGGCGTCCCCAACCCAGAAACCCTAACCTTCGATTTTAGGGGTTTTCAAAATCAAACGCACTACAAGGTGCGGCTAACGATGGTGATCACGAAAACATAAGTTATAATAGTTACAACATCCAATTAACCATCGAATTTAACCCAAAACCGAAACCCTTTTCAATTTTGAATTTTTCAAACCGTTTACTCGTTATTTTAGCAAATAATTTCAAAATAACTCGTGACTTTGGAAAAATAACTCAGAATAAAAATAAAGCATAAAACAAAAAAATCTTTTTGGTATTTTCTTTAATTTTACAAAAAGTAAAAAATGAACAAAATAAAAATACTAACACTCTATTTTTGGTGACGGAGTTGAGTTGTCTGATTAGGGATCATATCGGAATAACATGCATTTATTAGGAATAGTAAGTGTTATTTCGATCATCAGTATATTTGTCCACTTTAAATTTACGTGGCACATTTAAAACACCTTTTATAAAAATTATTTCAAAACGATTATTGGTATTGTTTGTCCACCTAAACATGTTACATCCATGTCTGTGAGTTAACATTTTATTGTTAATATGAATATTTCTCCGTGGTCCCCACCATAGATATACCCCTATAACTTAGACATGAACATAGTTTCTAAATTTAGAAAGAATATAAGAGAATCAATTTTAAGAATCAAGCCAGCGGTGACAGGTCTGTACTTGCGTACAACAGAGCAACATAACTTGATTCAGGTGTAAGCAAAACCAAACGCAGTCAAACCAAAATTGAGTGGCGACCTTGTTTAGTACCTTAAATTTAAGACGTTGCAAGTACTTTGACTCACGTTTGCTTAGTTTTAAGAGTAAGCTGAATTGAGACCAGGTCTGCACTTACGTACAACAGAGGAAACAATCAGCATACTCCCCCAAAAGATCTCAGATATATGATCCAAAAATAGAAGTATGTCAAGCTATGCTAAGGAATTAAGACTTAGCGTCGTACATCACAAGGTGTTTACCACATGATCATAGACATGTATTTAAATGACTTCTTAATATCTCAGAGACCGGTGTGTACCATGCCTACTAATACATCGTATGATGAAGATAATTTAGATAAAAACTGTTTTAAGTGTGTCAGATAAACCTACTGACACATCCAAGAAAAATCTTAAAATTCCATTTTGTGCATGTCACCCGATGTACTATCATATCCCAAGTTGTTTACAGACACAACTTCAACGTCTATTTTAAAAATGTAGCAACCTTGCGTTTTCTTTAATACTTAAGAGTATAAAGAGTGGCTGTTGCGATTTTTTTTTTTTTTTTTTTTTAAATTGAATTTAAAAACTTAAAAATCCAAGTCACAAATCATTTCTTTGACTGAAAGAACCTTAAACCTATCAGATTGACCAGTTCTATAAAACGTGATCGCAAAAAGGCTTTTGTGAAAAGGTCCGCACACTGCTTAAGGGTATCTATATGTACGACATCTATAAGGTGTTTCTCAAAGCAATCCCGTATGAAGTGGAACCTAAGTTCAATATGTTTGGTCTTAGAGTGCTGTACGGGATTGTGAGTTATAGATATAGCAGCTGTATTATCAATGTAAATAGGAGTCATAGAGAGATTGAACCCGTAATCACGCAGCTGATGCTGAATCCAGAGAACTTGAGAACAGCAACTGGCAGCAACAACATACTCGGCTTCAGCTGTGGAAATAGCAACCGCAGTCTGCTTTTTGCACTGCCAAGAAACTAAGCGCGATCCAAGGAACTGACATCCTCCAGTAGTTGACTTCATATCTATCTTGCAGCCACCAAGATCCGAATCCGAATAGGCAGTTAACTCGAAGTTTTTCTCGTTTGAATACCATAGACCCAGAGATGGCCTAAAAGCGAGATATCCAAAAATGCGTTTTACTGCCTTCATATGAGACACCTTCGGATTTGCTTGAAATCGTGAGCAGAGAGAAACAGCAAACACTATATCTGGTCTTGAGGCAGTCAGGTACATGAGAGAGCCTATCATTGAGCGATAGTCTTTCTCCTTGCAATCTTCATCGTCCTCATTAGGTCCAAGATTGTGTCTTGCTTCAATTGGAGTGCCGTAGTGTTTACAGTTGAGCAATTCATATCGCTTTAACATGTCAGTGACATATTTTGACTGGTGGATATAAATTCCATTGTCAGATTGCTCAACCTGTAGTCCCAGAAAGAACGTAAGTTCCCCCATAGCACTCATTTCAAACTCAGATTTCATCAGTCTTTCAAAATCCTTGCACAACTGATCATTAGTTGATCCAAAGATTATGTCGTCCACATAGACCTGCACAAGTAACAAATCCGCTCCTTCCCGTTTGATGAAAAGCGTGCTATCAATCTGTCCTCTGTCAAAACCATTCTTCAGCAAGTACTTGGCAAGTCGCTCATACCAAAGTCGAGGAGATTGATGAAGACCATACAAAGCTTTCTTCAGTTTGCAAACATGATTAGGATGCTTTGGGTCTTCAAAACCAGGAGGCTGACACACATAAATCACTGCGTCGACATCTCCGTATAGAAAAGCACACTTTACGTCAAGTTGATACACGCGGAATCCTTTAAATGAAGCATAGGCTAGAAAAATCCGAATAGATTCCAAACGAGCAACAGGAGCGAAAACTTCATCATAGTCAATACCTTCTAATTGACTATATCCTTGAACTACTAGACGGGCTTTATTTCGAATAACAGCCCCACGATCATCCATTTTGTTACGGAAAACCCAACGAGTACCCGTCAAGTGAGCACCCTTGGGTAGAGGAACAATTTCCCAAACATTCATCTTGTTTATTTGTTGTAGTTCCTCCTGCATAGCCTCGACCCAAGATGGATCTTTTAAGGCTTGTTCAACCTTTTTAGGTTCAATTTGAGACAAATGACATGAATCGATATGAGCAATAAGTCCCAAAAGCTGCTGAGCTGAAGTCTGCTTTGCTTGCTGTCGTGTTTGAACAGATGCATGAGGATCACCAATGATATTATCAATGGGGTGATCCTTATGTATACGAGTTTCTGGTATGGCACCTGGCACAAGATCCACACCCAGATTGTTCAAATCTCCCTCAGTTTCAGGAGTAGCAGCAGACTCAGGAGAGGCTAACTCTTCTTCTTCTCCTTCATCTTCACGAGAAAATAAGTGAGAGTAGGCCATTGTTTCCTCCATTTCATCTTCTTCTTGAGGTTCCTCTAAAGGAGGCATGTTTGGATCATATGGAAGCTCCTTTGTGTAGGTATAAACTGTTTTAGAAGGAGCAGCCGAAGATGATGGAGTAGGAGATGGTGTTGATGGTGGTGATTTGGTAGTTGTTTGTGGTTGTGTGGGTGGTTGTGTGGGTGGTTGTGTGGGTGGTTGTGTGGGTGGTGGTGAAGGTGTAGGTGTAGTTTGTGGAGGTGTAGGATTAGTCGGTGGAGGTGCGGGTGTTGCATTGGGATTTGGGTTGGATGGTTTATTATTAACAGGTGTATCTTGAGTAAGATCAAGCTCATGAAGTATAGAAACCAATTCTTCCGTTTCATCTTCTTCCGGAATATTGAAAGAGTTGAAGAGGTTTCCATAGTTGAAAAACCAATCCGGACCTGTTCCTTGAGGAGGTTCCGTATACCTTAAACATTTCACTTCAAAATGCTCCTCAATCTGATTCGATGATTTGTTAAAGACTCTTTTGTTCGGAGAGTTGACTGAATATCCAAGAAAAATCCCTTCAACAGCCTTATCACCAAACTTAGAGACCTTATCTTTTGTTATCATGATCAGGCATGGACACCCAAATGGTTCTAGGAACTGCAGATTTGGCTTACGGTTATTGAAAAGTTCATAACACGTTTTGTTCCTTTTCTTAACCGTGAGTACTCTGTTGAGAACATAACAGGCAGTATTAACTGCCTCAGCCCAGAAGATAATTGGTAACTTAGAGTCAGCTAACATAGTCCGAGCTGTCTCGATGATTGTCCTGTTCTTTCTTTCTGCAACTCCATTCTGTTGTGGAGTCCTCGGAGCACTAAATTGATGCTCAATACCTCTTGTAGCACAAAACAATTCGAGAGTTGAGTTCTTGAATTCAGTTCCATTGTCGCTTCGTATCCTTTTCACCTTCAAGTTGCACAGATTTGCCAACTTGTCCAACAAATACACCAGAATCTCAGGAGTTTCCCCTTTTGTGGTCAAAAAGTAAACCCACGAAAACCTTGAGTAGTCATCAGTAACTACCAAGCAGTAAGACCGACCACCAATGCTCTTTGTAGAGACTGGACCAAAAAGATCCATATACAGTAGTTCCAATGGAGCATTTATGGAATTCACCTGCTTAGACTTATGGGACTTCTTACGTAGCTTTCCTTTTTGACAGGAGATACAGTCATCCTTTAGAACAAATGACTGTTTCGGAACTCCTAGCACTAGGTCATTTTTAGTCAAGAAATTCATTTTTCGGAAATGAATATGTCCCATTCGTCTGTGCCAAAGCAGTGATTCCTTTTCAGAAGCCTTAGACAAGAGACACGTATATTCGTTCGAGGTCTCAACAGTTCTCATGTTCAAAATGTATGTGTCATTCTTTCTTGGTGCTCTCAGTAACACCCATTCTTCTAGAATGACATACCCAGGCTTCAGTATCACACTCTCTGTCTTTGTGAACGCAGTGGTATAATCTTTATCACAGACCTGTGAAACACTTAGCAAGTTGTGCGTAAGCTGTTCCACGTAGTTCACATTTTCAAAACTAACATTGCCGTTAGTTAACGTTCCTCTTCCAGAAATGGTTCCCCCAGTATCTCCAGCAAAAGCAACATATCCTCCTACGTATGGTTTAATATCCACAAGAAGAGATACATCGCCTGTCATATGTCGCGAGCAGCCACTATCCAAATACCATTCACTATCTTTAACGCGTTCTGACTGCTGCAACACACAAACGAAGGAGATTAGTGAGAAACGGTGACCCAAGCCTTTACAGACTTAGGTCGACCGTGGTCATCAACAATAATCACGTCAGATAGGATTTTATCTTTAAACAAATTAGAATTTTTATCTGATGTGTTATTGTTGACGACTGAAGAGTCAACATCAGACTCTTTACGTTTCCAAACTTTTGAAGATTCGGAATTGGTAATCGAAATAATGTTGGGCTTTTGAATTGGCAAAGGTTTTTGCTCAACATTACTTGGTTTCGAAACAGGCTTCAAAACAGGCTTGGGAGAGGTAGAGTAACGCCTAGGTGGAGATTTTGAAAAAGAATTTCTATAAACAGATGTCCTAGGCATCTCTCTCCCATAGCGCTGATTTGACAGCTTTGGACATTCACGAATTAAATGTCCTTGTTTCTTGCAGTAGAAACAAGAACGAGTCTCAACAAACGGTTGAGGCTGAGGAATTACCACAGGAGGTGGAGAAACATTTCTAGAACATGAACAATGCGTACATGTTTTAGAAAGTGTTTGTTTTGGTTGAGAGGTTGAAGTTGAAGGTTTATCATACGAAACTCTTTCATTTACTATTTTATTTTGCAAAATCTTTACAGGTGACTGTAAAGTTTGTTGTTTCGAATTAAAAACCTTGGCTTTTCCCTTATTTGGTTGAACCTTAATTTCAGGCTCAATCTTTGAAATCACTTTTTCAGGTTTAACCACAACCTTCTTAACCTCAGGATACTCCTGATCCGTAATGTCCTCAATCTCAACAATCTCCTCAATAATAACAGGAGATTCATTCTTTAACTCAACACTCTCCTCAACACTAACAGGAGATTCATGCACAGACTTAACAAACGTTGGCAAGGGGTACTCTGGCCGCTTGGTTTTCTCCTTTGCCGGTTTGTTATGTTTGGTCTCTTTAGCATCTTTAGCTTTTAAACCATAAAGCTTGGACCAATCAACTGGAATCTCTTCAAAGCCTTCCTTAACAGGCAGGGGACAGTGAGTAGTAGGAGGAGGGACTGAGTTGTATCCCAATCCCTCATTCTTCTTCCCTTTAGTACCATGCTTGCTAAGAATTTCATTAAAAACAACCGTTGAGGAATTTGAACCTAAGATTTTACTCTTATAATTCTCATACTCAGCTTTTAAATCTGTAAGTTCTTTATTTAGTAATTCAATTTCAACAAGATAGCTTTTAATGGCATCTTCTTGACTAAAAACCTTAGATTTATATTTCTGAGTATCTAACCGATGAGCCTCAAGATGTTTTTCATAAAGTTTCTCATTAGCTTTTAAGAAATTATTTGACTCGGTTAGTTTTTCATTCTTTTTCCTCAACTCTACGGTTTCATTCTGAAATGCCTTTAGAGATTCAGTTAACTTAATACATGAGATACAATTTAATGGTTCATCAGGTACCTCATTCACGATGTGAGCCATCAAACACTGTTGGTAATGCTGGGAGACTGGCGTCCAATCTTGACTTGTAGGCTCAAAGGCAATCAGGGCATTATCAGCAAGCCCTTTCTTAGAAACTTCCATTTCTTTGGCCTTTGGAGGAGTAGATGGTGTTGTGAATCCCGATGCTGGCATTTTGGGTTTCTCGCACTCCCTGGCGAAGTGACCCAAATTTTGACAATTGTAACATCGGACCTTACTCTTGTCAAATCCGAAGCCAGTCTTTCCATCACCTTCCAAGCTTTTACGCCCTGTCCTCTGCAAGAACTTTTGAATTCTTCGGGTGATCATTGCCACATTCCAAGTTAAATCCATTTGTTCCAGATCATCTTCATCAAGCTGAGCATAGTCTTCCTTAGTCAGCTCCAAAGTAAGATTTGGTTGAGTAACCAAATCCTTGTATGAGCTTAAGAAAGCTGTATAAATTGCAGCTTGTTCCTGAATAGCAGGTGAGACCTGAACCTGTTGTTGATTTGAAGAAGGTCCAGTCATGAAAACAGAATGAATCCCATCGGAAGAAGAAGAAGTCGATGAAGCATTTGTATTTGTTACAAAAGCGACTCCAGATCCATAAGTCTTCCCAGAGTTGATCTGAACACCATACACACTAGGATTCTGAACAGCAGAACCAGACCTAGTTTCTTTTTTCTTAATCTCCATCGCGTGAGCTTGAAGATCCCCGATCAGCGTATCCAACGACATGTTTGCAAGTTCTTCATTTTCCTTTAAAAATTGAACTTTAACATCCCAAGAACTTGGCAACACATCCAGTAGCTTCTTATTTACTTCAATTGAAGGAAAAGTATAACCCCCTTCAAACAACTCACCAACTAACCGTGAGTACCTAGTGAATAACGAAGTCGTGTCTTCATTTGGAAGGATGTCAAAGATATCGTACTGTTTCTTAATCAGTTCAAGCTTGGCTTCCTTGTACTTATCGTTTCCTCCACAATGAGTTTCAATTGCCTTCCATAAATCAAAGGCTGTTTCATGAGTTCTGAAAAGCCAAAGAACATCCTTGGTTAGACACATTTTAATCATTGAAAAAGATTTTCTTTCAGTATCAAAATCTTTCTTCTCCTCGGGAGACATTGCTTTATAGGTCTTAGCAGGACGAATATTACGGTATTCTCCTTCAGCTAATGGAGGTACATAACGTTCGCGTAATGGTCCCCATAATTCTGGACAATGAAAATCAATGTATTGTTCAACTCGGTCTCTCCAGTATACATAATCCATGTCCGCAGTAAATAATGGAGGTTTATTACTTGAACCTATGTCATTACTTTGTTTAATCATTTCTCTTAGACCTCTAATATCCTCTTTATCAGCTGCCATTGTAATTACTTAATCGAAAAACAAACTTCTGATCTTAGCGACGTAGGTGAGTACGTCGCACCAAGATTATGCGACGTTGATAGGTACGTCGCAAAAGCAAAGGATTCAATTAAGAATCAGAAATATGCGACGTTGAGAGGTGCGTCGCAGATGACGTCGCAGTGGACGTCGCAGAATCACACTATGCGACGTTGAGAGGTACGTCGCAGATGACGTCGCAGAGGACGTCGCACAGACTAATTAAAGTCCAAATTACTACGTCGCACACGACGTCGCAGCTGACGTCGCAATGGTACGTCGCAAAACGCGCTGAGCAGCGGCCACAAACCCTAAAAACGAATTTTTTAACCCTAAACGAAAACCACGAATGTTGAACGACGGAAACCTTCAATAATCCCAGTAATACTGATCGAAAACCTGTAAAAACACAAAACAAACGTGATAAACCCAAAAACACACGAATATCACGTCCTTTTAAATCCCAAACTCGATCCGAATCGCCAAAACGAGTACTTTCTGCTCTGATACCAGTTGTTTGTCCCTTACTTAGGATCTAGTACGAACCGAGTCACTCAATCGTTTGCGGAATCAACGATTAAGTTATACACTAAACACACGAACAATCAATACGCAATGAATATCAAACGAAACGTATTATATTGTATTATAATCGGTCAGATTACAGAGATTTCGACTAATTGCGTTTAGGGTTTCGTCAACCCTAAAACAGAAAACATAAAACGAATTTATACAAATCTGGCACCTGCGACGTCGCACGCTACGTCGCAGGCCCAAGCCCATGCGACGTAGACTACGTCGCAGGCCTAAAACCTGACGTCGCACCTGCGACGTTGCACGCTACGTCGCAGGAGTCAGGAATACTAAATCTAATTACAAACTACGAGCTAGACCAACTGACAGACACCGAACATGTATCAACAACCAATCATCTTAATGTCCCACAAATCAGTTTCTACCTTCTGCATCTCACTACGGGGACAGAGCTCTTCTAGCATCATGTTCTTCAGTACTCCCCAAGACATGGAGTGGACAACTTCCTTTCCAAGGGATTGAAGTTGGCTGTTCCACCATGTTAGCGCCTTGTCAGCCAAGGTGCAGGTGGCGTACTTCACCATGAAATCAGGTAAACAGTCACTGATATCCAACACCGATTCCATCTTTTCTATCCAGTGAATGATACAAATAGCACCCTCGGTGCCGCGGAAAGTAGTTGGCTTACAAGCCAAAAATGTTTTGTATGAACACCCACGTCGTGTATTTAAAGTAGTCTCAGCGTTCACAGGGGTAGACCCGCTGTTTATCACGTTCTCGCGATTACGGCTTGCTTCATACTGAGCAATACCTTCAGCAATTCGGCGTTTAATGATTTGCTCAGGAGTTTCAATAACTGGAGGTGTTTCTGTTCGTCGACTATTCCTAGTCACTCGTCGTTTAGGAGGCATGGTTCAGTTCTGCGATGAATAAAACACATAAGTCAATGCCAAGATAGTGAATGTGAAAAGAACAAGGTTTCACATTGTTTAACAAAGGAACGGTATGAAGGATGAAGAACAAGATTTCACATTACGTGTTACACGACTTTGAAACGCCCATATGTACTTAGTACAATATAATCACGTTGGCCAGGCGTCATTATATAATGCCAAATACATATTTCTTTTCATCATCATTTCACACGATTTGGTTCAAAGGAATTTAATACAAGAATCAACAATCAGTGGTTAATGTGTTTCAAGGAGTACAAGATGTGGTTATATGAAGTGATCATTTCATTTTCGTTTTAACACGAGTATATAAATGTAAGTAGAATACTCTAGTCGACAATAAGTGTAATGAATACGTGATATAAACTAACATAAGTTATATTGTATCAAAAGTTACAACGCTTTTATAATGGTTTCGTACAAAACAAGATGGGATTTCTAATACACCCATCGATGGCTAGCTTTATACAAAAGTTAATGGGTTTCCTATACATATACCCATTCTACATAAGGTTTCAACCTAGTACATAACATATACGTCCCCAGTACGGTGGGCCTAATGGAGATAAAGTAGATACAACCCTATGGCAGTCACCATCGCTGCCAACATCAAATAAACTCCCATAACAAGACCAACTACCCTCGCACGTCTCTCCAATACAGCCACACGTGCGCGAGTAGCGTCAGCTGACTCTCTGTCTACATCCACGTGTGTCTCCACAGTGCTGAGACGTCCATAGATAGACGGCACATCCCCATCCAAACGGAAAGCATCACTGCGCAACTCTCTGATATAGCTGCGTGTGCCATAGTGTAACCCGAATAGGGCGCGAACCATAGCAACTAGTGTAATAACAGTGAGCTCCGGAGGCTCATCATTGAGGGGTAGTAAGCGTGAAGACTCCTCGGTCTCAAAAGTAGAAGGGATATCCTCAAGTACTCTCCAACGCCTTAGCAAATGTGGCATCCAGTCTAGGTGTGGGTGTCTCCTATGTAGTGGCTCCTCAGCCACAGTCATCGGCGCCTTATCCCGTGGCGCAAGCAATCCAGTGGGAAGGTTTCCGACTGCCTTCCTAAGTGTCTGTCTCAGTCAGGATCTACGGGAGGTCTCTCCGATATGGTAATGTGGCTCGGCCACAGTACATGTGGTAACAGGTGTAGTGACGTGTAGTGTCGATGGTGGTACATAAGTGTTATTGGACATGGCCCTATCATGTACAGACGGGCTCTCAGTCACAGCTGTAGGTACTTCATCAAATGACTCCTCCATAGGCTCCTCATCCGAGTCGGAGATGTAGATAGGTGCTTGTCTCGACATGCAGAGACAAAAGAAATCGTGTGTGTCGTGTTAGTTGTATGTTAGACGTATGCAAACGTATGTATGAATGCAGTGAATGTTTTAGCCAAGGCTATAGTCTAGGTCTCTAAGGTTTTTCAGCCACTTAAAGACTTCTAGTTCGCTATAACTAATGGCTCTGATACCAAGTCTGTCACACCCCGCCAAACGCTAATTACAGTTAGTGAGAGTGGTTTGCGGAAGCTTAGAGACGTGGCGGGGCGAGAGCAGTAACACAACCAACAAGTACATACATCCAGAGCATATGGTTATCGCAGAACGTAATGTATTAAGATGCCAATAATTAAATAGTTTTACAAAAGATTACAACTTAGAAAAGTTGTAATAATAGTAGTAGTGTTTGAAACAGTATTTTATAAAAATACATAACACAAAAATAGATTTCATAAATATAACCACAAATGAATTGTAGTAATATGGAGGAAATCCGAGTATCCCAAAAGTAGTGGCATCCTAACAAGTCCAGGGTTGTCCGTTCTGATATGCATGCACTTCTTACCTAAGCTGCTAATTCCCTAAAAAACATAGAGAAATCGTCAACAAAATTGTTGAGTGAATTCACAGGTTTGTGTATAATGTAATAAACCAAGTTGTTTATTAGTTGTCAAGTAGTTGTAGTGTAGGAAAAACAAGTTTAACCAATTAAGGGAAAACATTTCCTAATAATCATAGTTGTTTGCTTTGTAGGAAACACAAGTTATTTCAAGTATAAATAACATTTCCAAATGTGTTGCAAGTAGGAAACAAAGGTTAACCTAACTAAAGATTAACATTTCCAAAGTAGTTATCGTAGGAAACACAGGCCAATCCAACTAAGGATCAACATTTCCAAAGTAGTTGTCGTAGGAAATCACTTCCTAAATAGTAGTTTTGTGGGAAATATTAGACGGTGATCCCTCAAAGGTTAGCTAGACGTTATGAGTTAAAGCAACACGACCTAACCCTATAACCAAACCACGACCAGCAGTAGTTGTTTGCCAAGTAGGACCTGTAAGTATACGCTCCAACACCGTAGGAGGGTCGTCACGGCGATAGTACTATCCGTATACTCAGTGGCTAGAGTCACCTAACTAATGGTTATAGTCTGTAGCCATGAGGACTTTTATGCACTACATCGTTAGCCTAGGTCCGTTCTAGGATTCGTTGTCTAATTCTCAAAATAGTATGAAAACAGCTTTTCATAAGTAGTTGTTCAAATCATCGTACGAAATATCATTTCATAAACAGTTTACGTAAATACAAACAATATTTAAATCAGTTATCGCATGCAGTAGTACATACGATTGCTATGTTTTTCACCCCAGGTTTTAAAAGCATTAAAACAGTAAAAAAAAAGGGGGCTGTGAACTCACAATAGGTGCGTAGATGTGATAGCTAGCGGTGCGAAGTCGTGTAGTCCGAGGTACATCAACCTATACAATGTAAACGTATTAACAAAAGTGATTGATTATTTGTCGAATCACGTTAATAGTTTGTTTGTGTTGAAGAAATCGTTGATTCCTTAATTTGTATTGTTCGTTGGTGACGATGTTTTGAAATACAAGTAATGTTTCTCGAGTCGTTTATCATGTTTAAGTGTATATATATATATATATATATATATATATATATACATATATATATACATATATATATATATATATATACATATATATATATATATACATATATATATATATATATATATATACTTGTATTAGTTGTGTATATATATATGAATATCTTTTACTCGTCTCGTTTTATTTTGTTAATCGTATATGAACATAAAGCCGTCATCTGTATATATATATATATATATATATATATAGAATATACATATAGGTTCGTCATTTGTTATTAAGTATATATACATTATCATAAAAGTTCGTCGCTTTACATATATATATAAATTTAGAAGTTACAACTGTGTCATAACTTTATAAAAATGAATTATTCGTTCTCGTTTGAAATCACACGTTTCGACTAATAACTCAAGTCGCGTTTATGTTTTAAAGTTTAAATGGTTTGTCGGACCATTGGGCTTTAACCCAAACATTCGACCCTAAATTAATTAGTCCATCCGTCCGGCCCATTAATACCCTCACCCGATCGGGTTGGGCTTCCAACCCGTGCGGGTATAGGAGCTGACCCGACCGGGTCTCGTTTTATTCGTTCGATTTTTCGTTTATTGAACGGCCTAAGCCCAAGTACCTAGCCCAGCCCGATATGGTTTTGGCCCAAAAGGAAATCCACCCGTCCGGGTGAGTGGGCTTACCCGTCCGGGTTGTTTGTGTTTGTTTGTGCGATCCGTGTAGTCCAAGTCCATAACACATGGCCCATTTAACAAGTCCATTAACAGTTTGGCCCAAATAATTCGGCCCAGCTCAGTTACAAGGTAATCCGCCCGGGTTTGGAAAGCCACCCGTCCGGGTTTGGCCTCCTACCCGTTCGGGTTGAGGGGTTGACCCGTTCGGGTCGGTCTGTGTTCACCGGTTCTGCACTATGTCTCTGCTTCTAGCTCGATTTCGTTATATGTTTTCGTTATAGTTTCGAGTGGTAAACGTTTACATATGTTTGTACACAATATTACACAAGTTTTACCTTTCAATTTTACATTTTTATAACTCGTTTACATATATTCATTTTGGTACAGGGGTTGTTTTCGGTCCAAAGATTATCATGGCTTCATTTTATCATCATCATTACCAACAAACTAGATATATACATATATGATGTTATATTAACATTATATAAAACGAGATTCGAGTAGGAAATTCTGAGATAGAAAAGTTGCTCACAATGATTTGATAATGGTAAAGATGATTATGAGATGATTATGATGACGATTTAAAGATGATGGTGAGTGTTTGCTCCTGCTTGTTCTCTACTACTTCCACTTCTGCTGTTGTTGCTCGACCGAGACCCAGAGAAAAAGAAGAACAAGAGCAAAGTAGGTGATGATGAATTATTGGTGGTGGTTGTGGAGTTAGATCACTGAGCAAAGGAAGGGAGTATATAAAATTGAAACGAGCAATTATTTTCAACGAGGCAGTATGGGTTGGTACTCAAATTGTCTGGAGATATTTTTGAAGTGGTATAGTTTAGGTTATTTAACCCGTTAACTTCGGATACGGGTTGTGCCAATTTTCGTTTAAATTTCGTAATCATACTTTGAGGTAATTCCCCAAATACTTTATTATGAAGGACAAAAATAAGACTTTTATTATTTTCGACCTTTGGGTACGTTTTGTATTTGTCGCAGTCTTGTACGATACGTTTTAATTAAAACGTATAAGGTTTTATATTATAACAATAATATAAATTTAATAATATTCATAATTAATAATTTCGTATTATTAATTATATGTTCACCAACATTTATATTTTATTTTTGTCGGGTTCGTTCCGATAGTTCGTACGTAATTATAATTAATTACGAAATACGTAGGACTTTTTGTACAAAAGTCTCGGGCTTGCTAGACTTATATCACATCTTATGTTTGGTTTACTTTTTGTGCAGGGAATTAGCGTGAGAAATGCAGGTAATTAGTAGTATAATAATACCTAAATTGGAGGAGTATCACATGGTGAGACAGTGTCAATACTGATGTTGATTTACAAAAGTGATGTAGGGATTAGTTAGAGTTTCTTTTTTCTTTTTTTTTTTGTGTCTTTTGACGATATGTAATATGCTTTTTGTATATAATTCCATACTTTTCAATTTTTAAAAATGTAAGTCTCCAAAAAATGTATTAAATAATTTATAAGGGACGGAGAATGATTTATACGTCAAGAAAGTATATTACGGTTTACAATTTGACTTTTTTGTGAATATTTGTAGAGTATCAAATAGATATTGAACTTAGCTAAAGATGGTTTCGTCTATTTTGTTGTTATTATGGACATTTGTGTCGTATCCTTAAACACCTAATGCAATGGAGAAATGGGTTAAACTATTTATGAGATGTATAGGGTATAGATAATATTT
Source organism: Helichrysum umbraculigerum (assembly GCA_949592205.1). NCBI lineage: Eukaryota > Viridiplantae > Streptophyta > Magnoliopsida > Asterales > Asteraceae > Helichrysum > Helichrysum umbraculigerum. Next base: position 52,279,166 of record CATIUR010000007.1, read on the forward strand.
TTATTTACTTTATCCATTATTTTCATATTATAAACGTGTAAACAAATGAAGTTTTCATGATCGGGTTATTCAGAGAGGACGAGTATTTTTACTTAAATGTATAAAATCAAGATAAGAGTTTGCATATGCATATACAGAATCTTAAAAAAAAACTTCAATAAAAAATATATGAAATACATATCTTTGAAATGTATAGAACTTTGCATATACATATCTAGAATGAAGTCTCATAAATGCATTCATAGCCCATAAATAAGTTAGATCATGATCATCCATGTAGGAGGTAGAGATCTATGTAAAAGATGAAGCTTTTAGTTACCTAAACATGTGTAAGTGTTTTCTCTAATTGTAGCATACCTATTATTACCCACAAGACCTAATACACATATAATGGCCAGATCAAGTTTATATTACATATCTGAAGCGAAAACAAACAACTCAAAAACATTTTTAAATGGATGATAACTCAAAATGCAGATGATGTGTTTTGATAACCAACGACACAAACTTAGATAAAGAAACGAATCACATGATAATAGAATTTGCTTGGTAAGATTCCTTTAAATATTATTAAGAAAAAAAAAGTTAAATAGAAAATATAAGAATTTTTTTTTATAATAAATTTAATTATTATCAGAAGAAAAAAAGTTCTCATTATGTAAGAAATATTTAGAGTACTTCTTTGGGTTGTTCCTTTATCATAACAAGGAAGTGAACCCGCACTTCATTGCCGCACTTCATTGCGATAATCTAACATTACATTTTTCAGAATTACCTAGTTATATAGAGCTCATTTGCAAATCATCAAATACATCTATATACTAATATATATGATATTAGTTAGATATGAAGTAAAATTGTGTTAACATATTACTTCCATAACAAATTAAAGTATTTAAGATTTTAAGAATTTGCATATTTTGTTTTGGCATATTAACAAATTTGACCTTTAACAGTTAGAGATTAATGTTGGTGTTAATTTGTAAAAATAAATCCACATCATTTTTAGATTTTCATAAAATGATGAAAGAGTCAAATGTGGTGGCCTTAAAAAAAAGTGTAAAATACTTCAAAACGAGTAAAGGTGGTCAACATTTTGTCAACTTCTATCACAATTATATTCTATTGTGATCGTGAGACATTTCTTTGCCCCTTCAAAAAACAAAAAGAAAGGTGGGCAGGGTGACAGGAATCCTCCAATAATAGTTAGCAGTACTGAACAACCGAGCCATCGGTCTGGGAAAATAAAATCGCCTTCAACAAGGTATGGCATTCAAGGTCTTAACCCACAGAGAAATCTTCCTTCATAGATACACATAGGTGGATCTTATTTAGGGCGATCAGGGATGCCCCCTGAAATTCGAGTTATTACTAGTATATATATATATATATATATATATATATATATATATATATATATATATATATATATATATATATATATATATAACGATTTTCATGCCAGTATATGATATTTTTATTAAGAATGGTTGAATAAAGCTTAAACTTTTGCTTTAATGGAGTTATTTTGAGTAAGGGGTGAGATGGGGAAGATGATCCCATATCCTTTTATTACCTTATCTTTAATACCCCTATCATTAATAATATGTTAGGTTCAACCTTTCTATTTTGTAGGTCATTAATTTACCATTATAGATGTAAAGTTTAACCTTTCTTGTTTCTGTTTTTAAAGTTAAAAACAACCTCAATATTTTACTAGTTTTATAATACTGATGCTAAAGTATTGTTAAAAATTATTATCTATTGTTTGAATGATAATATAAACATATTTACTATAAATATGTATTAAAAAGATGCTACATGGTCTGTTATTTAGCGATAATTCATATTTCTTTTTTATTGTTTTGAAATTCAAAACTTTTCCTTAAAATGAATATCGATAATCGGTACACACTATTTAGTATTTAACCCATATGAATTTTAATGCCAAATGGATCAAATTGATATTAATACTTGTATATAATTAAAGAGCATGCCCATGTATCTATTGATAAACAATTAAAGAAAGATTATAAACTTAATTATTTACTTGTTTAGCATAATAAAATCAAGTTTCAAGTACATTCTTGATATCATATGATTCTTACCTTGAATGATGTTGTAATCAACTTAGAAGCAAGAAAACACAATATTTAAGCTTCAATTTGTTGAAATTTCACTTGTTCTCCTCCCTCCCCTCTTGGTCGGTCGACACACACACACAACACACACTCTCTTTCAATTTCCAGATTTTTCATGAAGGAAGGAGGTTTAATTAACACATTTTCATTTTCTACCCTCAAGTTCTTCTTTCTCATTTTGGCCACAACTAACTTCTCAAGTTTCAATACTTCTATTTTTGCCACTAACTTATTTTCTCACAAAGTTAACTTTCCAAACTCCACAAAATATTAAGTTCACTAAATAAAATATAACATACTAGTTAAAATTACTCTTTCAAATTTAAAATGTGTACTTATGAAAGTTGGGGTGTTACAACTCTCCTCACTTATTGGGATTGTGTCCTCATAATCCAAGCTTGATGTAATGCTGGGTAATATCGGATCATTTCCTCTTCGGGTTCCCACGTAAACTCGGATGCCTTCCTGTGTCTCCATTGAACTTTGAACAATTTTATTTCTTTGTTTCTCAACCTCTTTATCTTCTCGTCAAGAATCGCTATTGGCTCTTCAACATAACTCAACTTGTCAATTATTTCAATTTCCTCCAACGGCACATAAGATACCTCATCTACCAAACATTTTCTTAATGAGATACATGAAATGTATTGTGAATTCCCGCTAGCTCTTCGGGTAATTCAAGATGGTAAGCCACCTTTGGCACTCTTGTCAAGATTTTAAACGGTCCAATGAATCTTGGACTTAACTTCCCTCTTTTTCGAAAGCGAATAATTCATTTCCATGGCGATGCCTTTAACATAACCATATCTCATTGTTGGAACTCTATTGGTTGTCTCCACTTATCCGCATATGATTTTTGCCTATCTTGAGCCGCTTTCAACCACTCACGAATTTTGTTGATCTTCTCGGTGGTCTTCAACACAATGTCGGTACTAGCTAATTCTCTTTGGCCAATCTTACCCCAACAAATAGGAGTTCTACAATTTATTATTATTGTAAGAGAATTCGACTAAGGGTAAATGATTGTCCCAACTACCTCCAAAATCAATAACACAAGCTCTTAACATATCTTTCAAGGTTTGAATTGTCCTCTCACTTTGACCATCGGTTTGTAGATGATAATCCATGCTCAAATTAAGACGAGTCCCCATCTCCTCTTGAAATTTCATTCAAAACCTTGATGTAAACCGACTATCTCTATCATACATAATGAATACCGGTACTCCATGTCTAGCTACGACCTCTTTTACATACAACTCGGATAACACTTCGGATGATGATGTTTCTTTAATTGGCAAAAACAACGCACTTTTGGTTAACCGATCTACAATTACCCAAATTGCATCATGTCTTCTTTGGGTTCTTGGTAGTTTGGTAATCAAGTCCATTGTAATATGCTCACACTTCCAAACGGGTATATCCAAGGGTTGAATTTTCCCGTAAGTCTTTTGATGCTCCGCCTTTACTTGTAGACACGTTAGGCATTGCTCAACATACTTAACGATATATCTCTTCATACCCAGCCACCAATAATAAATTTTTAAATCATGATACATCTTAATGGCACCGGGGTGAATATAATACTTGGATTTGTGTGCTTAGTCAAGTAATAATCTTTTCAACTCTTCCGAATTTGGAATTCAAATCCTTCCATATCAAGTTTTTAAGCCACGTGAATCATCAACAAATAATGATCCACAACAGATGAATATTTATGTAAATGGGTTAAAAAGGTATAATTTTCTTTTCACATCCATACCCATTTCCTGACTATCAAATTCGTTGACTGTCAGTTGATTGCTTGTCCTGTATTCATATCTGCTAGATTTATGGGTTAATAATGGTTTAATACTTAAAGTCTCACTTTTTTTTCTTTTTAACCACTAAATTTTTTTTCTCATAATTTAATCCTCCAAGTTTTAAAACTTTAGTGGTTTAATCATCCAAGATTCTTATACTTCAAAAAATTGATGCTTTAATTGTGACACCCGTCAAATTAGGACTATTAATTAGGGCCTAATCAATTGTAAATATATGTAATTAGTTCTGTGTTAGGCTAATTAATGTATCGAAATATATATTGTTGAATATATACGAGTATGCGATTTGATTAAATCGTACGCAATTTAAATCGAATGCAATTCGATTCAATTAAATACGGACGTTGGTGAACCATTTTATTGAATAATATAACATTATTTAATAACACTATTATATTCAAAATATTATTTTGATAATATTTTATATAAATTTCGTATAATACGATTAACAATTTACGTGATTAAAAATATCAAACGAGCAAACAATCCAAAATAAAGACAAGTTATATTTTATAACTCAAATATAAAGTATTTAATAAAATACTTCAACAAAAATATTGGGTAAAAATTCGTATTTTAAAACATATATTTATGTGCATAAAATAAGTATTTAACGTCTAAACGATCGGGAAAACGAACACAGCACGGAATGCGACTACACAGAGCAAAAATTGGTGAAGCCCACACATGGTGGACCCCACCAAAAACCTGCCCAAAAAGGGTGAGGGGATCAAATCCCCACCCCATTTCACACTTCACTCTCTCTCTCTCTATCAATCTTATTTCTTCTTCCTTTTTCTCTCAAACGTTCATCACCAATATCATCAAAAATCAACAAATAACACCCTCGAACGACCTTAAATCGCTGAAGCTTTTGGAGAAAAGGATCCACCTCGACACGATCTACAACTCTATCTTTTCAGAATTTCATTTCGACACCGCGTAAGTTTCCGACAAAAACCCGAAACTCTTCGATTTCGTTTATTTTTACATGAAAGTGGTTTGTTTATGTTCAAAATGTCCTTATATGGGTTGGGTAAAAGAATCGGACCAAGCTATGGCCGGAAAACTCGTTTTTGGCTCAAAAATCCGACAACAGCTCGAAGTGACGCAACTACGACTGCAGTATAGCGTCACTTCGTGCGTCACTTAAGTGAGGCATTGAGTGTCGCTAAAAGCCCTAATTTTGCGTCACTTGCCTAAGTGCCGCATAAAACCCCTTTTCCCGACACTTGCCTAAGTGTCGCAAGTTCAATACCCGTCACTATGAACCGACACTTATAGCGTCACTTGTCTAAGTGACGCCTACAATCGTGAACTGATTTCACCCGTCACTAACCCTAGTGACTCATGACACATATACCGACACTTACAACTGACACTTCCTTAAGTGTCGCACTCTATGCGTCACTTGCACAAGTGACGCCATTAATCAGAATCCGTCATTTCATGCGACACCTCCTAAGTGTCGTGTTAGTCCCTGTTTAACTTAATAAACAATCGTATGTAATAAGCCTTGAATATATTATTGAGAAGTTGCGGAATCACACTCAATAATATTAAGAAGATCAACGAATATCAATTAATATGATGAACACAATAATATACCGAAAGCTTCAATCTTATTAATGATATAAGACGAATACACTTGATGTATTAGGGTTACAGAAAACCTTGAAGCTGCGCAATACGTTAACCTATTTAGGTCTAAAGGATCTCTATTTATAACACATAGAGTCCTATACAATCTCCTACTAATATGGAATAAACTAACTTCCATAACCGACTCATAATTATCACAAAATCATAAACAGTTGTAACTACCATTCTGAAGTAAACAGTTGTAATTGTTACACATTTAGTGGTAACTGTTTCAATTGTAACAAAGACCAAGTACAAATATATAATCAGTGTTAACTGTTTCATATATAACTAACAGTTACAAATACATAAGCAGTTTTAACTACTTACAGACACATAACTATCAGTTGTAATCTATCTTCAATCAGTTGTAACACTTGTCTTCTCTTCAGTTTTCTTCTATCAGTTGTAACTTCGTAAAGACAGTTTTAACCTTCAAAACAAACAGTTTTAATCACTTGTACTCTGTCTTCTCATCAAGACTTCAACTCAGACCTGAAACAATTTTGACCCAACATTCTCCCCCTAAACTTAATATGTCCTTCACAGCATTAAGTTTCTTCTATCCTCCATTATGAGCTTCACAAAATTCTTTCAAAACTGTTAGTTATTTCTTCTCTTTCTTCTATCTATCTCCTCCTTCTTATGAATATGATTCAGCACCATATATACCAATTCCAGAGCTACATCATCTAAAACTGCAGCTTGTAACCTTGCATTTCTCAAGCCCATTAAAAATCTCAGATTTATATCATAAAATCTATCTGTCAATAACCACATAAATACTGCATCATCCATAACAATCTGATGTACTCCAGGTTTGGCATGATAAATCCAATTTTTAACCTTGCTAAAAGTAGCAAACTGAAATGGAAACTCTTCTGGCTCAAACATAGCCTTAATCCAATGCCATGTAACTTTCTCAACCAGATTATCAAACCTTTTCAAATCTAAATCCTTTTCCATCCCAATCTCATACATTCTCACCAAATCAGTCCTACTAATCCTCTTTATCAAATCCCTAAAAGATCTCCACCAAGATATATTTCCATCTGCTCTTTCAATTTTAATCTTGTGAATCTTAACATGATTGACAAATTGCTCAATAGACCAATCAATAATACCAGGTAATTCAACATTAATTACCTCAGATTCCATTGGTTGTAACAGAATAAACTCCTTTAATTCATCAACATTCCTTTCTCTATCAGGAATTTCATCTAACTCTCTTTTCTTTCTTTCAATTTCATCTTTCTTCCTCTTCTCAGCTTCTACCTTTTCTCTTCTTTCTTTTTCTTCCTTTTCCTTCAATTTTCTTTCTTTTTCAGCTTCCTTCTTTTTCTTTTCAGCTTCTTTCTTTTCTCTTTCTTTCTTCTCAATCACATCAGGATTCATATCATCTTTATCCCATAACTCCTGCAATCTCTCTAAACTCATCTGTTTCAATGCATTCAAAGGAATATACCCACCTTTCAGCTTTGCAATTAAGTTCTTCTTCATCTGAGCTTTTGTTGGTGGTTTTGCTGCCTTTTTCTTTCTTGCCTCTTCTGCTTTCTTTTTCTTAATCTGTTCAACAAGATATTCAATATCATCCTGTCTCTGTTCCTTCAACAAATATTCATCCCATTCTGCCACTTGCTCTTTTGTCATTTTTACAAACTTTCCTTCCTCAATTTCAACATCAATCAAGTCCTCTGCATTTAGCTCAGCCTGTAATCTTTGTGCATATTCAGTATCATGAGCAGTTACTTCTGGTGGCACTGGTTTTTGCTTTTTCTTCTTTGGTTCTTCTACCAGTTTTCCTTTGCCCTTATCTTTTGGATCAATCTTTGGCAAGTCTTTCTTCTGTTGAACAGGAGCAGCAACAGGTTCTCTAATCTGAAATCCAGGCAAAGATGGTTGTTGTGTAGATGTCTTCTTTGGACTTTCAACCTTCTTTCCTGTTCCTGTCATCTTGGCAGTTTTAACTGGAATGCTCTTTTTCCTAGTCTTTTCAACTTGTTGTTGAGCATCAGTTTTTGCTGTTTCCACTGCTATCTCTGGTTTATTTACTTCCTCACCATCATCATCTATCTTCAACTCCTCAGTCTTATCTGCCATATCAACTTCTGCAGTTTTATCCACTGACCCAATAACCTCAGTATGATCAGACTTATTTTCATCTGCCACTGGTTCCTTCATTTCTGTTTCCACTGTCTCATACAATGACTCATTTATTTCTGGCTCTGGCTCTGTAGGTGGTGTTGGAGGTGTATGCACAAACTCATCCTCCTCTGGTTGTTCCATCTCCATTTTTTCATCAACCTTCTCATCATCATCCACCACCTTGTCACTCTTCTTGTCACTCTTATCACCCAAATTTGTCCAGACCTTCTCCCCCTTTTTGAAAGCATTTTGTGGAAATTGATAAGCATCCTCAGGTTCAGAAGTATCATGAACCACATATTTCCTTCCTTTCTTTAAACATTTAATAACAATCCATTCTAACTGCTGCACTCTCCTCTGTAATTGAGTGATAATTTCATCCTTAGCCTTATTTTTCTTCCTCTCCTTTACAAATTCAGCCCAAACATAATCAACCATTTTCGTCAATTCCAAGTTAGTTCTAGCCTCAACACCTTCAGGATGTGAATCCTTTGGTGAATCATTGACATCATCAAACTCTGACTCATGCCTAGCATGATCATCAAAGTCCCCTTTGTTCTTGGTACTGGGACCACTTGGATCATCTACAGGTGTAGAATCATGTCCATGTGTTGCCTCTGATGGGGTCTTATTAATGTTACTTCTGTCCTGCTCTGCCAGTGGGCTAGAAGCAGCCCTCTCAGAATGATCAACCTCCTCCTCATTGATCATCTGCTGTGATGAATCATTTGACTGAGACACCTGAGCATCAGCAGCCTCAGATGCCTGTTTTCTAGCCTTTTTGGCTTTAGTAGATTTAGCTGGTGTGGTCCCTTGTTTTCTTTTATTACCCCCAACTACTGTGGGTTGAGAAGTGGTGGGTGGAATCATTCTCTCAGTAGTTGGTTCAGCTTCAGTTGGTGGTACTGATGCTGTGGTGGAAGGTGCAGGAAGCATTGTAGAAAATAATGCTGTAACCTTCCCAGAAAATTTAGTATCTCTCTTCATATTTACAAAAACTTTTGGTTTAAAAGAGACAATACCAATAACTTTCTCAAGTGCAGTTATATTAGGAATTTGTTCATTTAAGAACAACTGCACGAAACGTGGATACATCAAAAATTTAATCTTTGGCTGCTTAATGTTTCTAAGCATACCATAAAATATCAGATTTGAAAAATTAAACCTTTGACCAGTTGCAAGACAAGCAATTGCATAAGCAATGTTGCTTCCAAACTGCTCAAAAGATGATCTCTTAGATGATAAGCAGTGTAAAATCGTATGTATTAAAAACCTCCACTGATGAGAAAATAAGGTTTTCTGAAAAGTAAAAACTTCAAAAGAACCCTCATAACCCATCAATCGTAAAGTATTATACATAACAGTATCATCTAAAGAAGTTATACCTGCCTCATCATCTAGTTGTAATGAAGCTCTAACAGTAGCTTCTGTAACTACAACACGTGTATCCATAACTTCTGAAACTATTCTTTTAATCCCCTGTTCCTCTTCTATTGATGCATTCACCCAGAAATTGTTGATATGATCGTAAGATATCCTGGGTGCCACAGTGAGAGCTTGACGAATATGTGAAGCACGAAGGAAATCAATGATTTCCACATACTCGTTTGCCTCAGCAGGTTTCATCAAGAATGCGATCATATTATGATCTTTTCCAATCGGTAGTTGAACAGTAGACGAAGTCGATGCCATGATAAGAAATCAAGTAATCGAAGAGAATCGAAGATGATTTTACAGAATCGAGAATCGATAAGACTTAGCACAGTTGTTTGTATGTGTAATTTTGAAAGCGTAATGAAAAACCCTAAGTGTTGAGAGTTAAGTACTGAAACTAAATCAGTTGTAAACCCTAATTTGATCAGATCCCCAATTATAACTAAAACAGTGTTAATTAAGTAAAATAACATGTTCAGTGATAATTGTGAAAATAACCATCAGTGGTAATCAACACTTGGTTTCTCAAATGCATCATTTACATAATAAAGCTAGCAGTGCTCACTTGTACAAGCAGTACCAACCGACCAAGGCAGTGCTAACTTAATACAAGTAGTACTTCAAATCTAGCAAAACCATATAAACAAAGCAGTGGTTGAAATTTTATTTTATTATTTTTATTTTTTATTTTTTTTTACCGAAAGATAAACTTCACAAGCAGTTAAACTCCATAAACACCTGCAGTAGTTAAACTCCAAGGCATAGCAATATAACCTGCAGTGTTAATGCAAACAAAAATACAAGAATACAGTGTTAACTATACACTAACAGTGGTGAAATGATTATTACCACTGTTTATACTAAAAGTAGTAAACAGTGATAACGATACACATTACACACAATCAGTGTTTAACTAACAAATCAGTATTAACCCAAATGAAAAACACAGTAGATATTATTCACAGAGAGCAGTAATAAGAAAAATAACTTATGACAAATTGATAATTCCAATACCAGTAACCAAGAATGTGAATCTGCCTACATCAAAAGCTTTTGTGAACAGATCAGCAAACTGATTATCAGTATGAACTTTCAAAATTTGAATAAGTCTTTTCTCATTACAATCTCTAATGAAATGATATCTGATTTCAATGTGCTTTGTTTTAGAATGTTTAACTAGGTTATTTATAATACTGATTGCAGAACTATTATCAATAAAAATAGGAGTATTAAGAAAGGTAAAACCATAATCTAACATCTGATTCTGAATCCATAGCACTTGAGCACAGCAACTTGCAGCTGCTACATATTCTGCCTCTGCTGTAGATGTAGATACAGTGGTTTGTTTCTTGCATTGCCATGAAACCAATCTATATCCCAAAAATTGACAACCTCCTGATGTAGATTTCCTGTCCAGATTAGCTCCTCCATAATCACTATCTGTATAAGCTAGCAGATCAAAAGAAGTAAACTTTGGATACCAAAGGCCCAATTTTGGTTGACCCTTCAAATATCTAAATATTCTTTTGACTGCAAGAAGATGTGACAGCTTTGGATTAGCTTGAAATCTTGCACATAAGCACACTGCAAACATGATGTCAGGTCTTGATGAAGTGAGATACATAAGAGACCCGATCATTGATCTGTAAAGATGTTCATCCACACTCTCCCCCTCAAGATCTGCATGTAATTTCTTGTTTGTCTCAACTGGTGTGCTTGCAAATTTAGCATCTTTGTACCCAAACCGATCCAGTATATCATTAACATACTTACTTTGATGAATAAAGATTCCTTCTTTCTGTTGCTTCACTTGCAGCCCCAAGAAAAATGTTAATTCTCCCATGGAGCTCATCTTGAACTTTTCATGCATCAATGATTCAAACTCCTTGCAAAGACTATCCTTTGTTGAACCAAAAATGATATCATCTACATAGACTTGAACCAGTAGTATATCATTCTTAATTCTTTTAGTAAACAAAGTTTTATCTATTGCACCCCTTTTGAATCCATTCTGCAACAGATAATCTGAAAAAGTATCATACCAAGCTCTAGGTGCTTGATGTAATCCATAACGAGCTTTTTCAAGTTTGAAAACTTTATCAGGAAACTTAGAATCTTCAAACCCTGGTGGTTGACATACATAAACCTCTTCCTGTATAGTGCCATACAGAAAAGCACTCTTAACATCCATCTGATACACAATGAATCCCTTGAATGAAGCATAAGCCAAAAACAATCTAATTGCCTCTATTCTTGCAACAGGTGCAAAAACCTCATCATAATCAATCCCCTCTTCTTGTGAATACCCCTGTGCAACCAATCTAGCCTTGTTTTTGATCACTATACCTCTTTCATCCTTCTTGTTTTTGAAAATCCATTTAGTACCAATTGCCCTCTTCCCTTTAGGCAAATCAACCAATGTCCAGACTTCTTGAATCTTAAACTGAAGCAACTCCTCTTGCATAGCTTCAATCCAACTAGGATCTCTCAAAGCTTCAGTAACCTTCTTTGGTTCTGTTTGAGACAGAAAACAGGCAAATAAAGAAGTATTAACAGCTTCTGTATCAAGATTTACTTCATCCTCATTTGCTGAAGCTTCAAACACCTGACTTTGATTTCTCGTTTTAACAGTAGATTCAATATCTCCTATTACATTCTCAAGTGGATGATCCTTATGAGTAATGTATTTAGATGCTGCTGTTTCATGAATCCCCTCCTCCAAGTTGGTAAAATTTCCTTCTTGTCCAGACTCACTACTTGACACTTCTCTTGCAATTCTCTTTGACACAGGAGTAGAGCTCATCAAATGTAGATAATTCAATTGTTCCTGCTCCGTGTCAAGATGCTTTGTTGGTGTTTGTTCAACATCCACACCTGCCTTTGTATTCTTCTGGACTGGACTCATATCACTGTCTTCTGTACTGTCTTCCATAACAGGTCTATCCGAATCATCAACATGAGAAAATGATGTTTCATCTGATTTTCCTGTTTCCAAATTCTGTGATGTCTTTGGTTGATCAGTGTCAAACACTTCTGGGGGATCAGGAGAAAAATTGGAAATAATATGTATTCCAATGAATCCTTCTTCTTTCCAGCTGATATTCCTAAATCTGATCTACCTTCTCCATCACCTGTTCCTGTATTTGTACCTGCACTTGTACCTGCACTAGTATCCACATTTGTATATCTAAAAGCAGTATTAAGTGCATCAATATCAAACAGTGATTCAGGACCTTTTCCTTCAGGATTAACAGTGTTTTCATTAAAAGTGATGTGCATTGATTCTTCTATGATCCTGGTTCGTTGATTGAATGCTCTATATGATTTACTTTGAATAGAGTAACCAACAAATATCCCCTCATCTGCCTTACTTTGAAACTTACCTAAGTGATCTTTGGTATTTAAGATTGTACAAGAACACCCAAAAGATTTTAAGAAACTAACCAAAGGCTTTCTCTTAAATAACAGTTCATATGGTGTCCTGTTATGAGGCTTAACAACTAATACTCTATTCTGAACATAGCAAGCTGTGCTAACTGCCTCTGCCCAAAAGGACATAGGTAGCTTTGCATCAGATAGCATGGTTCTAGCAGCCTCAATCAGTGTCCTATTCCTCCTTTCAGCTACTCCATTTTGTTGAGGAGTTCTAGGTGCACTAAATTCTCTCTTAATACCTTTAACTTCACAGAATTTATCCATCTCATGATTTTTAAATTCTGTTCCATTATCACTTCTGATGACCTTTACTCTTTTATCCAATTGATTTTCCATCTTAGTTACAAATGATCTAAGTATTTCACCTGTCTCATCCTTTGTCCTAAGAAAGAAAACCCATGTAAATCTAGTGTAATCATCAATAATCACAAGGCAGTAAGACTTTTTCCCCATACTACTTATACTGGTTGGTCCAAATAAGTCCATATGCAATAAGTGTAAGGGCGTGCTATTTATGTTCACAGATTTGGACTTAAATGAAGATTTGTGTTGCTTTCCCTTTTGACAAGAAACACAATGATCATCACATAAATAGACCTTTTCAGGCAAACCTCTAACAAGCTTGTTTTTGACAAGTTTATTAATGGTTTTGAAATTCATGTGACACATCCTCCTATGCCACAATTCAGATTCATTCACACTTGCTTTAGAAATAAGGCAGTTTAAATCAGGTTGAGGTGTCATATTTACTAAGTCACACTTATATACATTATCTTGCCTTGGAATTCTCATTAAAATCATGTTTTCAGGTATCTTGAATTCCTTGGACAAGATAAGGCATTCAGTGTCAGTAAAATGAACTGGGTTCTTTTTATCTGTGATTTGACTCACACTTAGTAAATTATACCTCAGTTGTTCCACAAAATAAACATTATCAAAACTTAGCTTTTCACTCTGAACTGTTCCTTTCCCTGTGATCCTTCCTCCTTTTGGATTGCTTCCAAAAGCTACATATCCTCCATCAAAAGATTTGAAATCCTGTAGCTTTTCTTTGTCTCCAGTCATGTGCCTTGAGCATCCACTATCAATATGCCATAGGCCTTTTGGCTTGCCCTGCACAAACAATCAAAAAGAAAATTAATTTCTCTTGGGAACCCAAACCAATTTGGCTTTGGGTTTCCCATGTGCATTCACATATTCAACTTTCTTGAAGATTATTGATTGTGATGCACTGTTGGAATTTGGATCTGTTAGTTTATCAGTCTTAATAGGTGTCCTCCAACTGATTTTAGACTTAACAGTGTTCTTTGGCTTAACAGTTTTAACTGTTTTACCAAATGAAGAGTCAGTGTTAATTTTGTTAACACTGTTTTTGTATTTGGTTACCACTGTTTTAGTCTTTGATCTTTTGGCTAATTTTGTTATTACTGCTGCAGTAGATTTACCTATAGCAGTGCTTAACATGTTAGCCTTTGAGTTTATCTTCTGAACTCTGGCAGTACGATTAACTTTTGATTGAAAATTTTTATTTGTTAATCATATTTGCTTTTGTCCATGACTGTTTTCTAATCCTTTGAACATTCTCAGGATTATGATAACAGTCATATTGAAGATGACCCATTTTTCCACATATAAAGCAAGACATTTCTTTAATCACAGTAACATTATTACCCAGTATTTGTGAAACCATTTGATTCCAATTTCTTTGATTACCTCTGGGTTTTTGATTTTGAAAATTCTGTGAAGAAGAAGTACTTGCTTTACATTTACAATTAACACAGTTATTCACAACAAATTTAACAACAGGTTTAGTAACTGAATCAACTGTATTACTAACATATCCTAACCCATGTTTAGATTTGTTAGTATTCATGCTCACATTCTCTAAGTCCAGTTTAGCCTTTTCCTTAAACATTTTCTTACCCTCTTCTAGTTTATCAGTTTTAAGATTAGAAACTAGATCAGTAATTACTCTCCTCACATTCTCACATGTTGACTCAGACTTAGATGATTCAGATTTTACACTCTTCTCACTATCAGATGTCCTATCACTCTGATCATCTTCCTCAGTCCAATCACTAATCTCACCTTCTACAAACAGCTCATTATCTGATAAAATTTTAATTGGATCAGCCTTTTTAACCTCATCTGTCATTCCTCTTTTAAGTGAATTGATATCAATTTCACTTTTAGGAGGAAAGTATGTGTGATTATAAGGTGGAGGTACATTATTGTACCCTAATCCAGTCTTAATTTTATCATGGATCTGTGAATCAATAAGTTTATTGACACTCTTAGAAGCATATTCTAATTTATTTACATCAAGTCTTATGCTATCTCTTTCACATGTGACCTCAGTAAGTTTCTTAGATAACAACTCGACTTTATCTTTAAAAGTGTCTCTCTCCCACCTAGCGTATTCAATGTCATATTTAAACTGTGTTGCATTGACTTCATATGCCTTTATTTGATTTTCCAGATTTTCAATGACTGCTATGGTATGTTTACTTTTGATTTCCCATTGTTTTAGTTCCTCACACACTTTTATATTATGATCCCTGTAATGTTTAACAGTTTGTTTACAAACAGCAGAACACAATTTATTTTGTACCTCAGTAGGAACTTCTGACTTTTTGTCAGATTCTGCAATGGCCATGAGACATTGATTCTTCACTACATGTTCTTCTTGATCACTCCAGTCCCATCCACATCCATCCATAGACACCAATGCATTTGCTGAAGTACCCTGAATTGGAATGTTTCTGGTTTGAGTTCCATTGTTTCCAGCTCTCTGACCATTACCATTCTGCTCTTTCCTAGGGTTTCTGCATTCTCTAGCAAAGTGTCTCATCTTGTGACAGTTGAAACACTCAATCTTGCTCTTATCAAACCAATTTGCATCATTCCTCTTGTATGCAAAATTGTTTCTACCAGTCCTCTGCATGAACCTTTTTGCTCTCTGAGTAATCAATGCAATTTGCCACTTAATGTCCATCTCCTCTAGATCATCACCATCAAATTGTTCCAGATCTTCATTAGTAAGTGAAGAATTCACATTACTTGCAAAGAAAGATTCTAATATCTGATCATTAGAACTATTTGATGATGATCCTGCTCCTCCTGAAACATAAGTAGAACCCATTTGACTTGATTCTACCTTTGTTCCAGCCATAGACATAAAAGCAGCATTATGACTATACCCAGTTGCTTGCTTCTTACTTTCCACCTCAGACTCAAAGTTCCTCAGATCATTGTATATATCTTCTAGTTCCTTAACTTCAATGTCTGAACTCTGCCTCAAACCAACAGTATAGATTGTCCATTCATCACCTAATGATCTTAAGAACTTTCTGTTAAGATCTTCTTTGTCAATCTTAACCTTGTGATTTTCCAATTCTCCAACTAATTTAGTAAACCTATCAAAGGTTTGAGTTAGAGTTTCAGTTTTCACATGGCTAAAATTTTCAAATTGTTGCTTTAACAGAGATCTTTTATTCTTTTTGGTGTTATCATTACCACCAAACCTCTTCTCAATCGCCTCCATTAGTACCTTGGGATCTTCACAAGTATCAAATCTGCTCTGATGCTCATTCGGAATGGATAGCAACAGAGTACTAAGTGCCTTGTACTCAGTAGATCTGATTTTCCTCTCTGCTTCAGATGTTGGTGGTGCTCTTGGTTGCTTTACTCCATCCCCATCAAGCGTTACTGGAATACCATTAACAACAACTTCCCACATCTGATAATCTGTGAGAAGCATATATTGCCCGATTCTGACCTTCCATAGGTCAAACTCATCAGGTTTAAGCATTGGAATCTTTGTAGCTTGAATTCCTTCATTACCTTCAGTCGCCATTGAAATCAAAACTTAATATCTGAACTAAAACTCAATTACTAATACTAATAATCCTAGATCTTCCTGTCTTCAAAGCTTCACAAGCTCTGATACCACTTTGTTAGTCCCTGTTTAACTTAATAAACAATCGTATGTAATAAGCCTTGAATATATTATTGAGAAGTTGCGGAATCACACTCAATAATATTAAGAAGATCAACGAATATCAATTAATATGATGAACACAATAATATACCGAAAGCTTCAATCTTATTAATGATATAAGACGAATACACTTGATGTATTAGGGTTACAGAAAACCTTGAAGCTGCGCAATACGTTAACCTATTTAGGTCTAAAGGATCTCTATTTATAACACATAGAGTCCTATACAATCTCCTACTAATATGGAATAATTTAACTTCCATAACCGACTCATAATTATCACAAAATCATAAACAGTTGTAACTACCATTCTGAAGTAAACAGTTGTAACTGTTACACATTCAGTGGTAACTGTTTCAATTGTAACAAAGACCAAGTACAAATATATAATCAGTGTTAACTGTTTCATATATAACTAACAGTTACAAATACATAAGCAGTTTTAACTACTTACAGACACATAACTATCAGTTGTAATCTATCTTCAATCAGTTGTAACACTTGTCTTCTCTTCAGTTTTCTTCTATCAGTTGTAACTTCGTAAAGACAGTTTTAACCTTCAAAACAAACAGTTTTAATCACTTGTACTCTGTCTTCTCATCAAGACTTCAACTCAGACCTGAAACAATTTTGACCCAACATGTCACCTAAGCCTTTGAGTGTCGCTATAAGTGACGCTAAAAACAGAAGGTTTCAAATCAATTTTTACTAAGTGTCGAGACCTAAAATTTTATCACTTGATTTCACCCAAATTAAATTCCAGATGCGTTTTTCACCAAAGCAATTTAGTAGAAATAAAAATTTTTCGAGCTGACTTGGCACCTCGACACCAACCAGGGGCCAGCCCCTTGGACCCCGCCAGGGGTTGCCACCCCTGGAACCCCGCTTACCAGGGGCGCTGCCCCCGGACCCCCGTCACCTAAAGTTTATAAATATTTTTTAAGTATAAATGTTTGAAATCAAAATAATAATGTTAAGATTATTACTACAACTAATCACCAACGGGCCGTGCACGTTTTCAAAACACAAGTTAATCAAACAACCAATTCATAGTAATTTGGACATTATAGTTGAACGAACAACCACAAAGGTAGTCTTTGTAACTACCAACTCATATTAATAACCATCGCGTGTCGTGGACACCCTCAGGTTATCTGTCTGTGAACATCTCACTGCTTGGTTAAGCACCGTACGCTTATTGACTAAACGCTTCTAGACTCAGGTGAGTCTCATAGCCCCTCTTTTTATCACTTTTCACTTAGGGGTGTGATTCAATGCTTACTTTTAACATGTGAACACAAGTACAAACTTTACAATATACTACATGAGTTGTTTTCACTAATCATTTCAAAGTCCTCCGTCAGCATAGTTTGGTAATACATTGTAGCGTGATTATTAGTATACGGTACCATATAGGATTGACCCTCCTCGTCCGGGTTAGCATGCACTAACTGGGTAAACGGACGTACTAATAATTGTTCAGACGAGTATAGATTAGGCACTCGTGGAGGCAACCTCGCTCGGAATTCTCTATATGGGACCCGACCCTCGAGTTAAGCTCAGACTATGTGCTCATGGCTGTATACATTACTATTTATTTGCTGATTACAAATCACTACTTAAATCTTGCGGTTCATACGATATTATCTGATTTCAAACCTGTGAGCTCACCAGCTTTAGCTGACCCATTTTAGCATGTATCACAGGTACTCAACAGTAGGTTGGACTGCCGTCAGGATTACGATAGCTCGAGTCAGCATGCAGATATTAGAGATTTTCTTGCATTAGTATATTTTGTACAAGTACTTATGTACTGAAATCTCTCAATTAATCGAACACGAGCTATGTACAGCTTTAAATGTTGTAAACATTTTTATATTAATATAATTTGTTAAAAAGACGCATATAGAGTCGTTTGCTATATATCTTTGTGCTATGATTATTGATTAGTAACACCCAAATCGTGCTTCCGCTAAACAGTAAATTTGGGGGTGTTACATTAATCCATAAAGTTTATCTTTTGTAATGATTTTGCCATTTTGAATTTTTCTGGTTTAATCATCCAACTTTCAAAAAGTTAATGGTTTAAACCTTTAAAGGGTTAAACCAATAAGTCAATACAAACTTAAAGGGGTAAATCATGAGAAAAAAACTTTATGTGTTTGAGTCCTTTGTGGTATACTTGTTTTGAAATTTGGCTTGTTTGAATCTGTAACAGGTAGTGACCCTAGATTTATTGTATAAGTTCTATAAATTTGCATGTACGGTTTAATAACATTTTAATTTTCTTAGATTTCTCATTCCTGGACATTCAACCTCTCTTCAAGGCCAAGTTGCACCTGAAAATACCGTATTGGTTGAAAAGAAAGACACTAACAAGATTTTTGACGGGTATATATTATTGTTATTTAATTCTTCATATAATTTTGCATGTACGGTTGTAATTAATTTCTACATGTTACTTAGGATGAAATTATCAAAAATGGCTATGATATTTGTGTCACATGAAGGCATCGTATATTATGCTTGTAAGAATTCACGGGACATACTTTGGTCTTTTCCTTTAGAAGAAGGGCAAACATACTGTGCATGTAAACCGTATGATTTACTCTTATCTGTTGCTGCTGATGGTAAGAAGTATCTTGATTTAGATGCAGACGGTGGCAAACGTCTTTGCTATTACGTAAATGGCAAACTTCATTCAAAACTGGTTTTTTTTTTTGTCTTTCTATTTCAAATTTTCAAGTATCGTACCATAAGGTTGCAATATATTAGTTTTGAAAATGTATACTTATATCGAAACAAACTAAAATTTAAAGGTGAACATTTTTATTACCAGAATATACCGGATGATCTAAAATTGCCGAGTGGACAATTAAAAAATCTATTCGGTGAAGAAGTAGCCGTCAACAAAATCGATAACATATATTGGGTTGACCGTTTCAAAGGTACTAAAAGTGTTTGGGATGATGCCAATGTGCTTTATATAAAATGAACAGACTGGCGCATCAATTTACGAAGTTGTTGGTCCCTACATTTTGCCCAAATAGAAGCTTCATTTCCCACCGATGAAGGGTGCACAGCCATATGCACTCACGGTTTAGAAAATTTTATTGAGAAATTTCAAAATTTGAGGATGCAAAATTTGCCGGGCGAGGGAAAACTAGTTGGTGCCATCAATTCTAGTAAGAGGATCATTCTTCGATATCCTTTGAAACGACTCTTTCTTGAACTATATTATATACAGACCTGAACTAACCACGTGCACCGAAAAAGCTTCATATTTTTTGGGATCGTACGATAAGGCCGACGTTTTTGTTAAAGTGGTTTTAAAGGATTTTGTAAACTTTACAGCTATCAACATGCACAGAACTTTGAGGCATGTTGACTATGTTGTGAAACTCCTTGCAGTTGAATGGGATGATAAATACTATTACATGGCCTTTGAGATGGCTAGGGTTTTACCATTTAATAAAGACAAACAACAAAATACATTAAATGTATTAAGGTAAGCCTAAAGAACCTGTTTATTACCAACTCCTAAATTCATAACATTATGAACATCTTTGCTTTGGTTTTAAAATTTATTCTTATTACATAAATACTTTTTTTTAACAGGAATGTTGTTCTCGGGCTGATCAATCTACACGCCAATAAGGTATTTCATGGCAGGATTGCTCTGGAGAATGTCTTGATCAAGTGGGGTGTTAATGAAGTTATGATCAGGTTTTGTGGCATGAGTGAATGCGAAACATTTGTATTCGATGATGGTAGGATAAATTGAAATTCAGATTTGGAATTTGCAAGCTTAATAATTCTTGAGTAGGTTGTTAACTGTTTCGTTAATGTAACAGGTTATAGAACTTTACCCTCGTTCAAATATGAAATGAGTTCATTGGGCCGGCTGATCTTATATTATCAGACACGCGGAAAGCACATATTTCTACTTGATGGTTATGGTGTGACACCTGCCAAACTGAAAAAGGATTTAGACTCGGTAGATGCTGTAACCCTTGATGTTCGTCGGAAGCTTATAAATTATTCAGGGTATGATAAACATTTTGAGATGTATTATATTTTAATAAACATTATATCTTAAAATTTAACTCAACATTGTCTCAAGTTTAAGTGGTTTAAGAGATTTATTTGTTGGTTATGGCTGTTTGATTCGCAATGGTCATTGATGGTCAAATGGTTCGACAGAGGTTAGAATCGCCGGTTTGAGCGGTTTTTTTTGTTATAGATGTCCAAGATTCAACTCCAATGGCAGTTTTTTGTAATTATTATAACACCCGTCTCGAAATACAAGGACATTTTTTTTTTAAACATATCGGAAGCGCATGATTAATAGAAATCAGTAGATTGCATACATACATTTCAAATAGCAATCCACTTACATACAAACCTTTAAAACTAGATTATTCTAATCATTACACATTAAGTTTAGGTGTTATAGAAATCCAAATATGTTGTTAAATCATTAACGTATTTTCCATTTCAGAGTGAGCTTGTCAAACATTTCATTCCATATGTACTTGTTGCCCACCCACATACAAAAGTAAACCTGCAAGAAGTAATGAGGGGTTAGCACGAAGCTAAGTGAATAGATCCCAAGCTATCAATCTAACTCAGCTTAACACATGCCTATAACCAAGCAATGCACAAGCAACATAGAAGGATCGGTGGTCCTTGAGGTACCCTCATGCCGCGGATGGTTCCCCAAGTAACACTTAAAACCAACTGACGGGCAAATCAGAGGTTAAACCGATAGTTTGGTACTATTACTACACACGACGCAATTTCAGTGTCCAACACATGTACAAGGCACTTGCGAAGTCCTAGTAATAGTATCCAAACCCAACACATTAGTTGACCCCCACCAAATCAAATAGTCCACAACTATCATAGCACAATGGACGCCAATAATCAATCAAAGGTTAGCCATCATGGCAATTTAATATTAATGCAATCATTGCAATAAACCAAGTTTACCCATTGTAACCATGTTGTTACAACTAACTTAGACTGAAAGTCCAAGATCCACTCACCGAAAATCATAGTCGTCCACTCAGTAGTCTAATGTCACTGAGTCTTCTCCACATCTGAGAATACAATAACACAACATAAGTTAGTCACTTGTTTCAATGTGAAATATCATCACATAATTGTAATAAAATCTAAACAACTCAATCAAATAATTACCTACTTATAATCATTCAACACAATTCAATCCAAGATTATATATAACCAATTTAACATCACTAGATCATCATCACTATCAAATTATGATCATAAAATCACATTAATCCACCACTAATTGTCACTAACCAACATGATCCTCTTAGTTTCAATGATTAACAATTTCGTATACTAACTCACCTTTTACTAGCTACTCTATAATAACCTCTTTTTATTATCAATCATGGTGATTAACACCTAATCATCACACTTTCACAATTTCACTTGAATTACCATTCACTTAACTTGGTTAATCCATTATTAGGTTAGATTAAAGCTACTAACCTTCATACTAACACATATTAACACCATTTCAACTAATATCAATCTTTAGTTTATGATAATCACCATTAACCCATCAAAATCATCAAATTTCCTATAAAACTCATGAACCCTAATTCAAACCTATAACTTAAGCATGAATCATGTTACTTAACATCAATAACAAGTACACCCATCATCACTTTCATCAACTTAAGCCTCAATTTTCGGATTAAAGGCATTAACCTATCAAAATCATGATAAACCCAAAGAACCAACTTAAATTTACAAAGTTTAACTTGAATCTTGTTAGAAAACAACAATAACAAGCTTAATTAACAACAATATCACATAATCAAACCCTAATTTCGAATTATCACCAAGAACCCTAAAACCCCCAAATTTCTAGGGTTCATACATGATGAACTAGAGACTTACTAGATGAAAGGAAGGATTAGAAGATGATAATCTATCCTCTTGAAGCTTGAATCCGAATTTTGTAGCTCCAATTTGATGTTTTCTTCAAGATTTTGTGGATTAGATGTGTGTGTGTGTGTATGCATCGTATGAATGTATGTGTGGAGGGGAAATAAAAACCGACCCATCCATATAAATCCATTATAACTAGTCAAAATTCATTCCCCGTACTTATTATTGTCTGGAACTTAAAAACCATTTGCGGGAAAATACAATTTTATTTTACCGTCAACTAAATAAATTTAAAACAGTTAATAATTTACTATTCACAAAAAGTCATATAACTATTTGACCTATTATTTTCAATTATCACAAGATATTAATTATTTAAAACACAATTAAATAATTAAATAAATAAAGAAATTACTGATTTCTACTAGGCCCAAAACGAGGATGTTACAATTATAGATTGAAGTCGTGTCTTTCCTTTCTCACATGTACGTCATGATACAAAGTTAATTCGGATGAGACTTTGACCGAATCACATATACTACAAAGAATCTCAATATAGACCAAGTAGAGCCAGCAAGAGTACGTGAGGACATGAGGTGGTTACATGTAGTGGCGGATTTACAAGGGAGTCAAAGACAATTGCCCTAAATTATATAAGAAATGTAAGAGTATTTGTGACGATTAAATTTGTTTGATCCCTCAAAACATTGTAGACTAGTAGTATAGAATTACAAATATTTTTGTCCGTCAATAAATTATAGCTCCGCTGTAACATCCTCAAATTGGGCCTAGGAGTAATAGGTATTTCTTGTAAATTTAAATGCGATTTAAATTTGTTATATGTGTTTGATTGTAAATTTAATAGGTCAATAAGCCTCAGGAAATATTGTGGTTAGTGAAATATTGTTTGTTTTAAATTTATTTAGTTGACGGTAAAATAAAATTTGTATTTCCCCGCAAATGGTTTTTAAGTTCCAGACAATAATAAATACGGGGAATGAAAACTAACATTTTGATGATATAATCTATGGAATAAATTGGTTTTATTCCCACACATACATACATACATACGTATGAACACACACACACACACATCTAACCCTAAATAAAAAACATGAAGAAATCATCAAATTTGGAGCTTCATAATTCGGATTCAAGCTTCAAACGCATGGATTATCATCTTCTAATCATCCTAATCAACTTGTAAGTCTCAAATCTTTGAGTTATAAACCCTAGAAATTTGGGGTTTTGATGTTCTTGAATAAAATCCGAAATTAGGGTTTAAAAAGTGTAAATTGATGTTATTTAAGCTTCAATAACATGTAATAATCATTCTAGCATCATCTTAATCATGTTATATGTGTTAATTTCGTGTTTGATATAACCCTAGAAATTGGGGTTTTGAGTATTTGTTTAATTGGTAGGATTAATCTTGAAATAAGGCTTGTAGTAATCATGTAATGAGTAATTAATGTTTAGTTCTTAATTAAATGTGAAACCCTAAGTGGAAAATGAAGAATTTTGTATGAACACATGAATAAAGTGATGGGTTTAGTAGATATTCATGAATTGAGGCTAATTGTTATATTATAATTGTTAGTTAGTGTCTAATTCATGATTATGAGTAAAGTGTAACTTAAAAGTGAAGAAATTGGTTAAATGTTCAAGAGTGTTGAAATGATTATGATGAATTTGATGAATTAGTGATGTTTATAGTTATTGGCTTTGTTAATGCTTTAACTATATTGAATAGTAATAATTAGAATGAATAAAAAGGATGTTATGATTATAATTGGTTAGGTGAATATGAATTTTTGATGTTAATAAGATTATTCATAATCTTGAAATAATGAATTTTGGATTAATACAAGTTAAGGATAAATTGTTTGATGTAATTACAATTGTATGATATTATATCAATATTGAGGCAAGTGCCAAATGATTAACTTGTGTTGTGTTATTGTATTCTCAGATGTGGAGAAGACTCAGTGACATTAGACTACTGAGTGGACGACTATGATTGTCGGTGAGTGGATCTTGGACTTTCAGTCTAAGTTAGTTGTAACAACATGGTTACAACGGGTAAACTTGGATATTGCAATGATTGCTTTAATATTATATTGCCATGATGGCTAACCCTTGATTGATTATTGGCGTCCTACATACTATGATAGTTGTGGACTATTTGATTTGGTGGGGGTCAACTAATGTGTTGGGTTTGGGTACTATTACTAGGACTTCGCAATTGCCTTGTACATGTGTTGGACACTGAAATTGCGTCGTATGTAGTAATAGTACTAAACTATCGGTTTAACCTCTGATTTGGCCGTCAGTTGGTTTTAAGTGTTACTTGGGGAACCATCCGCGACATGAGGGTATCTCAAGGACCACCGATCCTTCTATGTTGCTTGTGCATTGCTTGGTTATAGGCATGTGTTAAGCTGAGTTAGATTGATAGCTTGGGATCTATTCACTTAGCTTCGTGCTAACCCCTCATTACTTCTTGCAGGTTTACTTTTGTATGTGGGTGGGCGAGGAGTACATATGGAATGGAATGTTTGACAAGCTCACTCTGAAATGGATACTACGTTAATGATTTAACAACATATTTGGATTTCTATAACACCTAAACTTAATGTGTGTAATGATTAGAATAATCTAGTTTTAAAGGTTTGTATGTAAGTGGATTGCTATTTGAAATGTATGTATGCAATATACTGATTTCTATTAATCATGCGCTTCCGATATGTTTAAAAAAAAAAAATGCCCTTGTATTTCGAGACGGGTGTTATATCCGCCTTTGATTACATACATGGAGGAAACCAACTAACCAAGTACAAAATTGAGCCTACTCGTTAAGTTGACCGTAGATTTTTATTATTTATTAGTTGCATAGATGATATGAGTAGAGTGAAGCATTGGTGAACCAAAACGTCACTCGATCAACAGGGGCGAAGCTAGAAAATTTATATGGGGGGCTAAAAAAAATTATTTTGTTCATTATTCATAATTTTAATGGGGTAAAATTTTAAAATTGTCGTTAATACCTTCAAAAATTCTTTTTTATGCAATTTCAAAATTCTTGAGGGGGTAGCTGCCCTTGGTGTCCTCATTCTAGCTCCGCTCCTGTCGATCAAGTTGATTTTAATTGTGTAAATGAGTCAAATAGTAGTCTTTAACTAATTGTCATCGTCATTTTTACTCCAGTTTTTGTCGGTTATTGATCGACATTTGAAGGACTGAATCATAGTCTCATAGATGGGCTATTGGGTCTCTTTTTGTTTTACGTGACCCAAATGTTTACATGGGCTGATCAATGATTATATATATATATATATATATATATATATATATATATATATATATATATATATATATATATATATATATATATATATATATATATATATCTGGTCCAATCTGAATATAAGGTAGAAAGTAGAAACAAGCGAAAAATTTGAATATGTATAATACATATATACATATATATTTCGGTTTTCTTTTTATTAGAGATAATAATAATAATAATAATAATAATAATAATAATAATAATAATAATAATAATAATAATAATAATAATAATATATTATATATTATATAAATTTATAACTAATGTAATATTTGTTATAGTATTTTTTTACTTTACATATAATTGTAAGGTTTTAACAGCTAACTGCATTTTAAGGGGATTGAGTCTATGATTAATGACTCAGATTTGATACATTTTAACAACATTGCATTTGACATAAAATGTAAGGTTGTGAATTTGTGCCGTTGTTCACAAAAATCAACGCTTGATATTGCACGTCCATATTTCCCTTCAAAATGTACATGTCTCTTTAATCCCAAACCTAAATAGCCTCCTAAAATTTATTATGATATCAATGTGACCATACCATGAAAAGTAGAGATTTGTGTAATCATGAGTGCGATATACAATGCTTGATATAATCATGTGTAGTTTTTAAAAAAAGCTAATGCAATGCCTTATAAATCAAATCAGTATAAGGATATAGTTTACAAATTAAATGTGCTGAACCTAATCTTTTATATATAATTAAACTACGAACTAAAATTAAAAGGTTTTGGTGCCTGACCTTTCATAAAATCCCTAATTTTCCACACTCTCCACCGCTCAACTTTCGCTTTCTACATATTCCTTTAATCGACTTCCTCTGATGGCGACTGCCGAATGACTTAGGCCGCCCTTGTGGTTCTACAACTGAAGACCTCAAAATTTATCAACCCCTAAACATCTTTTGATGTGGAGTTTTGAAAAAATATAAGCATGACTGATTTTCGGGAAACTACTTCAATAAATAAATATACACAATTTATATAATGTTTCATAATTAACGGTTAAAGTGTTAAATTTGTGAGAAAAGGTACTAAAGGAAATGTGCCATGCACAGTAATTAAGATGTGAAATTTTGGACTCTTTTTACCAATTACTCTAATACCTTATTAGTTTTTTTTTGTTATCCGGTTTGGATTTGGGCAGTATAATGTATTGGAAAAGAAAAGAACCCATGGTGTAAGAGAAGACTATATATAGCTTAACGTTTCAATAATGTATATGACACAATGTGGTGAGACACTCTATTATGCTATAGTTAGATATATATTCTATTAAATTAAATGCTTTTATCTTTTAGAGTTGGTATGTTTTCAACTGATAAATGTTTCAGCTGAAATAATGTGTAGGTTTTAGAGCTTAATTTCACCATTTCAAAATTTAGACAATGGTTTGATTAAAGAAGCAATGGAGGTGAGGATGCACCAATGAGAAATCAAATGAATCTATCTATCAAGCAAATATCATTTTTACCTATTCTCCTTCCACATGATGTCGTTTTGGAGTTGCATAAGGTAAAGTGTTTGCATTCATAAGTGTCTATAGATCGCCAATTTGCCTATAATGAAAGTTTGCCCTCTAGGGGCGGGTATAATGACTCCATACCATAAAGTACAAAGGGCTTTTTGTAACTTTTTCATGCTCTCTTTTAGTTTACATCGTTTTATTTTTATTGATATTTGAAACAACCATGTTGTAGCCCCACTATGTTACGTCTCTGATCTCCCCCATCGGAAAAATGCACGTTGATTAATCGCCATGTGGTCGTGTAAGTTTTTGTAACTAAGCTATGTATATAATGATTGAATCCAACAAGGAGCCATTAGTTTCACTTTTTCAGAATACCTCGGTAGAAA
The DNA here is from genome assembly GCA_949592205.1 of Helichrysum umbraculigerum. NCBI lineage: Eukaryota > Viridiplantae > Streptophyta > Magnoliopsida > Asterales > Asteraceae > Helichrysum > Helichrysum umbraculigerum. The sequence goes on from CATIUR010000007.1 coordinate 52,306,921, forward strand.
CTATTCAATATGCTCACTGTCCAACCCTCTTTGGATCAGGTTGTGAAGTATATCAGGGCAACTATAAATCGATGGATACAGTTTGACAAGCAAAAAGAAGAACCCTGTTTCTTTAACTTATAGGGTAATGAAATAGACAAGTCAGGACATGGATTATCGTACATACCCGCACCCAAGCCTAAATTACCAGGTTTGAGTTTCTTTATCTACTTATAATTGACTTCTTTCTGTCTTACTTAAAGCCATTGCATGGTTTCATATAAGCTTATCCTCTTTTTAGTTACTAGGCATAGACTGCAGTTTATTTCTACAACGGGATTCATAAATTTATCTTCCATTATTTTTCTTTAAATTTGGTAATCTTATGCATTTATATTGAAATGGATCAATTGTGGTTGTATTATATTGTTAACGGGTCATTTGGTTTGGTAAGTAGCTAAGTATACAATGTTGAATGGGTCAAATGCGTTAAAAGTCACATAACTTGTATGCAACTGCTTTCGGTGTCCTGGCATCATTTTAGTTCATAATAATTTTGTTATTATTTTAATAATAAATTTTTTGTTATAATATATGACATACTAATACCAATTTACAAATTGCAAAACAAAAAAATGAACAATTAAGTGTAGGTGGTTGGCCAAACCTGCCCATCTTGACCCAAATGCTATAATTATGAACCTGTTTAAACTCTAATCCAAGTGGCCCGTTTTGCCACCTCTACACCTTTTTAATGGTCTTGCACATATATAAATGATAAATGGCCAGAACAGTTGGAGCCCGATGTATTGGTTAACCAAGGTCATATTTTTATAGCTACAAGGTTAAGGATGGCGTCTACTAAGAAAGCTGAAGCTGAGTAAATTCTCCAAATCGAAAGAGTTGAGGGTGAAGTTGAGTCTAAGTATCTGTCTGGTTTAGGTATTGCCCGCCAACGTCAATCCATTGTGGATGTTTGAGAGTCAGTGTGTTGGGTTTCACGGTCAATGTTCCTGTTATCACTGCGAAAGACGTTATGGATATGGTTCTGGTGACTCAGTATTTTGACACCATGAAGGAAATTGGTGCTTCTTCTAAATCATTAGCTATGTTTATTCCTCTTCGACCTGGTTCAACTTGCTTTTAGTGGTGCTGATTACATATAAAATTATAATGACAAAACTTTTTACAGTAACCCTTATTCTTGGGAAAAATGTATGCTCTTTTTCACTTATTACCCAGTATTTTTTTATATTTATTTCTTTAGTCGTTAGAGTCTAGAGAGACTCGGGTGGATGTATGACTGTCTACAGGCTATTTCTCCAATACCCGAGGTGGAATTGGGTTTCTTGAATCACCAGTAGGAGTTGGCCTTTCATATTCAAACACTACACTAGGTGGAATTAATGTATTGGCACTTTTCAAGATACAATTCACTATAAATTACAAATAGTTGAGATCTTTAATCTTTAATTTTATTGATGTTGACTTCTTTGGCCCTATTATCAAATCAAAAAACTCAAATGTGCCCCATTTATCTATATAATAATAAATTACATTATTTTCAAATTTAATTAATAAATTTAAAAGTTCAAATGTCGTAGCCCGCGTTATCGTGGGTCATTCAACTAGTTGCATATTTATTCTTACAATTCATTCTCAACGTTGCTTGAGTAGGAATTAAGGAAAGTAGTGGAGTATAAACATGCATGAAAAAAAGTCAAAAGTAGTCATGTCTAAAGCAAATCGAAGACGTTAATTATTTCAAAATACGTCTGAAATGATCAAAGCAAACCATCTTTTAGGTGACAAAATCTATCAAACATATTTAACCAAACCAATTACATCGCTATATGAGTATCAATGTACGAATGAATGCATGCAAGCTAACATGAGTGCGTGATCGCATATGTGATTCAAATCGAGGTAGTATCTTACTAAAAAAACGGGTATTTGGCCACCCACCAGAGCCGCTCCATATTTCAATGGAGCACGACCGAACCCCCCACAAGTTCCAACATCGCCAGGTAAATCACCTCCATCACATAGACCACAACGTCCGAGCCAAAACTCGCACTGACTAAGCCTTAACGTTGTGGGTCATGCGCTTCATTGGTGGTGTGTACCTTTATGATAAATAATACACATGGAAGGATTCGAACCCACGACCTCTAGGAAATCATGGGTTACCCTTACCACTAGGCTATTTAGTCATTGGTAGTATCTTACTAAGTAGTTAAGAAAGCTAAGAACTACAAGTCTTATTGTACAATGAGCTTTTAAGTGGATATTTAGGTGTTTTAACAACACAATACCATTGATAAAAATCAATTAAATGAAATACAAAACCTCAAAAATATTTAACCAACCCAATTACATCACTATATGAGTATCTATGTACGAATGAACGCATGCAAGCTAACATGAGTGCTTGATCGCATATGTGATTCAAATCGAGATAGTATTTTATTAAGTAGTTAAGAAGCTAGAAACTACAAGTCTTATTGTATAATGAGCTTTTAAGTGGATATTTTGATGATTTATCAACGCAATACCGTTAATAAAAATCAATTACATGAAAATGAAGAGAAGAAACAAAACCGAAAGCTCGAACATAATTAACTAAACCAATTACATCACTATATGAGTATCTATGTACGAATGAACGCATGCAAGCTAACATGAGTGCGTGATCGCATATGTGATTCAAATCGAGGTATTATCTTACTAAGTAGTTAATAAAGCTAAGACTACAAGTCTTATTGTATAATGAGCTTTTAAGTGAATATTTAGGCTTTCGAATAACGCAATAACATTGATAAAAATCAATTAAATGAAAATGAAGAGAATAAACAAAAACAAAACCTCGAACACATTTAACCAAACCAATTGCATCACTATATGAGTATCTATGTACGAATGAACGCATGCAAGCTAACATGAGTGCGTGATCGCATATGCGATTCAAATCGAGGTGGTATCTTACTAAGTAGTTAAGAAAGCTAATAACAAGAAGTCTTATTGTATAATGAGCTTTTAAGTGCATATTTTGATGGTTTATGATGTATCACAAAAAGTCACGTTTTTACATGCATTAATTGTTCCATATTTAGCTCTTTTCTAACAAATGCATCTTAAAATCATCATTATTTACCAACTTATGTTAGAAAGGTATAAACTTGTCGGTCTTTAGAAAATCAAGCAAAAAGGGCGGAAAACTGACCTAAATAGGCACCATTTTGAGCCTAATCCTAATTCCAATGTAAACTTCATATCAGAACCTCATAACTATCTTATTTTGTAGCCATGGAGATTACGAGAATGTGAATATAAGGTTTACTCAAGATGGATCAAGGATGAAGAAGATATGCTACAAACAGCACAACCGAAGACTACGAAACGTATTCTGGACACGCCTGGGCTCCACACCTCCAATTTCTACCAAATTGGCATCATTAGAAGCGTAACGGAATTACGAGACCGTAGACGAAAGAATCAAGTCAAACGGACGTGAAACGAAGAAGATACGGCCTTCCGAAGCAACGCGAAAAGTCAGAAAAATCACACGGCCTAGCACACGGCCACCACCAAGCCGTGTACGGCCTTGATGTGACCGTGTACGGCCCTAAATAGGCCGTGTACGGCCCTGTTTAGGCCGTGTATGGCCTCCTGCCTTCTTGTGGTCTCTCGTTTTGCTTCGTTTGCTTGTACGTGCATGCTTGTGGACTTGTACTCTTGCATCCTTGGTTGCCTATAAATAGAGCACCTCTCATCCTCATTTCACACACCTCACACCTACAAAATTCTCTCACTTTCTCTCTCTCACACTCTTTCTCTCTCTAGTTTTGATTAGGTTAGTTTCTCTCTCTAGGTTCTCTCTCTAGAGAACTAGAGAGATGTAGGCACGGTTCGAGTGGGGAAGATAGCTGTAGCTTGAGAATGTTATTGTATTGAAGTTTTCAAGACTCTGGCTTGTACTACTCAGTGTTGCGCTGCTTAAATACTGGTTATTACTTATTCCTTTACTTACGGTTATTATGTTTTGTTTGCATGATATCTTTGTTTGTGTTGCGAATATTACCATGCTATTTAGGTAGTTTGATACTGTGATTGTTGAAATGTAGATATTTGGATTATGGATGATATTTAACATGCTATGATTGGTGATTGTTTTGCAGTATATCTGGTTGAGTTTTACATGAATATAGACTTAATCAAGTGTCCACCCTTTCCAGTCTTTCACGTGACTATTGCCTTAGGATAGAATCTGATCAACCCTAATACTACGTAGATATAGTTATCTCATATTACAGTATGAAGCTATGAATATTCCATAATTCGGTACAGTACTTCGTATAGTGTTGGAAACACCTCGTGTGGAGTACAAATACGTGGAAGCTAAGGAACTGCCGTAGCTTTATTTCACCGTGGAATACCTAGAAGTTACCCTTTTAGAATATGGGTCTAGGAACAATAAAGCTGTGGAAATGCTTGCTGCACCGTACACCGTTAGTACACCAAGGTTAAAATACAGCTGTGGAAATGCTCGCTGCACCGTACACCGTTAGTACACCAAGGTTAACATACAGCTGTGGAACTACTTTAATGTACAGTACACCGTTAGTATGCCTTGAGTCTGGAACACTGTGGATATGCCAAATGCACTGTACACCGTGAGTATATCTTGAGTCTGGAACACTGTGGATATGCCAATTGCACTGTACACCGTGAGTATTCCTAGGGATGAACGCCTGATAGAAAAGGAGGGTCTAATTCATGACGGAGTTAATTATGCTTAAACCTGATATAAATGAGTTCTGAAAAGAAAACAAGTATTCGGCTGTAATACAAGATGCTTAAACCGCTTAACTCAACATAACCGACAGCTCAACATATATAGCATACAATTCATACATACCTAGATAAACTCAGATAGATTTAGGTGTTAAGAAAGGTCAGATAGAAAATTGCAGTTTGTTACCTTATGCCTACACCCAGGATATATCATCCGTAGAGGTCGCTTAGTCTTACAAGGCAAGTGAGGGGGGTTTGAACAACCTGTTTCTGATCAGCATCAGGATAACCTAGGATTCAGTGACATATGCTTTTAGGCTTTTAGACTAAAACGTAGGGTCCTAGAGTTTACACCAACTGTCCGTCTGATGATTTGCCCAAGGTAGTCTCCAATCATCTTTATAATGAATATCATCCAGAAACCCTAATTATCGAAGTTTCAGCAATCACGCTCTACGTGTTGCCTACTCTCTATTTTATTTACTTGTTTTATTTAGTATTAGATAAACCAACCAAAACCTACCTACTTTTATAAACCCATCCTATCAGAAAGCTCGTTTACGGTAAGTCCCTTTTAGTTCTATTCGCTCCGATTTTAAGAACGACACTCGAGTTATACTTACTGCTTACTCCCCAAAGGTAGGTAGTACTTATAGTTTGAGCCCCAACTCATATAAATTTAAAACCTAACACGTTCACGTGTTGCGTCGTTGTTTGCAGGACCTCTGTGCCCACCTTAGAACGACCACAGCAGAGTCAACACTCTGACGACGCAACAGGTTTTTGGCGCCGCTGCCGGGGATCGGTTGAGCGTAGTGAACTTTAAGATTACCGTAGATAGTTGACTTTTAGGAGACCCTTCCTTAAGATTTTCATTACTTTAGGAAGTTAATTGCTTTAATAGTTAGTTATATTAGAAAACCCTAGAAAACCCTAATTCTCCTTCCAGTCTTATTTCTCCCATGGATGAGATAACGATCATGGACGATGCGGAATTCTTTTTTTCTTCCGACAAAGAGGTCCGTGTTAACCAGAAAGTTGAGAATGACGAATATTCATCCTTATACCTAAGTTTTAATATATCTCAGCAGAAGATTCCACCTTCTGTCACTATTGAATTAAGTGGTCAACCCACACTTGACCCTGAGATTTTATCAATCTTATCTAAGTACCCACATTATGTTAGACCAGCCACCCTACCAGAAGACATTCCTTTTGGTATTGAAGTTTTCTTCTATCCACCAATGCCTTGGATGGATTTGAATGAGCGATTTCATTGCTTAGATGAATACTTCAGGTATGATCTTTCAGATATATTACGAGCCTACCCCACTACTCTTTTCCAAAGTGTAGAAGTGGATGAGCGTCTCCAGTATCCGAAGGATCCTGAACTAGAAACACCAACCCTACCCAACACTGAATCTAGTAATAACCCATCAGAATCAAGTAATGAACACCACTTAGGAAACTTTCAAAAGCCCAGTAGGAGAATAGATATCTGTGCTGATTTTCTTAGGAACCTTAAGATATCTGATTTCCCTTTTCAACTGAGCAGAGGAAGACCTTTGTAGTGATTGATAGGATAATAACATGTCTACGTGCTAATTACGATCAAACGGACGAGTTATCGCTGAAATCAGAGTTAGACCTACTAATGGATATAATAGCTAGCACCGAGTATCCATCTGTTTCACAGATTAGGATTAATCCCGCTGACCTAATTCTTAGTATCATTAAAGCGCTTCAAGGTACGTTCGTTCTTCGTCACACTTTCTCGCATGTTTCAGGCTTATCTGAAAGTGCCGTCACAAGCACTGACAGAAAAATGGTGATGGTCTAATGTAAATAGGTTTGAATATTTTGTTAATAAGGACAAAAATAATTTTAATTAGATTTTCTTTTAATTTACTTTTATAAAAATAAAGAAAACGTTCTTTAAAGTTTAAATGCGTAAGTTTTTAAACGAATTTCGCAAACAGTCCAAACGTTTCAAAAAGTTGACAAAGTTTTATTTTAAATTTTGAAAGATTTATTTGGATTGGCTTTAATTTTAAAGAACACAAAAAGATTTAATAAAACGAATTTAAAAAACGCAAATGTTTTCGCACGCGAATTAATGTTACATTTTTAATATACGAATTTAAATACAAAAGTTTCGTACGTATTTTGGTTGATTTTCATAAAAAATATTTTAACTTTAAAAACCCAAGTATACGTTTCGTTTCATTCGCATTTAAATTAAAAATGCAATTTAAAAATGCATAAAGCAAAGGAAGCTTACACCACTTTTTACAAAAAGTAAAAAGTAACTTTTTCTTCTTCTTCTTCCTCCCAAAACCGTCACCCATCATCACCATAGCCATTCCTCCATTAATCCATCATTTTGCTTCAAATCAAGCTTCAAATCTTCCATCTTTTCATCTCTTTTGCATTTAGATCACTTCTACATCGAGATTGAGGTATGATTCTAACCTAAAATCATGATTTTGAATATTTTTATAAAGTTAGGGTTTATGCTTAGATCTTGGATTTTGATCATCAAGTTTCATGCTTTTTGCTTGCAAAGTGCTATATTCTTGATTGGCAACATGTTTGTGAAAGTAATTTGAAGATTCCATGGTTAGATTTGATGTTTTGATTTTGAAAGTTGACTTTTTGTTGGGGTTTTAGCAATTTTGATTTTTTTTTATGATTATTTGCTTATATGTGACTTTTCTGTGATTAGTTTGCGCTTAAAATGATTAGTTTACATGAGTAATTGATTATTAAGGTTTAAGAGGATTGATTAATTGCATGTTTATGAATTAAAGTTAGGCTTTTTATGCAAGATTATTTAAAAATCATTACTTTAATTAAAAATATTTATTTTTTAAAAATGGTATTTATTTAAACTTGATGTAATTTGCTTCATAAAAATGCAATTAATAAAATTTGAAGTAGCACTACTTTAATCAATAAAGATAGTGAAATTTCAAAATTAATCATCCTCTAATTAAAGTCTTATGCTTTAACCAAAATGATGGATAATAAATAGAATCACTTTTCTTTCTTATTTTAAATCAAAGTAAGGTAATTATATGATTTATGATCATGATGCTTGCTTGATTATTTGATTACTTAGCTTGTTTAGAAATATTCATCTTTAAGTAAGCTTAGAAAATAGGAAAGTAATGGCTCTATTTATTTGGTTGGATTGCGAATTGTTGATTGCGGTTTTAGGAAAAATCATAGAAAAATAATGGGATAATTGCAAAATCTAAAGCCTACATTTCGAATTTTTTCTAAGATTCGGGATAACCATTAGCTAATCCTATTTGTTTTGATATGACTTGTTTCCTTGTCTTTCTTAAACAGATGGATCCGATTCCCCCAATGCTTGCTTATTTTGGCCACGACTACACAAGGAAAGGCTTTGATCCAAAAATGGCTAAAGAGGGCATTTGGGAGTAATAGGTACATAGTTTGGGAAGATATGGGGAAACTTGGAATTGAAGATAGGTTGAGAAGGTTGATAGGATATGAGGTTCAGGGACATGAGTTCAACTCTTGGATCCAGCTTTTTAGCATTCGTGAGCCCATATACCCTGAGGTTGTTACTGAGTTCTTGATGACATTCGAGCTTGACCCGGAGTTAGAGATTAGTAATAGCAAGAAGATAACATTTAGATACCGAGGGAAGAACCAGAATGTATCCATTTCGGGCTTAGCTAGACACTTGGGACTATATTCAGCGGATCAGATTAGCTCAGATTTGTTTCTACATGGTCATCAGACGATTCCTCATCATCCCGAGAGGAACCATAGGATCATTTGGAGTGAGCTGACGGGCACTCACTACACTTGTGGTGCCAAGTCCTCGGCTCTGATTCTACCTCAGTTACGTCTCCTACACAAGCTTATTGTGACATCTATTATGGGAAAGAAGGAGACTGGGCTGATAAATGGAGATGAGTTGTATATCATTGATACTATCATGAACCGCCAGAATATCAATGTGGCTTGCATTATTGCTGAGAGGATGGCGAAGGAGAAGAACTTGGACCTAATGAAGCATGAGTTTATGGGAGCCTTCATTACCAGATTATTGAGAGGGATGCGACTCTTGAAAAAGAGTCATGAGGACGAGTATAGAGTGTCTTCCACTTCATTACCTTGTGACTTGGATTACTGCAAGCTGTTAGTCCCTGTTTAACTTAATAAACAATCTTACTTAATAAGCCTTGAATATATTATTGAGAAGTTGCGGAATCACACTCAATAATATTAAGAAGATCAATGAATATTAATTAAATTAATGAACACAATAATATACCGAAAGCTTCAATCTTATTAATGATATAAGACGAATACACTTGATGTATTAGGGTTACAGAAAACCTTGAAGCTGCGCAAAAATCATTAACCTATCTAGGTCTAAAGGATCTCTATTTATAACATATAGAGTCCTATACAATCTCCTACAAATATGGAATAAAATAACTTCCATAACCGACTCATACTTATCACAAAATCATAAACAGTTTTAACTACCATTCTGATGTAAACAGTTGTAACTATTACACATTCAGTGGTAACTGCTTCAATTGTAATATGCGACTAAGTACAAATACATAATCAGTGTTAACTGTTTCATACATAACTAACAGTTACTAATACATAAGCAGTTTTAACTACTTACAGACACATAACTATCAGTTGTAATCTATCTTCAAACAGTTGTAACACTTGTCTTCTCTTCAGTTTTCTTCTATCAGTTGTAACTTCGTAAAGACAGTTTTAACCTTTAAAGCAAACAGTTTTAATCACTTGTATTCTGTCTTCTCATCAGAACTTCAACTCAGACCTGAAACAGTTTTGACCCAACAATCTCCCCCTAAACTTAATCTGTCCTTCACAGCATTAAGTTTCTTCTAATCCTCCATTATAAGCTTCACAAAATTCTTTCAAAACTGTTAGTCTTTTCTTCTCTTCCTCCTATCAATCTCTTCCTTCTTATAAATCTGATTTAACACCATATATACCAGTTCTAGAGCTACATCATCTAACACTGCAGCTTGCAACCTTGCATTTCTCAAGCTCATCAAAAATCTCAGATTGATATCATAAAATCTATCTGTCAATAACCACATAAACACTGCATCCTCCATAACAATCTGATGTACTCCAGGTTTAGCATGATAAATCCAATTTCTGACCTTGCTAAAAGTAGCAAACTGAAATGGAAACTCTTCTGGCTCAAACATAGCTTTAATCCAATGCCATGTAACCTTTTCAACCAAATTATCAAATCTTTTTAAATCTAACTTCTTTTCCATTCCAATCTCATACATCCTCACCAAATCAATTCTACTAATCCTCTTTATCAAATCCCTAAAAGATCTCCACCAAGATATATTTCCATCTGCTCTTTCAACTTTAATCTTGTGAATCTTAACAGGATTGACAAATTGCTCTATAGACCAATCAATAATACCAGGTAATTCAACATTAATTACCTCAGATTCCATAGGCTGTAACAAAATAAACTCCTTCAATTCATCAATATTCCTTTCTCTATCAGGAATTTCATCTAACTCTCTCTTCTTTTGCTCAAGCTCATCTTTCCTCCTCTTTTCAGCTTCTATCTTTTCTCTTTTTTCTTTTTCTTCCTTTTCCTTCAATTTTCTTTCTTTTTCAGCCTTTTTCCTTTCCTTTTCAACTTCCTGCTTTTTCTTCTCAGCTTCTTTCTTTTCTGTTTCTTTCTTTTCAATTTCATCAGGATTCAACTCATCTTTATCCCATAACTCCTGCAATCTCTCTAAACTCATTTGTTTCAATGCATTCAAAGGAATAATTCCACATTTTAGCTTTGCAATTAAATTCTTCTTCATTTGAGCTTTTGTTGGTGGTTTTGCAGCTTTCTTCTTTCTTGCTTCTTCTGCTTTCTTCTTCTTAAGCTGATCAACTAAATATTCAATATCATCCTGTCTCTGCTCTTTCAACAAATACTCATCCCATTCTGCCACTTGCTCTTTTGTCATTTTTACAAACTTTCCTTCCTCAATCTCAACATCAATCAATCCCTCTGCATTTAGCTCAGCCTGTAATCTTTCTGCATATTCAGTATCATGAGCAGTTACTTCTGGTGGCACTGGTTTTTGCTTCTTCTTCTTTGGTTCTTCTACCAGTTTTTCCTTGCCCTTAGCTTTTGGATCTATCTTTGGCAATTCTTTTTGTTGAACAGGAGCAGCAGCAGGTTCTCTAATTTGAAATCCAGGCAAAGATGGTTGTTGTGAAGATTTCTTCTTTGGAGTTTCAACCTTCTTTCCTGTTCCAGGCATCTTAGCAGTTTTAACTGGAATGCTCTTCTTTCTAGTTTTTTCAACTTGTTGAGCATCAGTTTTAACTTCAGTCTTCACTTCTTCCTTTTCAACTGCTATCTCAGGTTTGCTCACCTCTTCACCATCATCCTCATCAATCTTTAACTCCTCAGTCTTATCATCCATAATCACCTCTGTAGTCTGCTCCACTGACCCAATAACCTCAGTATGATCAGACCCAACAACCTCAGTATTATCAGACTTATCTTCATCTGCCACTGATTCCTTCATTTCTGTTTCCACTGTCTCAAATACTGACTCATTAACCTCTGGCTCTGTAGGTGGTGTTGAAGGTGTATGCACAAATTCATCTTCCACTGGTTGTTCCATTTCAATGTCTTCATCAACTTTTTCATCATCAGACACAACCTTCTCATTCTCATTCCTCTTATCACCCATATTTGTCCATACCTTCTCCCCCTTTTTGAAAGCATTTTGTTTAAAATTATAATGCTCCTCAGGTTCTGAAGTATCATGAACCACATATCTCCTTCCTTTCTTCAAACACTTAATAACAACCTTTTCTAACTGCTTCACTTTCCTCTGCAACTGAGTTATAACTTCATCCTTAGCCTTATTCTTCTTCCTCTCTTGTACAAACTCAGCCCATACATAATCAATCATTTTCGTCAATTCCAAGTTAGTTCTAGCCTCAACACCTTCAGAATGTGAATCCTTTGGTGAATCATTGACATCATTAAACTCTGACTCATGCCTAGCATGATCATCAAAGTTCCCTTGGTTCTTGGTACTGGAACCACTAGGATCATCTACAGATGTAGAATCATGTCCATGTGTTGCCTCTGATTGGGTCTTATTAATGTTACTTCTGTCCTGCTCTGCCAGTGGGCTAGAAGCAGTAGAAGCAGCCCTCTCAGAATGGTCACCCCTCTCCTTATGGACCACATGTTGTTCTGGACCACTGTCCATTGACTGAGATGACTGAGCAACATGATCCTCAGACATCTGTGTTCTAGCCTTTTTGGCTCTAGAAGATTTGGCTGTTTTGGTCCCTTGTTTTCTCTTAGTACCCCCAACTACTGTGGGTTGAGAAGTGGTGGGTGGAACCATTCTCTCAGTAGTTGGTTCAGCTTCAGTTGGTAGTACTGATGCTGTGGTGGAAGGTGCAGAAAGCATTGTAGAAAATAATGCTGTAACCTTCCCAGAAAATTTAGTATCTCTCTTCATATTTACAAAAACTTTTGGTTTAAAAGAGACAATACCAATAATCTTTTCAAGTGCAGTGATATTAGGAATTTGTTCATTTAAGAACAACTGCACAAAACGTGGATACATCAAAAACTTAATCTTTGGCTGCTCAATGTTTCTAAGCATACCAGAAAATATCAGATTTGAAAAATTAAACCTTTGACCAGTTGCAAGACAAGCAATTGCATAAGCAATGTTGCTTCCAAACTGCTCAAAAGATGATCTCTTAGATGATAAGCAGTGTAAAATTGTATGTATTAAAAATCTCCACTGATGAGAAAATAAGGTTTTCTGAAAAGTAAAAATTTCAAAAGAACCCTCATAACCCATCAATCGTAAAGTATCATACATAACAGTATCCTCTAAAAAAGATATACCTGCCTCATCATCTAGTTGTAATGAAGCTCTAACAGTAGCTTCTGTGATTACAACACGTGTATCCATAACTTCTGAAACAATTCTTTTAATCCCCTGTTCCTCTTCTATTGATGCATTCACCCAGAAATTATTGATATGATCGTGAGATATTCTGGGTGCTACAGTGAGAGCATGACGAATATGTGAAGCACGAAGAAAATCAATGATTTCCACATACTCATTTGCCTCCGCAGGTTTCATTAAGAATGCAATCATATTGTGATCTTTTCCAATCGGTAGTTGAACAGTAGACGAAGTCGATGCCATGATAAGAAATCAAGTAATCGAGAAGAATCGAAGATGTTTTGACAGAATTGAAAATCAAAGAGACTTATCGCAGTTGTTTGTATGTGAAATTTTGAAAGCGTAATGAGAAACCCTAAGTGTTGAGAGTTAAGTACTGAAATTAAATCAGTTGTAAGCCCTAATTTGATCAGATCCCCAATTATCACTAAAACAGTGTTAATTAAACAAAATCACACGTTCAGTGATAACTGTGAAAATAACCATCAGTGGTAATCAACACTTGGTTTCTCAAATGCATCATTTACATAATTAAGCTAGCAGTGCTAACTTGTACAAGCAGTACCAACCGACCAAGGCAGTGCTAACTTAATACAAGTAGTACTTCAGTTCTAGCAAAATCACATAAACAAAGCAGTGGTTGAATTTTTTTTTTTTTTTTTTTTTTTTTTTTTTTTTTTTTTTTACCGAAAGCAAACTCCATAAGCAGTAAAAACGTCAAAAACACCTGCATAAGTTAGACTCCAAGACATAGCAATATAACCTGCAGTGGTAATTTCAAACAATAATACAAGTATACAGTGTTAACTATACACCAACAGTGGTGAAATGATTATTACCACTGTTTATAATAAAAATAAGAAACAGTGATAACGATACACATTACACACAATCAGTGTTTAATTAACAAATCAGTATTAACCCAAATTGAAATCACAGTGAGTATTATTCACAGAAAGCAGTAACAAGAGAAATAACTTATGACAAATTGATCATTCCAATACTAGTAACCAAGAATGTGAATTTGCCTACATCAAAAGCTTTTGTAAACAGATCAGCAAACTGATTATCAGTATGAACTTTCAAAATTTGAATAAGTCTTTTCTCATTACAATCTCTAATGAAATGATATCTGATTTCAATATGCTTTGTTTTAGAATGTTTAACTGGGTTATTAATAATACTGATTGCAGAGCTATTATCAATAAAAATAGGAGTATTAAGAAAGGTAAAACCATAATCTAGCATCTGATTCTGAATCCATAGCACTTGAGCACAGCAACTTGCAGCTGCTACATATTCTGCCTCTGCTGTAGATGTAGATACAGTGGTTTGTTTCTTGCATTGCCATGAAACCAATCTTTCTCCCAAAAATTGACAACCTCCTGATGTAGATTTCCTGTCCAAGTTAGCTCCTCCATAATCACTATCTGTGTAAGCTATCAGATCAAAAGAATTAAACTTTGGATACCAAAGGCCCAATTTTGATTGACCCTTTAAATATCTAAAAATTCTTTTGACTGCTAGAAGATGTGATAGCTTTGGATTAGCTTGAAATCTTGCACATAAACACACTGCAAACATGATGTCAGGCCTTGATGAAGTAAGATACATAAGTGACCCAATCATAGATCTGTAAAGATGTTCATCCACACTCTCCCCCTCAAGGTCTGCATGTAATTTCTTGTTTGTTTCAACTGGTGTGCTTGCAACTTTAGCATCTTTGTACCCAAACCGATCCAGTATATCATTCACATACTTACTTTGATGAATAAAGATTCCTTCTTTCTGTTGCTTTACTTGTAGCCCCAAGAAAAATGTTAATTCCCCCATGGAGCTCATCTTGAACTTTTCATGCATCAATGATTCAAACTCCTTGCAAAGACTATCCTTTGTTGAACCAAAAATGATATCATCTACATAAACTTGAACCAGTAGTATATCATTCTTAATTCTTTTAGTAAACAAAGTTTTATCTATTGCACCCCTTTTGAATCCATTCTGCAACAGATAATCTGAAAAAGTATCATACCAGGCTCTAGGTGCTTGATGTAAACCATAAAGAGCTTTATCCAGTTTGAAAACTTTATCAGGAAATTTAGAATCTTCAAACCCTGGTGGTTGACATACATATACCTCTTCCTGTATAGTGCCATACAGAAAAGCACTCTTAACATCCATCTGATACACAATGAAACCCTTGAATGAAGCATAAGCCAAAAACAATCTAATTGCCTCTATCCTTGCAACAGGTGCAAAAACCTCATCATAATCAATCCCCTCTTCTTGTGAATACCCCTGTGCAACCAATCTAGCCTTGTTTTTGATCACTATACCTCTTTCATCCTTCTTGTTCTTGAAAATCCATTTAGTACCAATTGCCCTCTTCTCTTTAGGCAAATCAACCAATGTCCAAACTTCTTGAATCTTAAACTGAAGCAACTCCTCTTGCATAGCTTCAATCCAACTAGGATCTCTCAAAGCTTCAGTAACCTTCTTTGGTTCTGTTTGAGACAGAAAACAGGCAAACAAAGAAGTATTTACAGCTTCTGTATCAAGATTTACTTCTTCCTCATTTGCTGAAGCTTCAAACACCTGACTTTGATTTCTTGTTTTAACAGCTGATTCAATATCTCCTATTACATTCTCAAGTGGATGATCTTTATGAGTAATGTATTTAGATACTGCTGTTTCTTGAATACTCTCCTCTAAGTTGGTAAAATTTCCTTCTTGACCAGACTCACTACTTGACACTTCTCTTGCAATTCTCTTTGACAAAGGAGTAGAACTCATCAAATGTAGATAATTCAATTGTTCCTGCTCTGTGTCAAGATGCTTTGTAGGTGTCTGATCAACATTCACACCTGCCTTTGTAGACTTCTGTACTGGACTCATATCTCTGATACCACTTTGTTAGTCCCTGTTTAACTTAATAAACAATCTTACTTAATAAGCCTTGAATATATTATTGAGAAGTTGCGGAATCACACTCAATAATATTAAGAAGATCAATGAATATTAATTAAATTAATGAACACAATAATATACCGAAAGCTTCAATCTTATTAATGATATAAGACGAATACACTTGATGTATTAGGGTTACAGAAAACCTTGAAGCTGCGCAAAAATCATTAACCTATCTAGGTCTAAAGGATCTCTATTTATAACATATAGAGTCCTATACAATCTCCTACAAATATGGAATAAAATAACTTCCATAACCGACTCATACTTATCACAAAATCATAAACAGTTTTAACTACCATTCTGATGTAAACAGTTGTAACTATTACACATTCAGTGGTAACTGCTTCAATTGTAATATGCGACTAAGTACAAATACATAATCAGTGTTAACTGTTTCATACATAACTAACAGTTACTAATACATAAGCAGTTTTAACTACTTACAGACACATAACTATCAGTTGTAATCTATCTTCAAACAGTTGTAACACTTGTCTTCTCTTCAGTTTTCTTCTATCAGTTGTAACTTCGTAAAGACAGTTTTAACCTTTAAAGCAAACAGTTTTAATCACTTGTATTCTGTACTACCTTCAATAACAGGTCTATCAGAATCATCAACATGAGAAAATGATGTTTCATCTGATTTTCCTGTTTCCACATCCTGTGATGTCGTTGGTTGATCAGTATCAAACACTTCTGGAGGATCAGGAGACCAAATTGGAAATAATATATATTCCAATGAATCATTCTTCTTTCCAACTGATTTTCCTAATTTTGCTCTACCTTCTTCATCACCTGTTCCTGCATTTGTACCTGCACTTGTACCTGCACTAGTATCCACATTTGTATATCTAAAAGCATTATTAAGTGCATCAATATCAAACAGTGATTCAGGACCTTTTCCCTCAGGATTAACAGTGTTTTCATTAAAAGTAATGTGCACTGTTTCTTCTATGATTCTGGTCCTTTGATTGAATACCCTATAAGATTTACTTTGAATAGAATAACCAACAAATATCCCCTCATCAGCCTTACTCTGAAACTTACCTAAGTGATCTTTGGTATTTAAGATTGTACAAGGACACCCAAAAGATTTTAAGAAACTAACCAAAGGCTTTCTCTTAAACAACAGTTCATATGGTGTCTTGTTATGAGGCTTAACAACTAATACTCTATTCTGAACATAACAAGCTGTGCTAACTGCCTCTGCCCAAAAAGACATAGGTAGCTTTGCATCAGATAGCATGGTTCTAGCAGCCTCAATCAGTGTCCTATTCCTCCTTTCAGCTACTCCATTTTGTTGAGGAGTTCTAGGTGCACTAAATTCTCTCTTAATACCTTTAACTTCACAGAATTTATCCATCTCATGATTTTTAAATTCTGTTCCATTATCACTTCTGATGATTTTTACTCTTTTATCCAATTGATTTTCCATCTTAGTTATAAATGATCTAAGTATTTCACCTGTCTCATCCTTTGTCCTAAGAAAGAAAACCCATGTAAATCTAGTGTAATCATCAATAATCACAAGGCAGTAAGACTTTTTCCCCATACTACTTATACTGGTTGGTCCAAATAAGTCCATATGCAATAAGTGTAATGGTGTGATATTTGTGTTCACAGATTTGGACTTAAATGAGGATTTGTGTTGCTTTCCCTTTTGACAAGAAACACAATGGTCATCACATGAATAGACCTTTTCAGGCAAACCTCTAACAAGCTTGTTTTTGACAAGTTTATTAATGGTTTTGAAATTCATGTGACACATCCTCCTATGCCACAGTTCAGATTCATTCACACTTGCTTTAGAAATAAGACAGTTTAAATCAGGTTGAGGTGTCATATTTACTAAGTCACACTTATATACATTATCTTGTCTTGGAATTCTCATCAAAATCATGTTTTCTGGTATTTTGAATTCTTTGGACAAGATAAGGCATTCAGTGTCAGTAAAAAGAACTGGGTTCTTTTTATCTGTGATTTGACTCACACTTAGTAAATTATACCTCAGTTGCTCCACAAAATAAACATTATCAAAACTTAGCTTTTCACTCTGAACTGTTCCTTTCCCTGTGATCCTTCCTCCTTTTGGATTGCTTCCAAAAGCTACATATCCTCCATCAAAAGATTTAAAGTCCTGCAGCTTTTCTTTGTCTCCAGTCATGTGCCGTGAGCATCCACTATCAATATGCCATAAGCTCTTAGGCTTGCCCTGCACAAATAGTCAAAAAGAGAATTAATTTCTCTTGGGAACCCAAACCAATTTGGCTTTGGGTTTCCCATGTGCATTCACATAATCAACTTTCTTAAAGATTATTGATTGTGAAGCACTGTTGGTATTTGGATCTGTTAATTTATCAGACTTAATAGGTGTCCAAATCCAACTAATTTTAGACTTAACAGTGTTCTTTGGCTTAACAGTTTTAACTGTTTTACCAATTGACGATTCAGTGTTAATTTTGTTAACACTGTTTTTGAAATCAGTTACCACTGTTTTAGTCTTTGAGCTTTTGGCTAATTTTGTTATTACTGCTGCAGTAGATTTACCTGTAACAGTGTTTAACATCGTAGCCTTTGAGTTTATCTTCTGAACTCTGGCAGTATGATCAACTTTTGATTGAAAGTTTTGTTTGTTAATCATATTTGCTTTTGTCCATGACTGTTTTCTAATCCTTTGAACATTCTCAGGATTATGATAGCAGTCATATTTAAGATGACCCATTTTTCCACATATAAAGCAAGACTTTTCTTTAATCACAGTAACATTATTACCCAGTTTTTGTGAAATCATTTGATTCCAATTTCTTTGATTACCTCTGGGTTTTTGATTTTGAAAACTCTGTGAAGAAGAAGCACTTGCTTTACATTTACAATTCACACAGTTATTCACAACAGATTCAACAACAGGTTTAGTAACTGAGTTAACTGTATTACTAACATATCCTAACCCATGTTTAGATTTGTTAGTATTCAAACTCACCTTCTCTAAGTCCAGTTTAACCTTCTCCTTGAACATTTTCTTACCCTCTTCTAGTTTATCAGTTTTAAGATTAACAACTAGATCAGTAATTACTCTTTTCACATCCTCACATGTTGACTCAGACTTATATGATTCAGATTTCACACTCTTCTCACTATCAGATGTTCTATCACTCTGATCATCTTCTTCAGTCCAGTCACTTACTTCACCTTCTATAAACAGATCATCATCAGATAAACTTTTAATTGGATCAGCCTTTTTAACCTCATCTACCATTTCTCTTTTAAGTGAATTGATATCAATTTCACTTTTGGGAGGAAAGTAGGTGTGATTATAAGGTGGAGGTACATTATTGTATCCTAATCCAGTCTTAAGTTTATCATGAATCTGTGAATTAATAAGTTTATTTACACTCTTTGAAGCATGTTCTAATTTACTTACATCAAGCCTTATACTATCTCTTTCACATGTGACCTCAGTAAGTTTCTTAGATAACACATCAACTTTATCTTTAAAAGAGTCTCTCTCCCACCTAGCATATTCAATGTCATACTTAAACTGTGTTGCATTGACTTCATATGCCTTAATTTGATTTTCCAGATTTTCAATGACAGCTATAGTGTGTTTACTTTTGATTTCCCATTGTTTTAGTTCCTCACACACTTTTATATTATGATCTCTGTAGTGTTTAACAGTTTGTTTACAAACAGCAGAACATAATTTATTTTGTACCTCAGTAGGAACTTCTGACTTTTTGTCAGATTCTGCAATGGCCATGAGACATTGATTCTTCACAACATGCTCTTCTTGATCACTCCAATCCCATCCACAGCCATCCATAGACACCAAAGCATTTGCTGAAGCCCCCTGAATTGGAATGTTTCTTGTCTGTGTCCCATTGCTTCCAGATCTCTGACCATTACCATTCTGCTCTTGCCTAGGGTTTCTGCATTCTCTGGCAAAGTGTCCCATCTTGTGACAGTTGAAACACTCAATCTTGCTCTTATCAAACCAATTTGCATCATTCCTCTTGTATGCAAAATTATTTCTACCAGTCCTCTGCATAAACCTTTTTGCTCTTTGAGTAATCAATGCAATTTGCCACTTGATGTCCATCTCCTCTAGATCATCACCATCGAATTGTTCCAGATCTTCATTAGTAAGTGAAGAATTCACATTACTTGCAAAGAAAGATTCTAATATTTGATCATTAGAACTATTTGATGATGATCCTGCTCCCCCTGAAACATGTGTAGAACCCATTTGACTTGATTCTGCTTTTGTTCCAGCCATAGACATAAAAGCAGCATTATGACTGTATCCAGTAGCTTGCTTCTTACTCTCAACCTCAGACTCAAAGTTCCTCAGATCATTGTATATATCTTCTAGTTCCTTAACTTCAATGTCTGAACTCTGCCTCAATCCAACAGTATAAATTGTCCATTCATCACCTAATGATCTCAAGAACTTTCTGTTAAGATCTTCTTTGTCAATCTTAACCTTGTGATTTTCCAATTCTCCAACTAATTTAGTAAACCTATCAAAGGTTTGAGTTAGAGTTTCAGATTTCACATGGCTAAAATTTTCAAATTGTTGTTTTAACAGAGATCTTTTATTCTTTTTGGTGTTATCATTACCACCAAACCTCTTCTCAATTGCCTCCATTAATAACTTGGGATCTTCACAATTATCAAATCTGCTCTGATGCTCATTCGGAATGGATAGCAAAAGAGTACTAAGTGCTTTGTACTCAGTAGATCTGATTTTCCTCTCTGCTTCAGATGTTGGTGGTGCTCTTGGTTGCTTTACTCCATCACCATCAAGCGTTACTGGTATACCATTAACAACAACTTCCCACATCTGATAATCCGTGAGAAGCATATATTGCCTGATTCTGACCTTCCATAGGTCAAACTCATCTGGTTTAAGCATTGGTATCTTCGTTGCTTGAATCCCTTCATTGCCTTCAGACGCCATTGAGATCAAAACTTAATATCTGAACTAAACTCAAATACTAATACTAATAATCCCAGATCTTCCTGTCTTCAAAGCTTCACAAGCTCTGATACCACTTTGTTAGTCCCTGTTTAACTTAATAAACAATCTTACTTAATAAGCCTTGAATATATTATTGAGAAGTTGCGGAATCACACTCAATAATATTAAGAAGATCAATGAATATTAATTAAATTAATGAACACAATAATATACCGAAAGCTTCAATCTTATTAATGATATAAGACGAATACACTTGATGTATTAGGGTTACAAAAAACCTTGAAGCTGCGCAAAAATCATTAACCTATCTAGGTCTAAAGGATCTCTATTTATAACATATAGAGTCCTATACAATCTCCTACAAATATGGAATAAAATAACTTCCATAACCGACTCATACTTATCACAAAATCATAAACAGTTTTAACTACCATTCTGATGTAAACAGTTGTAACTATTACACATTCAGTGGTAACTGCTTCAATTGTAATATGCGACTAAGTACAAATACATAATCAGTGTTAACTGTTTCATACATAACTAACAGTTACTAATACATAAGCAGTTTTAACTACTTACAGACACATAACTATCAGTTGTAATCTATCTTCAAACAGTTGTAACACTTGTCTTCTCTTCAGTTTTCTTCTATCAGTTGTAACTTCGTAAAGACAGTTTTAACCTTTAAAGCAAACAGTTTTAATCACTTGTATTCTGTCTTCTCATCAGAACTTCAACTCAGACCTGAAACAGTTTTGACCCAACACAAGCAGATCCAGCTGATTACTGAGGATTATGAGAGGCAATATTACTGGAAGGACACTCAGCAGCCTATTCCAGGATGTTTCATGACCAGGAAGAGGGTCAGAGAGGAGGATGTAGAGATTCCGGTTACTGATAGAGTGGATAGAGTACCAGCTGTGCCTAGGAGTACCAGGACACCAGTCAGGGATGCTGGGGTTGGGACATCAGTTCCCCGAGCTCAGATACGTCATACAGATCCAGTCACTCCCATGACCCAGTACTTCACTTTACACGCATTGGATGTCAACAACGCGCATCAGGCACTTATAGCTAAGGCTTTAGGCATTCCAGCTCCCGAGTCGCTCTTGTACGAGTGTGTGCCACTACCACCAGTTCCACCATCCACTACCATACCACCACCTACTACCATACCACCATACACTACCCACATACCACCTACTACTACCATTCCACCCACACGGTCGGTTGAGCACTGTTTATCGGTTGATGCTGAATTTCCACATCCCACTGCATCAGCCCGTAGAGCCCATTCTTCTCAGCAGTCCACAGGAGGAGAGGCTGCTTATAACGCCCCTCATTTAATACAACAATATAATATTAAGTTTGGCGGAAGCGAATACTTGAATTTACATATTCTATTAGAATTCTGCTAGAAATTTTCGCAAACCTTTATACAACATGTTTAACTACTAAACAAACATAGTTAACTTGTTTACAAACCCGGGGCATTATATACTACAAAACATTATATTTTACAAACTGGATCAGAGTTGCAAGTTTCAAACATTCCCAGCATCAAAACATCCTTCCTGACTACCCACCTAATATACATAACATGCAGGAAGTAAATTGATGGATTAGCACGAAGCTAAGTGAATGAATTATCAACTACAATTCAATTTAGCTAGCAATCTGTTCACAACCAATAATGTAACAAACATCGTCAAGAGGAACGGTGGTTCCTAAGGACCCTGTTCCGGGTGGCCCTGTCAGAACACTTAAATCAACTGTAGGCCAAAACAGTGATTAACCGCTAACTAAATGCTAATCTCCTTTAACACATGTACGCAACCCTGTGTTGACCAACATTAGCAATCAAGTCCAACTGACAATCTAGTTGACCTCTGGATTTATCAATCAAGCTCACAGGCTAATCAAACTACCAATCATATGGCATATCATTTCAAAGTTAACATACTACCAATAGTAATCCTATAATTACTGATTGAAATCAAACTGACACAACCAAATCAAACTGTGAGTTTCAAATCCACTCACCTGATTATCTCGTTTCACTTACTCAGCCGTCTTATCTCGCTGAGCTCTTTGATTATCTGTGAATTTACAATCAAATATAAGTTAGTAACGACATTCTTAAATCCATAACTTATATTCGAATATTATACATATGAATACATCTTACAACAATTGTATCACAATCAATATATATATATTTGGTTAATACATCAACATATCTATCAAGTAGTATTAACACATTAAGGTGTAAAAGGAGTTTATTCAAGAAAATTACATTTCCTGCATAGTGGCTGAATCCGCCGGATTCATCTGAATCCGTCCGGATTCATTTGAATCCGCCGGATTCCCAACCGGATTCACCACAGTTTCGTTTCCAATTTTGATCAGACCAATTTCTAACGAATACGTTATTGAATACGTTCATGAATACGCCGTATTCACCAAAATTCTGGTTTTCACTTTCGGGGGAATCCGCCGGATTCCCGGGTTTCGCGCAAAAACCCTGAACCTGCTATGGCTAAACTCAGCAAAATTCAAATCACAACCAAACAACCACAACAACGATTACAGCAACAGTTTTTAGCTCACATATCATCATATATGCATGTTAAAACATGTAATAACATCAAAATCATCCTATTCATCAATCACTTAAAGTGTGAACTAAACAAAATTCAAAACTTACCAAATAAGGATTACAAATTGATGATGATGATGATGTTTATGTTAGCACAAGCTCACAATCAGCTCAAGATCACAATTTTGGATTTGATTTCAAGACTTCTAAGTGATTTGAAGATTTTAGAGGTTTTAGGTTAAGTTTCCAAATAAGGAAAGTAAAGAACTTTCCTATTTGGGAAAGTTTATAAGTCGGCTCATTTTTCCCTACCGACCCGTATCCACTCAAAACTAGTCCCCTTTCAATCTATTGCCTGGAACCTGAAAACCATTTGGAAGAAACTTATTTTATTGCACCGTCAACTATAGTAAATTAAAACAATCAACAATTTACTAAGCACAATAAGTCCTGAGGCTTATTTAACTAAGTTTCGCAACTAAACACATTTTACCAAAATAATTTCTAATACAATTAAATACATCAATTTAAAATTAGAAATTACCGGACCAGAAGAGAGGATGTTACCACTCTCCCCCCCTTAAGAAGATTTCGTCCCCGAAATCTCATCACGATCAAATAATCCAGGAAATCTGGATCTCATACTATCCTCTGTTTCCCACGTTAGGTTTTCACCTAAACTATGTTTCCATTTTACTAACACCATGGGAATCTGTTTCTTCCTAAGTTTGGTCACTTTTCTGTCAAGAAGTTCAACTGGTTCTTCTACTAACTTCTGACTTTGATCAACTTTCAAATCTTTCAAAGGAAGAATCTGAGACTGGTCCTCTACGTTACATTTCCTCAAATAACAAATGTTAAACGTATCATGAATACCAGCAAGCTCTGGAGGAAGATCCAATGTCACAGACCGATCATTTACAATCTGACGAATTCTAAACGGTCCAATATATCGAGGAGCCAATTTGCCACGTTTCCCAAACCGTATTACCCCTTTCCAAGGCGAAACCTTCAAATAAACAAGTTCACCTTCAACAAAAGTAACAGGTCGACGCTTAGGATCTGCATATTGTTTCTGTCTATCACGTGCAGCTTTCAACTTTTCACGAGCCACTGCCACTTTATCAGCTGTCATTTGAACAATATCTGGACCTGCAAACTGTTTCTCACCTGCTTCTAGCCAACAAGTTGGAGTTCTACAACGGCGACCATAAAGCATTTCATATGGAGGCATGCCAATACTAGAATGATATGAGTTATTATAAGCAAACTCAACCAATGGCAAATGAGAATCCCATGAACCACCATACTCCAGAATACAAGCTCTCAACATATCCTCTAATGTTTGAATCGTACGTTCTGACTGACCATCTGTTTGAGGATGATAAGCTGTACTGAGGTTCACTCTGGTGCCCAACTCATGCTGTAAACTTTGCCAAAAATGAGATACAAACCTCGGATCTCTATCAGATATAATCGATAATGGAATACCATGCCGAGTAACAATCTCATTCATATACAACTGTGCAAGCTTACTCAATGATGCAGTTTCACTAGTAGCTAGAAAATGAGCACTTTTGGTCAATCGATCAACAATGACCCAAACCATGTCATTTCCTCGGGCAGTTCGAGGCAACTTGGTAACAAAATCCATAGTCAAATGTTCCCACTTCCATTCAGGAATCTCAAGCTGTTTCAACGATCCATACGGCTTCTGGTGTTCAGCTTTAACTTGAGAACAAATATGACAAGAACTAACAAACCTTGCTACATCCATCTTCATTGTAGGCCACCAATACAAAGGTTTCAAGTCATTATACATTTTCGTACTTCCAGGATGTACAGACAATCTGGACTTATGGGCTTCATTCAGAATAACATCCGGAAGACCACCAAACAAAGGAATCCAAACACGAGACTGAAAGGTTTTTAATCCTCTCGAATCATCCAATAACAATTCCTTTCGATTCAACATAATTTCAGATTTTAAATTATGATCTAACAAAGCCTCTAACTGTGCAGCTTTTATCTGAGCCACCAAATCAGAAGAAACTTCTAAACGCATAACATAAACTCGATCAGAAGTTACCTTGCGGCTTAAAGCATCAGCAACCACATTGGCTTTCCCTGGATGGTATTTAATCTCACAATCATAGTCTTTGATTAACTCTAACCATCGTCTCTGACGCATATTCAATTCTTGCTGTGAAAATATATACTGAAGACTCTTGTGATCTGTACAAATAACATATTTGGTACCATACAAGTAATGTCTCCATATCTTCAAAGCAAACACAACCGCTGCAAGTTCTAGATCATGGGTAGGATAATTTCTTTCATGAGGTTTGAGCTGACGAGAAGCATAAGCAATCACACGATCTCGTTGCATTAGAACACAACCCAAACCAGCAATTGATGCATCACAGTAAATAACAAAATCATCGGACCCATCTGGCAATGCTAACACAGGAGCCTGACATAACAACTGTTTCAGTGTCTGAAAAGCTGTTTCCTGTTGTGCAGTCCACACAAACTTTTCATCCTTACGGGTCAATTTGGTCAGCGAACCGGCAATTTTAGAAAAATCTTTAATAAACTTCCGGTAATAACCCGCCAACCCAAGAAAACTCTTTATTTCAGAAGCCAACTTTGGAGCTTTCCAATTTATTACAGCTTCAATTTTTGAAGGATCAACTTTAACACCATCATTACAAATAATATGACCCAAAAACTGTACTTCCCGAATCCAAAATTCACATTTAGAAAACTTTGCATACAATTGTTCTCTCTTTAAGGTTTCCAATACCAACCTCAAATGCATCCCATGTTCTGATTCGGATTTAGAATATACCAAAATGTCATCGATAAATACAATCACAAATTTATCAAGAAAAGGTCGACAAACACGGTTCATCAAATCCATAAAAACTGCTGGAGCATTCGTTAATCCAAAAGGCATAACCAGGAATTCAAAATGACCATACCGGGTTCGAAATGCAGTTTTTGGAATATCACAATCACGAACACGAACTTGATGATAACCTGACCTCAAATCAATCTTTGAATAAAACGAAGATCCCTGCAACTGATCAAACAAATCATCTATGCGAGGCAGAGGATATTTATTCTTCACTGTCCGTTTATTCAATTCCCTATAATCAATGCACATTCTAAAAGACCCATCTTTCTTTTCACAAACAGAACTGGTGCACCCCAGGAAGAAGAACTAGGTCTAATAAACCCTTTATCCAACAACTCCTGTATCTGATTCATCATCTCACGTATCTCAGACGGAGCTAATCTATAAGGGGCTTTGGCTATAGGTGAAGAGCCAGGAACAAGATCAATCTGATATTCAACTTCCCTAACCGGTGGTAAACCAGGTAATTCATCAGGGAACACTTCCGGATACTCAGAAACAACCGGCACATCAGAAAGAGACTTCTTTTCTAACTTAGCGTCAATCACATAAGCTAGATACGATTCACGACCTTTGGACAAGGATTTCCTAGCTTTCATCATACTAATCAAAGGTATATAAACATTATCCCGTTCTCCTCGAGCCACGACATATGACTCTTCAGATATTGGAATTCTAATCAGCTTATTATGGCAATCTATACTCGCTTTATACTGACTTAACCAATCCATGCCAATAATCACATCGAAACTAGCAATCGGCATCAACAGAAAGGAAACTGGGAAAGTCTTGTCATCTATCATGATACTAGCTCCAATTACCGAAGTGGTAACAGGAACTGATTTGCCACTAACTATTTCTACTTCTACTGGGTTTGTAATCACAGTAGGCATCATTTTCAACTTATCACAGAAGTACATAGATACAAACGAACAATTTGCACCAGAATCAAACAAAACACAAGTTGGTACAGAATTTACAAGAAAAGTACCCGTGATTACGTCATCTGTATGGACAGCCTCATCCACTGTCATTTGAAAAGCCCTACTAACTGCAGATGGCAGAGTCTTCCGCTTCTGACCGGAAGATGACGAACTAACAACCGACCCAGAACCCTGTCTCTTAGCCTCAGAACACTGATTTGCACGATGACCTTCCTTATGGCAATTCCAACACACATAAGTAGGAAAAACACAATCTTTGGCTTCATGCCCAATCACACCACATTTCACACTTCTAGTGGTTTGCACAGTACACGGCCTAAAATGTCTAGCTCTACACTTAATACACCAATTGGGACGATCAGAAGTACCACCACGACTTTCTTGTTTCTTACCCTGCTGATTTCCTTACCACCGCTGCTTATCTTTACCCGAAGATTCACTCCTAGATTTTTGAGAAACCATTTCTTTACTTGGCGCCTCTTGAGGTCTCAAATCACTGTCAACTGACCGAGCTAACATAAAAGCTTGGGAAAGAGATCCAGCTAATCTCACTGAAGTTCGATAATGATTAGGTAGAGTACCAACAAACTGATCTATTTGAGTTCTCTCATCAGGAACCCACTGATGAACAAACCTGAGTTTCTCTGTAAACTGATTAATCAAATCATCCATTGACATTTTATCAGTTAATTGCAAATCCATAAACTCTTTTCTAATCCGAGCTATATCATAGTTTGAACAATACTGCTTACAAACTTCATTATGGAAATCAGGCCATCGGATAGATGCTTTCCGAAAAGGAGATAATACAAAAGTAATCGAATCCCACCAATTCATAGCTGCTCCTTTTAAGAGTTGAGATGCATAAGGGACTTTTAATTCTTCTTCACATTGACAGACCTCAAATTTCTTTTCAACATCTCTCAACCAATCTAGACTTACAGAAGGATTCGTACTACCAGAATACATGGATGGATTAATGCTCATAAAGGTTTTAAATGAACACACCTTTTGTTTTGGCGGTGAAATCGTACCAAACACAGGATGAGAAGATTCAGCCTCTTTTTGTTGTTTATACATTCTAAGTGCTTGGTTTTCCTCTTCCAATTGAAGGAGATACTCGTCTCTTTCTAACTCCTCTCTAGCATGGAAAGAAGTACTAGTATGCTCAGCCCGATTGTCATGAGTTTCAACAGTAACTTCCGGCCTTGAGACATTATTAGGGTTAACAGGTGGTTGCTCGTTATCCGCCATGTCTGTAAACACAACAACAGCTCACAAATCGTTAATCGTTAGCACCTATCCTACTAACAATTTCACATTCAGTACATAATCCCATTCCCAAGAATGTTTGAGACAACAAAATCAAAGTTTAGGATTGAACATACAATCATATTCAATTGCCCCAAACTATTGCTCTGATACCAACTTATAACGCCCCTCATTTAATACAACAATATAATATTAAGTTTGGCGGAAGCGAATACTTGAATTTACATATTCTATTAGAATTCTGCTAAAAATTTTCGCAAACCTTTATACAACATGTTTAACTACTAAACAAACATAGTTAACTTGTTTACAAACCCGGGGCATTATATACTACAAAACATTATATTTTACAAACTGGATCAGAGTTGCAAGTTTCAAACATTCCCAGCATCAAAACATCCTTCCTGACTACCCACCTAATATACATAACCTGCAGGAAGTAAATTGAGGGATTAGCACGAAGCTAAGTGAATGAATTATCAACTACAATTCAATTTAGCTAGCAATCTGTTCACAACCAATAATGTAACAAACATCGTCAAGAGGAACGGTGGTTCCTAAGGACCCTGTTCCGGGTGGCCCTGTCAGAACACTTAAATCAACTGTAGGCCAAAACAGTGATTAACCGCTAACTAAATGCTAATCTCCTTTAACACATGTACGCAACCCTGTGTTGACCAACATTAGCAATCAAGTCCAACTGACAATCTAGTTGACCTCTGGATTTATCAATCAAGCTCACAGGCTAATCAAACTACCAATCATATGGCATATCATTTCAAAGTTAACATACTACCAATAGTAATCCTATAATTACTGATTGAAATCAAACTGACACAACCAAATCAAACTGTGAGTTTCAAATCCACTCACCTGATTATCTCGTTTCACTTACTCAGCCGTCTTATCTCGCTGAGCTCTTTGATTATCTGTGAATTTACAATCAAATATAAGTTAGTAACGACATTCTTAAATCCATAACTTATATTCGAATATTATACATATGAATACATCTTACAACAATTGTATCACAATCAATATATATATATTTGGTTAATACATCAACATATCTATCTGTGACACCCCCAAATTTAATGATTTGCGGAAGCTTGATTTGGGTGCCACTAATCAATATACAAAGCACAAAGATAATAATGAACGACCACTATATGCGTCGTTTTAAACTTGTATTAATAAAGTGAACGTTTACATCAAAAATAATATAGCACTAGCTCGGTTCCTGAAATTTAGAGATTACATGGCATAATTACTTTTACAAAATATAATAATGCAGTCCAATCTCTAATTGTATGTATGCTGACTCGAGCTAGAAATCCCTGCTTGTGCAGTCAACCTACTGCTGGGTACCTGTGATATATACTAAAATGGGTCAGCGAAAACGCTGGTGAGCTCACAGGTTTGTAAGTCAATGTATAATTGTCAGAACCGCAAGATTTATAATGAATTTAAAATGCAATTAAGCAAAATAAAAGTTATACTGTCCATGAGCACATAGTCTGAGCTTAACTGATTTGTCAGGCCCAATTAAGGAAACCTAACTGATTTGCCTCCTACGAGTGCCTAATCAACACTCGTCTTCCCAAATGCTAATACATCCGTTTGACCGATTAGTGCGTGCTAACCCGGATGAGGATTGTCAATCCCATATGATATCATATACTAACATTCACGCTATAAAATACTAGAGACTATGCTTATGGAGGACTTTAAATTGATTAGCTTGAAACTCATGTAGTATTTGAAGTTTGTCACTTGCGTTCTACTTGTAAAACAAAATGATGCAGTAATATCACACCCCTGGTAAAAGTAGTGAAAATGGGGCTATGAAACTCACCTGGTTTCTGATGTGTTTAACTTAATAAACTTGAAGTAATTAGCAGTGTGTTGGTGTCCAAAGACTTGAAACCTGAATGTGTCCACGACACTTGAATTGTTATTAATTGTATTGGTATCTCGAAAGACTACCATTGAAATTGTTTGTCTAACTTAATGTCCAAATTTCCCCGATTTGGTTGATTGTATTGTTACAAGTTACTACGACTTGTTTGATTTTGAAGTATGTTTTTGAAAACGCGTACGGACCGTTGGTGATTAGTTGAAAATAAAAGTGTTATTGTTGTCGTCTTGTTTTTGAAGTGTTACACTTGAAATACAAGTCCCATTATGTTCTAGAAGTCATATTGCATAAGCATTTGAAGTTGTATAAGCTCGACACTTTGTAAAAATTAGAGTTTTCAAGATTCTGTTTTGTGCGACGTAGCCTGCGACGTAGGCTGCGACGTAAGAGTTTTGCGACGTAAAGGGTTACGTCGCTAAGGTCAACAGTGCTAAGTCAATAGCGACGTAGGGTGCTACGTCGCTTATGCGACGTAGGTTCGTTTTTGCGACGTTAAGGTCTGCGTCGCTATGTGCGACGTTCGCAAGTCAATGCGACGTAGTAGGCTGCGTCGCTGTATGCGACGTTGGGGATATAATGCGACGTAGGTCGCTACGTCGCATCTGCTCCAGACCAAATGCGACGTACGGGGTCTGATCGGAAATTCATCCCCAAAAACGCGTTTTCCGGCCATCGATCGGCATAATATTTTTACCCAACCCATTTTAGGACATTACAAGGTTATACAAACAACTAGCAAGTTATAAATCTTAAAAACGAGAGTTTTCGGAGTTGTGTCGGAAACTTACAAATCGCCGAAATGAAATTCCGGAAAGATAGAAGTGTAGATCGTCGCGAGGTGGTCGTTTATTGTAAAAGGGGCTTGAAGATCCGAGGTCGTTTGAGGTGTTTATTTTGCGATTTTGATGATTTTTGGTTTGGGTTTTGTTGAGAGAAAATAGGGAGGTGAGAGATAGAGAAAAAGAGAAATGGAAGAAAGTGGGTGGAAGTGGGGGTTAAATCCCCATTTTCGCCCCGCGTTCCCGCTCCGTGCGGTGTTCGTTTGCTCCGTCGTTAAAACGTTAAATAATTATTTTATATATTAGTTGTTACTTTTAAAAATACAACGTATTACGTTAAATTTTATTTAAATATTTTACTAACCACTTAATATTTGAATTATAAAAGGTAAGTTAATTTGTTTGCTCGTTTTACATTTTAAGTTGTGTAACTTTCTGATTGTACGATACGAATGAATACGTAATATTATAATAATAATATTTTTGACATAATAGCGTTATTTAATAAAATTGATCACCAACGTCCGTATTTATTGTATCAAAATTCATTCGATTTAAAGCTCGTGCGATTTAAACAAACCGCACAATTGTAGATATATATTCAACAATATATATAATAATTGATACATTAATTAGCCTAACACAGAACTAATTACATGTATTAAAACTTTATTAGGCACTAAATTATAGTCCTAAATTGACGGTTGTCACATTCTCCCCCTGTTAGAAGAATTTCGTCCCGAAATTTATGTTGAAGTTGTGTTTGACGTTGAATCAGTGAAGAGTTGAGGATACTTGAGTCGTATTTGGTCCTCCCGTTCCCAGGTAAATTCCGGACCGCGCCGCGAATTCCACCTAACCTTGACAATGGGAATACGACTTTGTTTAAGTTGTTTGACCTCACGGTCCATGATCTCGGCGGGTTCCTCAACAAAGTGAAGTTTCTCGTCAACTCGAATTTCATCGAGTGGAATGATAAGTGTCTCATCAGACAGACACTTCTTCAGATTTGAAACATGAAACGTGGGATGCACGCTGCTGAGTTCAGATGGCAGCTGCAATCGATAAGCCACTGGACCAATCTTTTCAAGGATCTCGAATGGTCCAATGTATCTGGGATTCAACTTCCCTCGTTTGCCAAATCGGATTACGCCTTTCCAAGGCGATACTTTGAGTAGAACTCGATCCCCAACCTGGAACTCGAGTGGCTTGCGTCTCACGTCAGCATAACTTTTCTGACGATCACGCGCGGCTTTGAGCTTGTTTTGAATTTCGACGATTCTCTCGGTCGTCTCATAAATGATTTCTGGACCTGTGAGTTGGCTATCCCCAACTTCAGTCCAACAGATAGGTGACCGGCACTTACGACCGTACAGTGCTTCGAAGGGTGCAGCTTTGATGCTGGTATGATAACTGTTGTTGTACGAAAACTCACACAATGGTAGATGTTTTTCCCAGTTTACACCGAAGTCTACTACGCAGGACCGTAGCATGTCTTCAAGTGTTTGAATGGTTCGTTCACTTTGGCCGTCTGTTTGAGGATGGTATGCGGTACTCATATCAAGTCGAGTACCCAGAGATTTTTGAAGTGATTGCCAAAATTGTGAAGTGAAACGACTATCTCTATCAGAGATAATTGAGATTGGAACACCGTGTTTGGTCACAATTTCCTTCAGATAAATGTTGGTGAGGCGTTCCATTTTGTCGGATTCCTTGATTGCCAGGAAGTGAGCAGACTTTGTGAGACGATCCACGATCACCCAAATGGAATCGCAACCGTTTGAGGATTTGGGTAGTTTGGTTATGAAGTCCATGGAAATTTGTTCCCATTTCCATTCAGGAAGACTGGGTTGCTGAAGTAAACCAGAAGGTTTTTGATATTCGATTTTGACTTTGGAGCAAGTAAGGCACTTGCTGACATAGGTGGCGATTTCAGCTTTCATGTTCGGCCACCAGTAGAAGTCCTTGATACCATGGTACATTTTATCGGATCCCGGATGGATAGAATATTTGGACTTGTGAGCTTCATCCATCACCAAGTCACGTAGGTTCCCGTATTTAGGCAACCAGATTCGGTTTGAGAAATACCTAATCCCGTTAGGTCTGATTTCAAGCTGTTTATCCATGCCCCGCAAGGCTTCATCTTTGACATGTTCGGGTTTTAAGGCTTCGAGTTGAGCAGTGAGAATTTGAATGTTTAAATTGTTGTGAATGGTCATACTGAGGGCTCGAACCCGAAGTGGTTTCACTCGCTCTTTTCGACTGAGGGCGTCAGCAACAACATTTGCTTTGCCTGGATGATATTTGAGTTCGCAGTCGTAATCCGTAAGTAACTCGACCCATCGACGTTGCCTCATGTTGAGATCCTTCTGATCGAATATGTGTTGAAGGCTTTTATGGTCGGTGAAAATTGTACATCTGGTACCGTAAAGGTAATGTCTCCAGATTTTGAGGGCAAAAACGACAGCTCCTAGCTCGAGGTCGTGAGTGGTGTAATTCTTTTCATGAATCTTGAGCTGTCGGGAAGCATAAGCTATGACTTTGTCTCGTTGCATGAGCACACAACCGAGACCTTGATGAGAAGCATCACAGTATACCACGAAATCATCGGTGCCTTCGGGTAATGATAGGATAGGAGCACTGCAAAGTTTTTGTTTTAAGAGTTGGAATGCCGACTCTTGTTTCTCAGTCCAGTCAAACTTTTTGTCTTTCTGGGTCAGAGTCTTGAGTGGTATGGCTATCTTGGAGAAATTTTCAATGAAGCGTCGATAGTACCCGGCAAGTCCCAAAAACTGCCGTACTTCCGTCGGAGTGGTTGGCGATTGCCAATCTTTGATAGCTTCGATTTTTGATGGGTCAACGTGAATCCCCTGACTGTCAATCACGTGACCAAGGAATTGAACGGTTTTGATCCAGAACTCACACTTAGAGAACTTGGCATAGAGCTCCTCGTGTTTAAGCAGTTCAAGGATGGTTTTGAGGTGTTGCGCGTGTTCTTCTTTGTTTCGTGAATATATGAGGATGTCGTCGATGAAGACAATGACAAATTTGTCAAGATAAGGCTTGCACACCCGATTCATAAGATCCATGAATACAGCCGGTGCATTGGTTAGGCCGAATGGCATCACTTGGAATTCGTAATGCCCGTAACGGGTTCTGAAAGCGGTTTTTGGAATATCGGCATCGCGAACACGCAATTGATGATAACCGGATCGGAGATCAATCTTTGAATAACAACTCGACCCTTGCAGTTGGTCGAACAAATCATCGATTCGAGGAAGTGGATACCGGTTCTTGACAGTTAACTTGTTCAACTCTCGATAGTCGATACACATTCGAAAGGAACCATCTTTCTTCTTAACGAATAGGACCGGAGCTCCCCAAGGTGAAGAACTCGGCCTGATAAACCCTCGTTCCAGGAGTTCCTGTAACTGGGTGGACAACTCCTGAAGTTCGGATGGAGCTAAACGGTATGGTGCTCGGGCCACAGGCGCAGCACCTGGTACAAGATCGATTGAGAACTCAACCGGTCTTGGTGGTGGTAGACCAGGTAGTTCTTCAGGAAAGACTTCTGGAAAGTCTCGAACAATTGGAACATCCTCAAGTCGCTTCTCCTCCGACTTTTTCTCCATGATGTGCGCGAGGATTGCAGGATAACCCTTTCTCAGAAATTTTCGGGTTTTTAAACAAGATATGAGGTTGAGCCTCGTCCCTCCGGTCTCCCCCTGTATGACTAGGGTTCTACCGACAGTGAGAGGTATGCGAACAATTTTGTCATAGCAGATGATTTCGGCGCGATGTTTGGATAACCAGTCCATACCTACGATGACATCGAAACTTCCTATCTCAATAGGCATAAGATCTATGGGGAAGGTTTCGTCGGCTAGATTTAAAGTGCAATTAGGTATCACACTATCGGTTTCTATCAGCTTGCCATTTGCTAGCTCTACGGTGTACTTAATGTCTAAAGCAACAGGTGTAATGTCAAGTAGAGGGCAAAATTCATCAGAAATAAAACTCCTATCGGCACCAGTATCAAACAGAATGGAAGCAGTTAAATTGTTGAGGAGGAACATACCCGTGACCACATTCGGGTCCAGACGGGCGTCCCCTGAGTTGATCACGAAAGCAGTACTTTTGGCGTTGTTGTTGTTGCGGGAGTTGTTGTTGTTGCGGGAGTTGTTGTTGTTGTTGCCCTTATTCTTCAACTTTGGGCAAGAATCCCTGAAGTGTCCTGGGTTTCCACATTCATAGCAGGACCTAGGTTGTCGGGTATTTCTGTCAGAGGGGTTGTTGTTGGATTTGGGAGCTCGGCAATCTTTAGTCAAATGCCCTTGCCTCCTGCAGTTGTTGCAAGGAGTACCGCACTGACCAAAATGGTGGTAGTTACACTTGGGACAATAAGGTCTGTCCCCGGTGTAGTTGCGGGTGGTTTCAGAGTTGGTATTGTAGACTTGGATGGCGTTGTTTTTCTTGTTGGAGTTGTGGTGGTGTTCAGTGGATTTGCGTTTGTTGTTGTTAGGGGATGAGGTGTTGGAGGTCTCACGGCTGACAACTAGAGCCATGAGTTCGTGGGCCAATCGAATGGCACTCTCAGTAGTTGTTGGTTTGGATGAGGCGACGTTCCCCTGAATGTTCTCGGGAAGTCCACGAATGTATTTCTTGATGCCCTTACTTTCTGGTTCGACCAAACCCGGGCATAATAAGGCAAACTGCTGGAACTTGGTGGTATAATCAGCAACATCATTTCCCTGCACTTCCAGATGCCAGAATTCTTCCTCCAGCCTATGCAATTCTTCTTCAGGACAGTACTTCTCTGTCAGTTTCTTCTTCAGTTCGGCCCAAGGAAGTCGGTTTGCAACCTCAAGGCCTACAGAGTTTGCGTGGGTTTTCCACCACGTGGATGCACCTTCCTGAAAGGTGTAAACAGCGAATTTGACCTTGTTGTTCTCAGTGCAGTCGCAGAGACTGAAAACAGATTCCATGCGCTCAATCCAACGGATCAAACCAATGGCACCTTCCGTGCCCTTGAAGTATAGTGGTTTACAGCTAAGGAAATCCTTATAGGAGCAGGGTTTGGGTGGTGGAGTATTGGTTGCGGTGTCCTCACTACCAGGTGGTGTTCGGGTAGCCAAGGCTTCAGTCACACTGCGGGCAATTATTCCCGCGATCTCAGCTTCGCTAAGGGTAATTTGACGACGTGGAGGCATGATGCTGAGTAAGAAAGAACAAGGAAATGAAATAAGATACTAGTCCGAGTATGATGAACTAGTGGTGTGTTTGTCATTCCGAGACAAAACGTTTGAAAGAAAGAGGCCTATATTCATATAATATAATATAATATAGCCTAAAGTTGTAATGAGGTCTATTTATGTATATATATATGTATATCACATAATAACCTATTGAGTGTCTAGCACAGACGTGTTTTGAGTCCCGTTTCTCTCGAGGTCAGAGTCAACTAATGCATTCCTGTTCAACATGACTCTTTCAGATTTCACATCATCTTTCTTTAATTGTACATAGTTGATCAGGCTATGTTAAATTAAAGTCGTATGATGTAATCCCTGAACTAGTCATAACTAATAAGGAATACTGCCTAACGGTCATAGTCTAGGCCCACTAGATGCAACCTAGTTCACTATAACCTTAGGCTCTGATACCAATCTGTGACACCCCCAAATTTAATGATTTGCGGAAGCTTGATTTGGGTGCCACTAATCAATATACAAAGCACAAAGATAATAATGAACGACCACTATATGCGTCGTTTTAAACTTGTATTAATAAAGTGAACGTTTACATCAAAAATAATATAGCACTAGCTCGGTTCCTGAAATTTAGAGATTACATGGCATAATTACTTTTACAAAATATAATAATGCAGTCCAATCTCTAATTGTATGTATGCTGACTCGAGCTAGAAATCCCTGCTTGTGCAGTCAACCTACTGCTGGGTACCTGTGATATATACTAAAATGGGTCAGCGAAAACGCTGGTGAGCTCACAGGTTTGTAAGTCAATGTATAATTGTCAGAACCGCAAGATTTATAATGAATTTAAAATGCAATTAAGCAAAATAAAAGTTATACTGTCCATGAGCACATAGTCTGAGCTTAACTGATTTGTCAGGCCCAATTAAGGAAACCTAACTGATTTGCCTCCTACGAGTGCCTAATCAACACTCGTCTTCCCAAATGCTAATACATCCGTTTGACCGATTAGTGCGTGCTAACCCGGATGAGGATTGTCAATCCCATATGATATCATATACTAACATTCACGCTATAAAATACTAGAGACTATGCTTATGGAGGACTTTAAATTGATTAGCTTGAAACTCATGTAGTATTTGAAGTTTGTCACTTGCGTTCTACTTGTAAAACAAAATGATGCAGTAATATCACACCCCTGGTAAAAGTAGTGAAAATGGGGCTATGAAACTCACCTGGTTTCTGATGTGTTTAACTTAATAAACTTGAAGTAATTAGCAGTGTGTTGGTGTCCAAAGACTTGAAACCTGAATGTGTCCACGACACTTGAATTGTTATTAATTGTATTGGTATCTCGAAAGAC
This sequence comes from Helichrysum umbraculigerum, assembly GCA_949592205.1. Lineage (NCBI taxonomy): Eukaryota > Viridiplantae > Streptophyta > Magnoliopsida > Asterales > Asteraceae > Helichrysum > Helichrysum umbraculigerum. Next base: position 52,344,659 of record CATIUR010000007.1, read on the forward strand.
TACCATTGAAATTGTTTGTCTAACTTAATGTCCAAATTTCCCCGATTTGGTTGATTGTATTGTTACAAGTTACTACGACTTGTTTGATTTTGAAGTATGTTTTTGAAAACGCGTACGGACCGTTGGTGATTAGTTGAAAATAAAAGTGTTATTGTTGTCGTCTTGTTTTTGAAGTGTTACACTTGAAATACAAGTCCCATTATGTTCTAGAAGTCATATTGCATAAGCATTTGAAGTTGTATAAGCTCGACACTTTGTAAAAATTAGAGTTTTCAAGATTCTGTTTTGTGCGACGTAGCCTGCGACGTAGGCTGCGACGTAAGAGTTTTGCGACGTAAAGGGTTACGTCGCTAAGGTCAACAGTGCTAAGTCAATAGCGACGTAGGGTGCTACGTCGCTTATGCGACGTAGGTTCGTTTTTGCGACGTTAAGGTCTGCGTCGCTATGTGCGACGTTCGCAAGTCAATGCGACGTAGTAGGCTGCGTCGCTGTATGCGACGTTGGGGATATAATGCGACGTAGGTCGCTACGTCGCATCTGCTCCAGACCAAATGCGACGTACGGGGTCTGATCGGAAATTCATCCCCAAAAACGCGTTTTCCGGCCATCGATCGGCATAATATTTTTACCCAACCCATTTTAGGACATTACAAGGTTATACAAACAACTAGCAAGTTATAAATCTTAAAAACGAGAGTTTTCGGAGTTGTGTCGGAAACTTACAAATCGCCGAAATGAAATTCCGGAAAGATAGAAGTGTAGATCGTCGCGAGGTGGTCGTTTATTGTAAAAGGGGCTTGAAGATCCGAGGTCGTTTGAGGTGTTTATTTTGCGATTTTGATGATTTTTGGTTTGGGTTTTGTTGAGAGAAAATAGGGAGGTGAGAGATAGAGAAAAAGAGAAATGGAAGAAAGTGGGTGGAAGTGGGGGTTAAATCCCCATTTTCGCCCCGCGTTCCCGCTCCGTGCGGTGTTCGTTTGCTCCGTCGTTAAAACGTTAAATAATTATTTTATATATTAGTTGTTACTTTTAAAAATACAACGTATTACGTTAAATTTTATTTAAATATTTTACTAACCACTTAATATTTGAATTATAAAAGGTAAGTTAATTTGTTTGCTCGTTTTACATTTTAAGTTGTGTAACTTTCTGATTGTACGATACGAATGAATACGTAATATTATAATAATAATATTTTTGACATAATAGCGTTATTTAATAAAATTGATCACCAACGTCCGTATTTATTGTATCAAAATTCATTCGATTTAAAGCTCGTGCGATTTAAACAAACCGCACAATTGTAGATATATATTCAACAATATATATAATAATTGATACATTAATTAGCCTAACACAGAACTAATTACATGTATTAAAACTTTATTAGGCACTAAATTATAGTCCTAAATTGACGGTTGTCACACTATCAAGTAGTATTAACACATTAAGGTGTAAAAGGAGTTTATTCAAGAAAATTACATTTCCTGCATAGTGGCTGAATCCGCCGGATTCATCTGAATCCGCCGGATTCATCTGAATCCGTCCGGATTCATTTGAATCCGCCGGATTCCCAACCGGATTCACCACAGTTTCGTTTCCAATTTTGATCAGACCAATTTCTAACGAATACGTTATTGAATACGTTCATGAATACGCCGTATTCACCAAAATTCTGGTTTTCACTTTCGGGGGAATCCACCGGATTCAGGGGAATCCGCCGGATTCCCGGGTTTCACGCAAAAACCCTGAACCTGCTATGGCTAAACTCAGCAAAATTCAAATCACAACCAAACAACCACAACAACGATTACAGCAACAGTTTTTAGCTCACATATCATCATATATGCATGTTAAAACATGTAATAACATCAAAATCATCCTATTCATCAATCACTTAAAGTGTGAACTAAACAAAATTCAAAACTTACCAAATAAGGATTACAAATTGATGATGATGATGATGATGTTTATGTTAGCACAAGCTCACAATCAGCTCAAGATCACAATTTTGGATTTGATTTCAAGACTTCTAAGTGATTTGAAGATTTTAGAGGTTTTAGGTTAAGTTTCCAAATAAGGAAAGTAAAGAACTTTCCTATTTGGGAAAGTTTATAAGTCGGCTCATTTTTCCCCACCGACCCGTATCCACTCAAAACTAGTCCCCTTTCAATCTATTGCCTGGAACCTAAAAACCATTTGCGAGAAACTTATTTTATTGCACCGTCAACTATAGTAAATTAAAACAATCAACAATTTACTAAGCACAATAAGTCCTGAGACTTATTTAACTAAGTTTCGCAACTAAACACATTTTACCAAAATAATTTCTAATACAATTAAATACATCAATTTAAAATTAGAAATTACCGGACCAGAAGAGAGGATGTTACACTGCTGGTTCCTACCGACCAGATATTGTTCATTTGGGCACTGATCCTTTCACATTAGTAGAGTTTGCAGGGTTGCTGGCATTAGACCCTATACCTTCTGATGAGCTTCCTACAGAGGATATGCTTAGGCATATTTACAGGACCAAGATGGAGCGTGAGGGGATGACTTACGAGGACTTTCGACAGTTGGCCTTGGAGGATCCGATGAAGTTAACTGCCTGCTCCCTTAGAGATGTATTGATGCAGTACAGACAGGTGAGGTCAGAGGAGCAGAGAGTCTCCAGTGGTCAGCAGTCAGTTGCCGGACCTTCCTCAGTTCCTCCACCAGTTCAGCATTCTGTTCAGGACTCTGATCAGGGCTCTCCAGCACCCTAGATCCGTGCACCCATATCTACATACTTACTATTTCCTCCATTCATACCTTTGACTTGTTGTGTGGGGTTGGAACTTTACTTTGTTATATTTTTGGGACATGAACTACCAGACACAGTCTGTTTAGTTTCTTTATTTTCAGTATTTAGATTATCAGTTATTTAGTTTACTTATTATGTTTTAATCTCTGTTTTTTCTTAGTGATGCGTGTGAAAGCGTCCAGTTTTATTATTTATAAAGTACAGGATATACCAATCACTACTATCACACAACCAGTCAAGAATACCCGATCGGAATAGTATAGCTATGGTAAGTCCAGGTCGATCACAGGAACACAAGAACACAGGAATAATGTTATTCAATTAAATTGGAATTATTCAGAAAGCAGTAAGATAGGGGTACGTTTTAGTTCCGTGCGAACATTTAATATTGAAATAATAATAAAACAATTAAAACTTAAATTAAATAACAAATAGGAAACAATAGGAAGGAACAAGTAATTGTGTTGATAACTCCACTCAGATTCATATATTCCGATTCATTGCACGTTAATTATCTAATTGTGATTTATTTTATATTAACTTAAATACTAATCAAAGAATCTAAGTTAAATGTAAATTAGCCAACGTTTTGGGTCTAACTAATTTCTATAACCTAGGGTTCCACATTAAACATCGATCCGACGTCGCAAGAATTGTATATTTCTATTGCGTGCTTTTCCCTAGATTATGCATTAAGTATTCACGATTGGTTATAATTGATCCTCGCGGTATGACTCAACAATACCTATTAATAATCACTTATTAATCTTATTCATCTTAGGTTATTCAATTATTAGTCTCTTAACCTATCAAACTCAATATATTTAGCAATGATCAAAACCTAAGTTCTAACCATCAATAATCAACAATATCAAGGGAAATTAAACTCAATGACATAATCAATCACGTTAAGTAATAACTAATAACCACCAATAAATAAGGATCAACGGATAATATAACCATCTTCAATCAAATAACTTAATAAACGTGAAATAAATATCGTGCAACAATCATTATCCGAGGTTTATTAAATACACAACTACTAGATAATTCAATTCATCATCAGTGTAGTAAAAACAGAATTGTTTAATCTCTAAAACATAATTAAATCAAGATAAACAAGTGTAAATACAAACCGAACGACAAATCATTCAAAGATAAAGCGAATTAGCTTCAAGCTTAGCCTCTAATGCCTCCAAAATGCTCCTATCAGTCGAAATTAAACCTCTGGAGTCGAAAATAGTCGTCTGGAACAAACCCTAGCCGAACCTCTCATTTTAGGGTTAAAATTCGCTATTTATACTATTCTGGAAAGTTGATCCATACGGCGTATGGAAATTCCATACGGCGTATGGATTGATTACAAGCCCGGCCCAGCTACGCGTTACTTAGGCCTCCACCGCCTCATTCCATACGGCGTATGGATATTCCATACGGCGTATGGAATGGAATTCCAGCCGATTTTCACTTTTCTTCTTTTAATCCCTCGGCTTCGCACGTTTCTTCAAAAATGCATCATTTAACTTATTTATTGACTGTTTTCTGTTCCTTTTCGATCCAAGCTCTAATTAAACTCCTAAATGCAAATATGAACGAAATAAGTATCTTTTTCATACAAAATGCATTAGAAACCTATCTAACAATGGGGTAATTAGTACTATAATCTAGTACATTTTGGCGTTTATCACTTAGCTAGAATAAGTGAAATGTGTTTGTGCAAATGAGAATTGAGGAAAGGAGATGCCGATCGTTCACGAAGAAACTGCTTTCTGCATGGAATCAACCAAGAAACTTCAATCACCTGCAGATCGCCGCTTCTTTTCTTTAAACACATCTCCCCGTCTCTACCTTAGGGAAGTTCCTTTCTTTTTGTCATGATTTTTCGCCATTACCATATATCCAACAATGCCTAAATTCTAAGTGTGGGATTCCATCCCACCAAATTTTTCAGAAACACTTAAAATTATTCCACTATTTCAAAACCTAAGTGTGGGATTTTTTCCCGAAGAAAATCCTATGTCTTAGCAATGAACATTGAGGACAATGTTGTTTAAAGTGTGGGATACACGGTATATAAATACCGCCGAGTTTATATTTGACTGTCCAAAGTAATACCTCCGTTTTCATTCAAACTTTTTCAAAAAATTTCGCAAAACCAACCTAAAAGGTTGAGATTTTTAATCACCAAAAACATTCGAAATTCCAACCTCGATGGTGTTCGACATCCATTCGGTTGATTTTTGAATATTTTTCAAAAGATTTTAGTCTTAGAAAATTCTTTTAAAGAGATAAACCTTCTGTCAAAATAAATAAATTGCTTTGGAAAGTAAGATAAGGCAAAAATAAGAACGTATCTTAAACTGAAGTTGAGAAATCCTCTAGGCATCGCATGACTTGGTGCATATGACCCCTTTTTTTGTGAGGTATTTGAGTCTTTTATAAGCATTCATTTTTTAAGCTTTACTTTCATTTCGGAGTGTGCGCCAATGCATGTGTCTTTGAATTAGAACTTGCTCCTTTAATGAGTTTCGAGACCATACCAATGAGTGCCGTACGCGGTACAGGTGCAATTAGCTGATCTTGACATTTATTAAGATTAACCCATTTCTTTCATATCTTTTCAAGCCAACCCTTACAACTTTCTTTCTAAGATTGTTGATGATCCGACTATAAAACCCTTTGCGCCTTAGCCTATTTTCATTTCTTAAAACCCTGAAAACTTCCCTAATACACAAACACTTTCCCACTAAAACACCATTCCAACTCGAGAACTTCATAGATCATGAGTAAAGGATTGCTTGAGATATCTTTCTATTGGTGTCTTATTGATGTGACCTAAAAAAGTCATGTTTTTAGGCACATTATTCTACACTCATTGGACTTATATTTGGTGAAAACATCTTAAAACATCTATTATTTACTTAAAATCACCAAAGTGGTCTAATTATGGGCGTTGCTGTTAAAATCACCAGAAACATCCGTTTATTACGTAAAACGAGGCAAATAATGTCACCTTAAATATTCCCTTCTTAATTTACTTATGTAATTAGATCTTAATTCAAATTTTATGATTCCGTAGGAAAATACAAGACTGGAGGTGAAAGAATCAGAAGAAACGGATGAAGAACGGAGAAGATGTGCAGTCTGGAAGCCCGCCGATCGTCATCCGGAACACGCAAAAGTCAAACATTTCCAATTTGGCATACTTAGTGTCATTAGAAGCGTAACGGAAAAACGAATCCAACGGCGTAAGAATCAAGCAAAACGGACTCCAAACGAAGAAGATACGGACGAACCAAACAACCGAGGAATCAGCGGAGGCCAAATGGAGCACCAACCTCCCCCCCCCCCCCTCACCACCAAGGGTGCCGTACACGGCACCTTAAGTGCAGTATACGGTACCTAGGGTGCCGTATACGGGGTCTCTTGCCTTGTGAGGTGCCGTTTGACCCCCCCCCCCCCTTGGTCCGCTTGCCCCGTATGCTGCTTTGATGCTTGTATTTGGTGCTTCAAGACTTGTACCTCAAGCCCTAGACTTTCCCTATAAATACTAACCTCATTTATCATTTCCAACACACCTCTCATTCACATATCTTCTCTCTCTCTCTCTCTACTTTCTCTCTCTAGCACTACTCTTAGGAGTTAGAGGAGAATTGTTCTTGTAGTTAGTAAGGTTCTCTCTCTAGCACTACTCTTAGGAGTTAGAGGAGAATCAATAGGGTAGCTTTTGTAATAGAGTTGGAATTCTTGGAGGATCTCCTTTGTTATATTGTTCAGGATATTTCGGAGCTCTGTTCGTGTAATCTTTCAGCTACTATTCAATCTACGCATTACTTTCGGTTAATTCTATCCTTATCTCTCATAATGTTGCATGCTATTATTATGTTTGATTTAGGATACATTGTCATGATTAGTGAGTAGATTAGCTATTGTGTTTGTTGTGATGTAGTTAGTAGTTAATTGGGATGATGTCATTATGAAACAACGGAGGTAACGTTATACGGCTTTCATTTGTATAGCGCCGGAAACATCACGAATGTGTGGAGTACGGAACGTGGAAGCTATGAAAGTCGTGGGCACAATCCGTTGTGGAATAATGTTCCTAACTATATATTATAAACGAAAACTCGGTGCTTTGATTACATGTTCCATCTATGATCTTAAATCAATTAAAACCCTTCCGCCGATAAACGTGGTTACAACCTTTTTGATAAGACGTCATATCAGGGGTAATTAACTATCTGTGTTTTGTTATAAAGCTGTGGAAATACTAAACTAGTAGTGTACACTGTGAATAACTCTTGATTAAATATCTGAGTTTAAATAACATGGTCTAGTTTTGAAGCCGTGGAAATACTGTTTTAAACAAGTACTGTACACTGTGATTAAACTAGGGATTTATTGGTCAATATCAAGTGAGGGTTGGTTTAAATCATAAATGGAGAAACTCTGATCTAAAATACAAACTTAGTTTATGAATCCAGAAAGGAAGACGTTGAATCATTAAGGATTCTAACCCTTGTGTATCACCTCTGGATTCTACATAACCATTGATGGAAAGTAATCAAACACCAACCATGTCTTAATCTTAAATGTTTTATTCAATTAAGTATTACTGTGGTGTTAAGAACGATCGGACCGTTAGCGGGTCTGTTACTCTATTCATGCACCCAGGAATCTTTGTATTCCAGAAAATGGTCATTGTTCTGTCACAAGGGCAATGTTGAGAGTCGAACAGCCTCCTCCGATCAGAATCATAACAGCTTAGTACTCAGTGACATGCTGATTGAGCAATCAATCAGTAGGGTGCTAATGTTTACACCATAAATACTTAAGACAAATAAAATACAAATCTTTATAAAGATGTTTTCATAACTTAAACTAAAACATCATCCCAATGCAAGGCTAACGAAGTCACAACAAACACCCCCTTTATCCTGACTGCTTTCCATTTAATTTACTTTATTGCCTAGTTTAAATTAGTAGTATAAATTAGAAAACCAACAAAAACAAATTCCCAACTATTTTCTAATAACCCTTCACTAGCTTGAATCGGACATCGTGATTACTTTGTTTCACAATACAGTTGATTTTAAAGAACGACCCTAGGTCATACTTGTCGCTATACACCTCTAGGTCACATAGCACTAGTAAACTTAGGCCCCAAGATTTACAAATTTAAAACTCTCCACCGACACGCCACTGGTGGCCGGTCCAACGACAGGGTAAAACCTGACCGACCGCTGGTGGCGCGTCAAGTTTTTGGCGCTGCTGCCGGGGAATCAACTGTAAGACTCAGAGACGTCATGATGAACTTTCTTTCTAGTGAACCTTTAGGACTATTCTCTCTTCTTAGCCCCCTAAAAGTTCTTTCAACCCTTCCTTTCCCGTATCCTGAAGACGACATCCTACCCATCCGACAAGAAAAACCATCACCTTCCCACAATCCTACAACCACCACATGCATCACTCTCGCCGACTACGGAAAACCCTCGATTGAAGATCAAGGAGGACCCATACGCTACCTGGAGATTGAAGGAGCATCATTCGAACTCAAACACGACGTAGTGCAGCTGATCTCGAATCGTTGCCAATTCAACGGACTACCGAACGATGACCCTTACTCCCATCTAAAAAAATTCATCACCCTATCCGACTCTTTCAAGCAAAATGGGGTTGAGCAAGATACAATCCGACTATATCTGTTCCCCTACTCTCTTTCTACGCACGCACAGTCTTGGTTCGAGGAATTAGAAACCAACTCTATCTCCTCATGGGCGGAAATGAAAACTGAGTTCTTAACAAAATACTTTCCCCCATCCAAACGAATCAAGCTAAAGAAAGACATCTTAAACTTCCGACAGTTTCAAGATGAATCAATCTACAATGCGTGGGAAAGATTTCAGAGGTTGCTTAAAAGATGTCCTAACCATCAAATCGAACGATCAACCCAGTTATGCACATTCTACAATGGTCTTGCACCACACCACAAGCCAATACTCGATACCGCTGCTCAAGGAAACTTCACGCGTTGCACGGACGACGAAGCTTGGAACCTGATTGAGAGCATGACCATGAATCACAACGATTGGAACACTGATGAGCATTCCTCATCAACGGCACCGCTTGCCTTCCCAATCTCGTGCAAACTGAGGCGATCAAATCTCTTACGGAACACATCGAAACACTGACCGAGGAAATAAGAAAGCCGAAGAAACCTCTTCAACAGGTCTACCATATTCAGTCCTGCCGGAACTGTACTAATCTACAAGCCACGAACCCTGTTGATGACACAGCCTACTATGACCAGTTCCAAACTCACCCACGTCCACCTGATTTTACTCAAACCTCTCCTCCTCGAACCCACCAATACCTACCAATTCAACCACCCAACCAATACCCAACCTACCCACAACAACCTCAACTCGGTCATAACCAACCACCGTTGCTTTCTGGATCCGCACCTGAGATGGCCCAACCTTCTGAACCTACCAGGCCAATTACTAGCCTAGACGACACCTTCACACAAATCATCCAATCGATTACGGCTAGACAAGACCAGGTTGATCTCTTCTTAAGAGAACAGCTAACGTTACTGAATAGTCTTGTAACCCAAATGGGCCGACTAGCAGAACGTATCGACACTAGACCACAGGGTAGTCTTCCTAGTAACACATTTACTGAAGAAGCCAACCAAATGACCAACCAAGACTTTAAGGTGGCACCGAGCCAACCTTCATTTCTTTCTCCGGTGAAAGAACAACCTCCTGTCACGCAGACAGTTGAGAAAAAGTCTACTCCTAACAAGGTGCGCATACCATTTCCAGAACGTCTCAAGCAACATCCTAATGAATTCAAAGCTTTCAAATATGCCAAATACGTTAGGAGACTCATGTCGACCAGAAACAAGGTACCCGAAGTACCTAATCTCCCGCTGAACGCCGAATGTTCAGCCATCCTTCAAAATCATCTACCGGAAAAACTATGAGATACCGGACGTTTTACCCTTCCTTGCTCTATCAACGAATCTGGTGATATTCGCTCTCTAGCCGATCTAGGAGCAAGTATTAACCTCATGCCACATTCACTATATAAAAGACTAGAATTAGGAGACTTAAAACCCACTAAAATGATGTCCAGCTAGCTGACCAATCCATTAGATATCCTAAGGGAATAGCTGCGAACATCATGGTTAAAGTCGACAAGTTCTTTTTCCCAACTAACTATGTGGTTATGGATATTCAGGAAGATATAAACATCCCTATAATCCTAGGTAGACCTTTTATGAACACAGCCAGAGCAGTCATCGACGTGCACTCTCATACGATCACCTTGCGCGCTCACGGAGAAAGCATCACATTCAAGATCGATAAGACCGACCGTGCTTCGATTGAGAATAATGAGCTATTTACTGTCTCTATTAGCCAAGTCACATCAGATGACGAGACCTCTGAACCAGCAGCTGAGCAGGAAAAAGAGATGAAGAAAGAAGAGGAGCCTCTTGCCGATGATACTTTTGCTTGTACCCTCGAAGGAATGGTCAATCCTTTCTTGGACCCAACAAGACCACTCACTCGCCCTCTAGAAGACATCGAACATACTCTTTTACGCAATCTGAAGAAAATCTCTGACTTAAAAGCAAGCAGAACAACTAGCTTACAACCACCTATATCTCCTCAAGGGATTCAAACCCTTGTTTCATCCGAACCTCGAACACAGTTTGAGATAGAAGGTATATCTGGGTCTGATTATTCTGATTCGCGTAACAAGAGAGACACTCCAAAACTATCTTCTGATCTGACATCCAAATTCACTAACGAATCTCAGTCACCACCCGACGTAGTTAAGCTCCCTGATCTACATAAGCTTGATATTCATACTACGGATTGTGACTCGAAAATCATCAGTATCCCAATCGTTTCTACTCATGAGCAGATGATTTATGTGATAGAACGTTATGATGGTAATCCTCACCTCATAACATCAGCTATCAGAAATTCTACCAGTGACTACTCTCTGCATCAAAAATGGCTGATAGCGGTTATTGAAGGAGCAGCCGATATCTATCTCGCTAGCAATGGAACCCAAGATCCGCTCAACCTTAGGCACTGCATCAGAACATTCGCCAATGAACTCAAATCTCAACTCAAGGAAGAAAGGGATAACTCAGGAGAACTTCTCTTCTACATTGAACGAAAACAAATATACCGCAAGGTATATGATGTTCTCATGGGTTCTGCATTCCCTTATTCTACAAAACAAATGGAAATGTTGGGTGCTATGAGAAGAAATATCGAAGATGCTGACTTCATGGTAATGGAAAATCTTCAGGCGTTCCTTGACTTACTATCTGATAAAGATCACTTGAGTACCAAAGGAAGCAATCGATTTATCATCAAGTCTACTCTAGAACATCATATCAAATTGATAATCGATGAGCTTGGGTACATCATTAGGGACGAAAGCAGGCGTAATCAACCTATCATTGTTAAAAATATATCTTTACTCGACGTTGTCACTTTTGTGATAACTCGATTACATGAGATATTGAATGCAGAATACGCCAAGAAAGCAGAGTTTATCTTCCATGCTGGATATCGCGAGGTATTCAACAAATTGATTCATATCTTCAAAAACTCTGGCTTTCCTTTCACCCTTAATCAGCAACACCAAATCAATAGCCTGTGCCAGTCTATAAGCACATTCAGAGCAGATCCTTACACTGAAGAATTCGAAGAGTTAAAGGTTAAATTTCTGGTATTCATAGACTCCAACAGACTCAAGCATCCGATGAGGGAAAACATCGAGACAAGAACAACCACAATGATTGATCCTAACGGGCCAGTCACTAAAGCGGTTGATTACATCTCCGAGGGATTGCTAGGTCTATCCAGAGCTGCCTCAGACCACTTTCGAAGCTTCAAAATAGATGCCATGGAACCACCAGATCTAATCTCAACCATGGCATGCCACTTCCAAAGGATCTACCCTCCGCGCTACACATTCCCACAACCCAGGGCTCATAATAGCAACATCACTCACCCTCGGAACTCCTTCCCCAACACCTAATCTCAAAGGAGTCAAGTTGAGCTCTCGACTATAACAGCAGCGCTTCTTAGGAGGCAACCCATGGAATAAAGTCAGGCTCTCGACTATAAAGGCAGCGCTTCTCGGGAGGCAACCCGTGGAATAAGACATAGAGAGAATAGAGTATTGATAAGTGAAGAAAATCTCTGACTATCCTTCATACTTGGATGAACCCAAATGTTTTCAAAACATATTCTGAAATACAACTCATTTTGCAAATAAACCACTGCTCTCAGAAAAAAAAAAAAAAAGGAAATCATTTTTTGTGTTTCGAGCATTTGAGGTACTTGCATACTACTTTTATGCATTATGCTCGAACTCGTTTAAAAACACATGTTTTATAAAACTGATTTGTAGTAGAAAACATCTTTTCAAGTTCTGAGACAGAGATTTCTCTTTTAATTTGCAAAAACAATATCGAGTTTGTAAAAAGGGTTTCATCCAACGTGTTCACACTTACGAGATCTATTCACGAGAATGGAATGAGTTGAAGAAATGATGGACCATAGAAAGTTGCTTGAAGCCAAGCCTATCAATGCAGAAGAAGATCCTAGCAACATCTCTTTCAGCAAATTCTCAGCTCCTATGCAACTCGCTATCTGGGGAGTATCTGATCCTTTCCTCTTTTATCTGTTTTATCATGATTCGTATTTATTTGTTTTGTTAATGTGTTAATAAAAGTAGTCTATACTCTATCCTAAACTTATCACTAAGTGTGGGATTCTAGCCCAAAACAAAACACTTGAGAAACATTTTCTTACATGTTCAAACTCTAAGAGTGGGATTATACAATCTCAACTCAAGAGAAAATTAGGGACAATGTTCCTCTAAGTGTGGGATAGCAGGTATAGAATACCTTGGTTTGTTTTTATGATTTTAGTTCAAAATAGTTAACACAGAAAATGTTCCTCTAAATTTTTCAAAATTTTTCGATTTTCAAAACCTTTTTCAAAAGAAAAACGAGTTTAATCCTCCGATTAACTCTGAATTTTTGAGTCTTAATGTTTTTAGGAGAAGTCATTTTCAAAATATGAATAAATTGTTTTAAAATCTAAGGAAAATAAGTTAATAATTGCTTAAGCAAGAAATGATAATCTAATAAGAACATGACTAGGCACATACAATCCATTTGTAGTGAGGACTTGAGCCTTAAAAGCATTTATTTTTAATGCTACATTGTTCATTTCTTGTGTGTGCCGATGCATGTATATCTGAATTAGAACTTGCTCTTGACATACGCTTCGAGACCGCATTGGTGAGTACCGTACGCGGTATAGGTGCAATTAAATGACCTTGACATTCCTTAGGATTTAACCCACTTTTTAGCCTTCTCTTTCAAGCCCAAAACCCTTTCTGATGCTCATTTTTAGTATCGATGATCCACTTAGTAAACCATGTTGAGCCTAAACCTTTTCGTTTCATAAACCCACATGCTAGGTAACCCGAAACACTTTTGAGTGAATTGAGTGACCACTTTAGTGAGATCGCCTGGTCATGTATACTTCAAGATCACGAGATTTGGAAGTATGCTTAAAGAGAATCATTACTTGTTTCTGAAATAATTATCTTATCTTTCCTGATGTTTTCAGAACAATTGTATGAGTATGAGAAAATGATAACTTTTAGAAATGTTCTGACTCACCCAAAAACCAGATTTTTTTAAAAAAATACCTTTTTCACGAGGCATGGATGTGTTGCTTGAGGACAAGCAACGTCTAAGTGTGGGATACTTGATGTTACCTAAAAAGTCATGTTTTTAGGCACATTATTCTACACTCATTGGACTTATATTTGGTGAAAACATCTTAAAACATCTATTATTTACTTAAAATCACCAAAGTGGTATAATTATGGGCGTTGCTGTTAAAATCACCAGAAACATCCGTTTATCACGTAAAACGAGGCAAATAATGTCACCTTAAATATTCCCTTCTTAATTTAGTTATGTAATTAGATCTTAATTCATATTTTATGATTCCATAGGAAAATACAAGACCGGAGGTTAAAGAATCAGAAGAAACGGACGAAGAACGGAGAAGATGTGCAGTCTGGAAGCCCGCCGATCGTCATCCGGAACACGCAAAAGTCAAACATTTTCAAATTTGGCAAACTTAGTGTCATTAGAAGCGTAACGGAAAAACGAAGCCAACGGCGCAAGAATCAAGCAAAACGGACTCCAAACGAAGAAGATACGGACGAACCAAGCAACCGAGGAATCAGCGGAGGCCAAATGGAGCACCAACCCCCCCCCCCCCTGCCACCAAGGGTGCCGTATACGGCACCTTAAGTGCAGTATACGGTACCTAGGGTGCCGTATACGGTACCTAGGGTGCCGTATACGGGCTCTCTTGCCTTGTGAGGTGCCGTTTGACCCCCCCCCCCCCCCCCCCCCCCTCTTGGTCCGCTTGCCCCGTATGCTGCTTTGATGCTTGTATTTGGTGCTTCAAGACTTGTACCTCAAGCCCTAGACTTTCCCTATAAATACTAACCTCATTTCTCATTTCCAACACACCTATCATTCACAAATCTTCTCTCTCTCTCTCTACTTTCTCTCTCTAGCACTACTCTTAGGAGTTAGATGAGAATTGTTCTTGTAGTTAGTAAGGTTCTCTCTCTAGCACTACTCTTAGGAGTTAGAGGAGAATCAATAGGGTAGCTTTTGTAATAGAGTTGGAATTCTTGGAGGATCTCCTTTGTTATATTGTTCAGGATATTTCGGAGCTCTGTCCGTGTAATCTTTCAGCTAATATTCAATCTACGCATTACTTTCGGTTAATTCTATCCTTATCTCTCATAATGTTGCATGCTATTATTATGTTTGATTTAGGATACATTGCCATGATTAGTGAGTAGATTAGCTATTGTGTTTGTTGTGATGTAGTTAGTAGTTAATTGGGATGATGTCATTATGAAACAACGGAGGTAACGTTATACGGCTTTCATTTGTATAGCGCCGGAAACATCACGAATGTGTGGAATACGGAACGTGGAAGCTATGAAAGTCGTGGGCACAATCCGTTGTGGAATAATGTTCCTAACTATATATTATAAATGAAAACTCAGTGCTTTAATTACATGTTCCATCTATGATCTTAAATCAATTAAAACCCTTCCACCGATAAACGTGGTTAAAACCTTTTTGATAAGACGTCATATCAGGGGTAATTAATTATCTGTGTTTTGTTATAAAGCTATGGAAATACTAAACTAGTAGTGTACACTGTGAATAACTCTTGATTAAATATCTGAGTTTAAATAACATGGTCTAGTTTTGAAGCCGTGGAAATACTGTTTTAAACAAGTACTGTACACTGTGATTAAACTAGGGATTTATTGGTCAATATCAAGTGAGGGTTGGTTTAAATCATAAATGGAGAAACTCTGATCTAAAATACAAACTTAGTTTATGAATCCAGAAAGGAAGACGTTGAATCATTAAGGATTCTAACCCTTGTGTATCACCTCTGGATTCTACATAACCATTGATGGAAAGTAATCAAACACCAACCATGTCTTAATCTTAAATGTTTTATTCAATTAAGTATTACTGTGGTGTTAAGAACGATCGGACCGTTAGCGGGTCTGTTACTCTATTCATGCACCCAGGAATCTTTGTATTCCAGAAAAGGGTCATTGTTCCGTCACAAGGGCAATGTTGAGAGTCGAACAGCCTCCTCAGATCAGAATCATAACAGCTTAGTACTCAGTGACATGCTGATTGAGCAATCAATCAGTAGGGTGCTAATGTTTACACCATAAATACTTAAGACAAATAAAATACAAATCTTTATAAAGACGTTTTCATAACTTAAACTAAAACATCATCCCAATGCAAGGCTAACGAAGTCACAACAAACACCCCCTTTATCCTGACTGCTTTCCATTTAATTTACTTTATTGCCTAGTTTAAATTAGTAGTATAAATTAGAAAACCAACAAAAACAAATTCCCAACTATTTTCTAATAACCCTTCACTAGCTTGAATCGGACATCGTGATTACTTTGTTTCACAATACAGTTGATTTTAAAGAACGACCCTAGGTCATACTTGTCGCTATACACCTCTAGGTCACATAGCACTAGTAAACTTAGGCCCCTGCATTTACAAATTTAAAACTCTCCACCGACACGCCACTGGTGGCCGGTCCAACGACAGGGTAAAACCTGACCGACCGCTGGTGGCGCGTCACTTATCTTCAAACATCTCTCCGTACATATCAAGAGTTTAAAAGAAAGAAATCCAAAAAGAAGATACGGTACAAAAGCGAAGTTAGTACTCATCACAAAGATATTATCCGCCAAAGACAGTACGAAAAATTGGTACTTGTCAAAAGTGAAGTCAGAGATGTCTCACTATACGAAGGATCTCCAAGGTCATACAAAGAAAAAGAAAAGAAAAGCAGACCTTGGAGAACTCCTAGAAGACCTCAAATAAGAAGACTACTCTCCAAAGAAGAAAAATCCGTTAGATCTCAAAAGAAACATCAAAAAGAAAAGATTATTCCTCTAGGAGATGAGTCTACTCTAGTAGTTATCTCAAGTAAAACTTGCTTTGATCTTTGAAGAACTCCTAGTCTGAAGCTCCGAAACCCTAAAACCATTGACCAACCTACCCCTATCCTTACCCACTTCACCCTTACTCACACAACCCGATTAAAATGCCTTGGGATAATTAGCACCGTTCTCAAAGGAGTGGTGGAGATTCGATTCTCGACCAAGCCTATGACGATAAGCACTGCATGACTGGCAATGAGCGATTTCGTTTCTATAGTTTATAAGTAACCCGATACACTTTGAGTGAATTGAGTGACCCACTTGTGAGAATCACCCATTCATGTACATCTACGTCTCGAGAGTTGCAAAGTATGCCAAAAAGGGTTGATCAATTTTATGTTTAAGTATAGTCAATTTTTGTTGATGCTTACTTTCTGAAAAGATTTATCTACTTTGAAGAAAGTGATTTTCTGTGGAAGATACTCTAAGCATCCAAAATAATTTTGCAAAAAACTATTTTCCAAATGAGGTTTACTTGAGGACAAGCAAAAGCTTAAGTGTGGGATATTTGATGTATCGCAAAAAGTCACGTTTTTACATGCATTAATTGTCCCATATTTAGCTCTTTTCTAACAAATGCATCTTAAAATCATCATTATTTACCAACTTATGTTAGAAAGGTATAAACTTGTCGGTCTTTAGAAAATCAAGCAAAAAGGGCGGAAAACTGACCTAAATAGGCACCATTTTGAGCCTAATCCTAATTCCAATGTAAACTTCATATCAGAACCTCATAACTGTCTTATTTTGTAGCCATGGAGATTACGAGAACGGGGATATAAGGTTTACTCAAGATGGATCAAGGATGAAGAAGATATGCTACAAACAGCACAACCGAAGACTACGAAACGTATTCTGGACACGCCTAGGCTCCACACCTCCAATTTCTACCAAATTGGCATCATTAGAAGCGTAACGGAATTACAAGACCGTAGACGAAAGAATCAAGTCAAACGGACGTGAAACGAAGAAGATACGGCCTTCCGAAGCAACGCGAAAAGTCAGAAAAATCACACGGCCTAGCACACGGCCACCACCAAGCCGTGTACGGCCTTGATGTGACCGTGTACGGCCCTAAACAGGCCGTGTATGGCCCTGTTTAGGCCGTGTATGGCCTCCTGCCTTCTTGTGGTCTCTCGTTTTGCTTCGTTTGCTTATACGTGCATGCTTGTGGACTTGTACTCTTGCATCCTTGGTTGCCTATAAATAGAGCACCTCTCATCCTCATTTCACACACCTCAAACCTACAAAATTCTCTCACTTTCTCTCTCTCACACTCTTTCTCTCTCTAGTTTAGATTAGGTTAGTTTCTCTCTCTAGGTTCTCTCTCTAGAGAACTAGAGAGATGTAGGCACGTTTCGAGTGGGGAAGATAGCTGTAGCTTGAGAATGTTATTGTATTGAAGTTTTCAAGACTCTGGCTTGTACTACTCAGTGTTACGCTGCATAAATACTGGTTATTACTTATTCCTTTACTTACGGTTATTATGTTTTGTTTGCATGATATTTTTGTTTGTGTTGCGAATATTACCATGCTATTTAGGTAGTTTGATATTGTAATTGTTGAAATGTAGATATTAGGATTATGGATGATATTTAACATGCTATGATTGGTGATTGTTTTGCTGTATATCTGGTTGAGTTTTACATGAATATAGACTTAATCAAGTGTCCACCCTTTCTAGTCTTTCACGTGACTATTGCCTTAGGATAGGATCTGATCAACCCTAATACTACGTAGATATAGTTATCTCATATTACAGTATGAAGCTATGAATATTCCATAATTCGGCACAGTACTTCGTATAGCATTGGAAACACCTCGTGTGGAGTACAAATATGTGGAAGCTAAGGAACTGCCGTAGCTTTATTTCACCGTGGAATACCTAGAAGTTACCCTTTTAGAATATGGGTCTAGGAACAATAAAGCTGTGAAAATGCTCGCTGCATCGTACACCGTTAGTACACCAAGGTTAAAATACAGCTATGGAAATGCTCGTTGCACCGTACACCGTTAGTACACCAAGGTTAACATACAGCTGTGGAACTACTTTAATGTACAGTACACCGTTAGTATGCCTTGAGTCTGGAACACTGTGGATATGCCAAATGCACTGTACACCGTGAATATACCTTGAGTCTAGAACACTGTGGATATGCCAATTGCACTGTACACCATGAGTATTCCTAGGGATGAACGCCTGATAGCAAAGGAGGGTCTAATTCATGACGGAGTTAATTATGCTTAAACCTGATATAAATGAGTTCTGAAAAGAAAGCAAGTATTCGGCTGTAATACAAGATGCTTAACCCGCTTAACTCAACATAACCGACAGCTCAACATATATAGCATACAATTCGTACATACCTAGATAAACTCATATAGATTTAGGTGTTAAGAAAGGTCAGATAGAAAATTGCAGTTTGTTACCTTATGCCTACACCCAGGATATATCATCCGTAGAGGTCGCTTAGTCTTACAAGGCAAGTGAGGGGGGTTTGAACAACCTGTTTCTGATCAGCATCAGGATAACCTAGGATTCAGTGACATATACTTTTAGGCTTTTAGACTAAAACGTAGGGTCCTAGAGTTTACACCAACTGTCCGTCTGATGATTTTCCCAAGGTAGTCTGCAATCATCTTTATAATGAATATTATCCAGAAACCCTAATTATCGAAGTTTCAGCAATCACGCTCTACCTGTTGCCTACTCTCTATTTTATTTACTTGTTTTATTTAGTATTAGATAAACCAACCAAAACCTACCTACTTTTATAAACCCATCCTATCAGAAAGCTCGTTTACCGTAAGTCCCTTTTAGTTCCATTCGCTCCGATTTTACGAACAACACTCGAGTTATACTTACTACTTACTCCCCAAAAGTAGGTAGTACTTATAGTTTGAGCCCCAGCTCATATAAATTTAAAACCTAACACGTTCACGTGTTGCGTCGTTGTTTGCAGGACCGCTGTGCCCACCTTAGAACGACCGCAGCAGAGTCAGCACTCTGACGGCACAACAGGTTTTTGGCCGCAATACCATTGATAAAAATTCAATTAAATGAAAATGAAGAGAATAAACAAAAACAAAACCTCGAATGCATTTAACCAAACCAATTACATCACTATATGAGTATCTATGTATGAATGAACGCATGCAAGCTAACATGAGTGCGTGATCGCATATGCTATTCAAATCGAGGTAGTATCTTACTAAGTAGTTAAGAAAGCTAATAACAAGAAGTGTTATTGTATAATGAGCTTTTAAGTGGTTATTTTGATGGTTTATCAACACTTTCCATTGATAAAAATTCAATTAAATTAAAATGAAGAGAAGAAACAAAAACAAAACCTCGAACACATTTAACCAAACCAATTACATCACTATATGAGTATCTATGTACGAATGAACGCATGGAAGCTAACATGAGTGCGTGATCGTATATGTGATTCAAATCGAGGTGGTATTTTACTAAGTAGTTAAGAAAGCTAAGACATTTTTCTTATGACTAACCTTCTGTTGAAGTGTTCACCATCCTCTTCCAACATGGGTGCAATTTTTTTGTCGAGCCGTTGCATCACAATCTGTAGCTTTTGCACACTCTCTGTGAGCTCTTTATCATCCATATGAGTAGCAGCAAGAGTCTGAAAAGTAAATAGTCCAATTATATGTGACTTTATTAACCAAAACAAAAGTAATACTCTTAATGTTTTGATAGAGATCAATAGTGTTAGAAAACAGTTGGTGACAAATGATAGCTATTTTGGAACCATATTACAAAAGAAAGAACTTGACAAACATAAAAAATTACTTGAGCAGGACGACTCTCGTTTCTTCTCTGCAGAGCCAAACGAAGTTGATTAAAAAGATCACCAACGACCTCCTTCTGATTTATAAGTTCCGCAAGTCTAGCCCGGTGTTCTCGACTATGAATCAAAGCATTATACTGCACCAATATAAGCAATTTAGCAACATATTCTTTTACTTTATAGACGAAGAAAGAAACACAAAAGAAATTATTAAGACACCACATATTTCAATGTATACCATCTTTAATTTTACAATGACATATTATTTTATACGTCACCTCTTCTTCCAATTCTCGACAAATCAATGTTGTCCGCCAACGAAGATGTACTTTCGAAACGCTGACATCTGTATAGATATGATCGCCAACATACAATATCTCATCTCCGTGAATGCCTAAACAATTTTCAACCATCTGAGCACTTCCTCCAGAATACAAGCCCCTTGAAACACCAAATGAATCTTCTTCATGATTTTAATAAACGAGACCTAATATGATTAGGTAGCAGTTCAGGACTGACATTGTTATTTACTCCAAAGCTAATGGCAAAGAGACTAAAATTAGTTCACCTGGACGAGCCTTAAAACATGGGCGCATCAGGCCGTCACTTGTCACCACTTTGTATAAAGGGTGTGACATTTGAAAAAATTCTGGCTTCCTAGCTGACACAATAACCTGCACTAACCATCTCAAATAGAACACTGGAAGTCTGACTAACCATCTCAAATAGATCTCGCAAGTTCATATCATTTGGGAGAAATATGTTGAAAGAATATCGCATCATCTTGTCCGTATAGATGTAATCCGAATTGGTGATCAGCAATAACTTCTTACCAGCCTGGTGATACCAAAGTGCAACAATAGCTGGAAGAAATCTTTTTTAAAAAGCAATATACAGTAAAAAGTAATGTAGCATGAAATTTACGTCTTTTTGGTCCAAAAGTGCTAAATGTAGCTCTGGATCAGGCTCAACAAACAGTTCCGGTTTCGACATTATTTCACTCTGTATGTAATCCATGAAAAAAGATTAATGCCTTCGAGTCCCAATATTCAAAACCCAACTTGAGTATTCATTTACCTTTAGTTGACCTTCTACATGAGCCCTAAAGAGGGCCTTACCAACAGCCTGAAAAAAATATAACAAAAAGACTATATTAACGAAAGTTAACACACACAAATAAAACAGCAAATTGAATGTGTAGATATATAAAGTCGTCTCTTCATGCCTTGTAAAGCCCTTTGTAATCAACAACACCAAGATCGAGTGAAATAATTCCTTCATCGAATCTATCAACCATCTGAAATACAGCAACACTGGCCGGATTATCAAAAACAATGAATATATATGCAAAAGCTAAGATTACAGGAAAAAGAATACCTGCAGATACGCCAATGCTTCTGAAAAGGAAAATAGAATATTGAGAAACTCCCATCTACTTTCATTCCGCAAATCCACCAGTTCCCTCCCATACATCTCACTTTACAAATGTCTTTTCTCACTTTACTTTCATTCCACTATATTTTTGGTCCCCAATTACTAGATCCTAGCTCCGCCTCTACATAATTACATACTACGTAAATGAAATACAAGCAACTAATACGAGTAATACATAACTATAGCATCTTTTATATAGTTGATTCTGTAAATCCTTTGGCTTATCTAATTATAACTACTTTAGCTACTAAATGATCGAATAGTAGTTTGCATTATTGGATACATAAGTAGCGAAGCACAAGTCAATATCCTCGTTTAATTCAATGGGCACGCTACCTAAAAAAAATCATTTTACCACACTTATTTCTTCACATTTCTGTAAAGTGCGTAAATTTTTTGAATTTTTTTACACTTATAAATGTGTATAATTTGGTTACATTAATTAGTGTGAATAAATTTTTAATGATGAAAAATGTATTAAACATATATAAGGGATGGAGAATGATTTATGCATCAAGAAAGTATATTACGGTTTACAATTTGACTTTATCCTTTATATTATTATTATTATATTATAATAATAACTAAAAGATAAAAGACTTCAAATTATTTGCCAAGTATATACTCATGCCACATGATACACATCCTATGTGTCATCACCATATAAAACAACTTGATGATGTAGATTTTCCTAAACCATTACTCTAAATAAGGTAATACTCAATTAAAATTCATTTTATAACTAAATTCATTTTATAACTAAATTCATTTAATAAGGTAATTTATAAAATTAAATTTATAACCAACTTAATTTGAATTATGTGTCATGTGACAACACTAATAATTTATGTTTTGTATACATATATGCACATTAGTTATTCAACAAAACGTATAAATTATTATAGTAATTGATACAATTTATATTTCCCAAAACTATGAATATACGCATCGTTCATCAAATTGTTGCAACCTTAACATATTATAACTACTAGAAACGAAAATGTTACAATGACCAGACAATTATTTTTAGCTAGAAAAAGTTCATTTTATAGTATACGCATCTTTTTTAAACTTCCCATTTCATTGATATAACCGTTGTTCTAATTTTATTTGAGGGGTTAAAATATTATAGAATATCACTAATAATTGTAAAAAAAAAAAAAGGGTTTCTTATTTTATTTTTGAGGGGTTAAAATATTATAGAATATTACTAATAATTGTAAAAAAAATGTTCCTTTTATATATACAGAGTTCCCCCTACTCCTAACCCACTTACTTAATATTATATATTATTTTTTTTAATGTTAACAAAAAGGATTATATAAAGATAAGCGATTCATATACCACATTTTTTTAGTCGTACACCACAAACATGATATATACAGTTGTACAATACAACTTCTTAAGTATAATTGATGGTGTACGGATACAAAACTATAATGTACTAGTCATTACCATTATATAAAGTGTATACATAAAGTTGAATATGATTAAAACATTTTATATACCGTTTTAACTTATGATCCACATATTACGACATTATATATTTCTAGCCGTACATCGCACGGGCTTCATGCTAGTTGTGAATAATTGTAGAGTATCAAATAGATATTGAACTTGATGGTTTGGTCTATTTTGGTGTTATTATGGAAATTTGTGTTGTATCCTTAAACACCCAATGCAATGAAGAAATGGGTTAAACTATTTATAAGATGTATAGGGTATAGAACTATAGATAATATTTTTTATTTACTTTATCCATTATTTTCATATTATAAACGGGTAAACAAATGGAGTTTTTCATGATCGGGTTATTCGGAGAGGACGAGTATTTTTACTTAAATGTATAAAATCAAGATAAGAGTTTGCATATGCATATACATATACATAATCTTTTTTTCCTTTTTTGTAAAAAAAATATATATTCGATAAAAAACTTATGAAAAAAATATCTTTGAAATGTATAGAACTTTGCATATACATATCTAGAATGAAGTCTCATAAAATGCATTCATAGCCCATAAATGAGTTAGATCACGATCATCCATGTAGGAGGTAGAGATCTATGTAAAAGATGAAGATTTTAGTTAACTAAACATGTGTGAGTGTTTTCTCTGTTTTCTCTACTTGTAGCATACCTATTATTACCCACAAGACCTAATACACATTTAATGGCCAGATCAAGTTTATATTACATATCTGAAGCGAAAATAAACAAGTCAAAAACATTTTATAATGGATAATAAACTCAAAATGCAGATGATGTGTTTTGATAACCAACGACACAAACTTAGATAAAGAAACGAATCACATGATAATAGAATTTTCCTGGTAAGATTCCTTTAAATATTAAGAAAAAAATAGTTAAATAGAAAATATAAGAAAAAATTTTTTTAATAAATTTAATTATTACTAGAAGAAAAAAAGTTCTCATTATGTAAGAAATATTTAAAGTACTTCTTTGGGTTGTTCTTTTATCATAACAAGGAAGTGAACTCGCACTTCATTGCCGCACTTCACTGCGATAATCTAACATTACATTTTTCAGAATTACCTAGTTATATATAGCTCATTTGCAAATCATCAAATACATCTATAAACTAATATATATGATACTAGCTTATTACCCGTGCAATGCACGCGAATATTAAAAATTGTTTAACTCCTTGCAAATTTTAGTAAGTAATTGTGTTGTAAGAAAGTAGAAATTTGCCATCATCTTAGTAAAAAGCAAAATTCCTTTGAAGTTTATTTTCGTCCAATAAGATGACAGTTGAACCTTTAAAAGATGTAAAAATAAATTTCATAAAATTAACAGAATATCTTAATGCTACCTACATATTGGCCCTTTGTTGGTTGTCAAGGGCGATGCATGGCAATTGATCGATCGATCATGATATAAATATATGGACAACAAAAATTAATCAATTTAGAATTGATATACCAAACTATAATAATTATTACGAACATATATACCACACCAAAGAAACAAAGTTGAACAAAAACAACATGTGGGAAGCCTCAATCACAAAAATCCAATATAAAATCAACATTAGCATACCTAACGGTTTTGGTAGAGCATCGGTCATGAAAAAATCAAAGAAAAGTCAAATACAATACACATAAGAAGTAAACAAACAGTTTTTTACAAAAGAAAGAAAAAGAACTCGTAAAAGAAACTAAGAGATACACAAAACGTACCAATTAACCATCATAAACTTACTATTATTTTTTAGGATTTAGAAAAGGAAGCATGAGAAAATATATCAATAATGAGAATTAAAATATTTTACACATAAGAAGTAAACAAAAAGTTTCAACAAAAAGAAAGAAAAGTACTTGTAAAAGAAATTAAGAAATACACAAATCATATCAATTAATCATCATGAAGTTTTATTGTTTAGCATTTAGAATAGGAAGCATGACAAAATATAACAAATGACAAATAGGATATTCAATCTTCTTACTATATATGGGCAAAACACTAACATAAAAAGGATAACAATCTTCTTTCATTAGGCACAGAAATTAACTTACGTAGTAATAAAAATTATTATTAATAATGGATTAACGAATTAATTCTAGAGATTATGGTAAATTGATGTAAAAAATAAGCGAGATTTTGATGTTAGATAAAGGAACAGGTCGGCGATCGATGAAACAAACAAAATAAGTGGTAATAAATGTTAGGACAATTATTATAGTTTAAGAGATTGAAACTGTAGTTCTATTTAATTGTATAAAATTGAACCGGTTTATTTATGAACATGACAATTATATTTTTATTAAATTAAATTAGAATTGGATTGAACGGTTTTACGGGCATAGAAAAAAACTGCCTCTAATGTTTTGGCGGGAAATTAGGTGACGTGGCATCACACAATCTCTATAATATTAATTGGAGGAGTTAAAAGGTGTAAACATTTTTAAATTAGTTTAAAATGAATTAATCCTACCCTTTAGATGAATTAGCCAGATTGATCTTAGCCGTTGATTTAGTCTACCAACAATGTTTACATAATATCTCCTATTTGATGGACTTAATTTACCATTGTACCCCTAACTAATCAGGTTTTTGTTGCAATATTATAGGGAAGCCAAATATTTGAATTTTAAATTTTGATTTCAGATTTTTAAATTTCAAAAAGTAATAATTAATTAATATGTTTTCTTTTTCAAAATAAAATCGATTGATATAAATATTAAATATAAATATTTATATATATACAATCTATCTACCGATATATCACAAATAAACCCTTTTGTTAAATAAGTCAAAAAATCGGCTCATCCCCAACTTTTTCGCTTCGTCGTTTTTCACAGCTCAATCGCTAACAAACTTCAGGGTATATCGGTGAGAATCAAAGATTATTATTGATTATTGATTCCGTTTTGTTTGGCACTTTCTTTGAAACAATTTCCTCTGCAGGTCATATCAGCAAGATGACGATCAGACAAGTCATATCAGTGATCATCATTCGAATATGAATACTGCACAAAATTAGCCCTCTTCGCTGTTGCATCTAAACCTAAGGTTCGTCTCTTGCTTGTCGATTGATTGTATTCTTCCATTCATGTTTTTGCGACTAGCGTATTTTTCGATTCGTAAGAATTAATGGTTTCGTTTCGTTCATCATCACCAGGTAGCGATATACGTGTTGATTTTGAATTGTCTGCAATGAATTTCGTTTGGTTCATCATCACCAGGTAGCGATTTTAATTTATTTTGAAGTTATATGATGTTAGGGTTTATAGAACATTCAGTGGAAATATATATTGATATTAATCTAACTAAAATCTTGCAGATAAATTTCATGGTTTAATCTTAAATTTCATGGTTTAATCTTTTATGTTATTATAAACTTTAAGTTGGAGTACAAACTGAAACCCACCTAGAATAGAAAAAGAAATCTTAGTAGACGATGCTCTTAATGGAACAAAATTTTTTTTTTATAGTTTAGTAATTTTATTTTCTTAAATTGTTCTTCTGAAAACACCCATGTTGCAGTGAGCTAAATAATTGTTGAGGAAGACATTGTTGGTGGTGGTGGATGTACTCTGTTAACACTTGCCTCTAAAGTGGATGCTATCAAGGAGACCACTAATGATGATATCTAGCAAAAGGTATGTCCCTTTGCTAGATATTAGGGTAACAAAAGAGGTCTGTATTTTGCATTACTATTGTTTTAGACGCTTCTCCTTGTGTTTAGTTAAACTCTATAATCATGATTTCAGGTTCTGGTATTTATATTGGGTATTGCTATTATACATTTTCGGATCGATAACAAGTTATGACAGTTAAAAAGATAGAGCACGATTGTATGAGACTATCAAAAAGCAATGGCAGGTAAGTGACTGAACTACATCTTGGGTAATAGTCTAACTACTTGCCAATTTTTGAAGAATAAATTTGAAATAACTATTAGCCTGGCCAATTCCTATGTAATTTATGTTATGTTTTTGTCATGGTTACAATCATTAGTTATTGGATTTGGAATTTTACAGATTATATTACTAATAGCTTAAGGAAAAGAAAGATGTGCTAAAAAGGGAAAGTCATAAATCGGGCTATAAAGGTATGCAAAATATATCATCTTCTTAACGGGCGAGATGATATATTTTATACAGAGTATATCAGATTCTATACACGACCCTTGAATTTTGAGGAATTGTACAGTTGTTTATACTCTAAACTTTTCGTAGATAACATATTTTGTGGTTGATGTGTTTGAAAAAAGAAGGAGCTTCACCCAAAGCTTTTTGAAAGTGAGACATGTACCAAAAATATGGGTTTAAAAAACTGAACATCAAAATGCCGTAGATTGGATTCAAAGGGAACTAAAACAGATACTTCATTGGGACTTCGTTAAGCACTTTTACCACAATAGTTATAACTTATACCACAATATATCTCACATATAATTTTAATTTTTGGTTTATTTTGTTTTCTTATTGGTTTATTTTGTTTCTTGAATTCAGAATTTGATTACAAATAGTGTAACTATCAAGGCTATTTTTGGGTCTCTTTTTACAGGTTTGTTTTGTTTATTTAAAGTTGTTGATACTGGGTTATGGTCTTTGATATTTAGCATAAGTTAAAGATTGAAACTTTTACATCTGGGGAGCTGAAAAGTTTCAATTTTTCATGGGATTCTTGAGTAAAAGCTCTTAAAGTTGGAATATTTGATTAGAAAATGATGAAATAAACTGATTCTTGGGTGTTTAAGTTCATATGGAAAATTTGGTCCAAACTTACAATAATGAGAGTTGCAACTTTTATCTTTTGTATTATTTAAATGTTTTCTGTTGATTTTGGATGTTTGTGTGAAATTTTCAGGGAAACGCTAGAATAAACTGAGCATTAGCTCCACGAATACCCAAGATCTATGGGAACCTTCGTGTGCACTCGGTTCTAACCTTTAGTATAAGCAAATATGTTGATATCCATTAAATAAGCAAAACTGCTAAAATTTTGTTATTAGAGATCAACAACTTTCCTTCAAGTCTTCTTTTAATTTCAGTATGCATACCAAATTGTTGCTTTCCAACTTCAAAGTCTTCAAAAGTTAATTGATTGGATCCATGGGTAGTTATGTCTTCCTCTAATTTTATCACCTATTGGTAATGCAAATCTGATAGCATAGTACACGAGCATGCTAGAATAATGCAAATTGGTGCTTATTAGGACATTAACACTGTTAAAAGACTTGAAAACTCCGAGTATATAGTTTGCCATATGAATCTTTTTTGGCATGTTAATCAGCCATGTTGAATTGTGATTCACTTTGTGTACTTTTAACTAAATGTGGTTTCCATGATTGTTACAGCACTATTTATACTATCCATCCGGTAATCTGATCTCCTTTCATATGCGTTTCAGTCTATCACCTCATATGGAGCTAAGAAAGGCGACTTCTTTTTGGCCGACGTCAACACGAAATTGATCAACAAAAACATCACGACTGATATCAAAGTAGAGACAGGCTCTATGGTAACAATTATTCATTTGTTTTTATGTTATTTATGAACCATTAAAACTTTGTTAAGTTTCTAAACTGATTTAAATACACTACACAAGAGGTCGGGGAGAAGGTTATTTACTACAAAAGAGGTTATTAAGCATATGCGAAGAGTGCTAACGTCGAACATGATTGGATAGAGTCGTTCGTAAAATACAAGCCGGGTACGTTTCTAAACGATGCTCAATCATTTTCTAGGGATTTTTCAACTGCCAAATACATACTTCGGTTACATAGATCATGATTTCAGTACAAATTACCGTCAGTGTTTTCATTTATTGATTTTGCTTTATGATATGTATTAGTGTATACATTTAATGATTTTACTTATTGATATGTATATTGAAGTTGCAGTTCAGCTCGCAAGGTTTAGGGGGTCCTGACATAGATTTGGTCTTTTCCGTTTCAAATAACGCTTATCAAACATTATAATAACTTTGAAGCTTGCTGTAAGCTAAAACAATATTTTCTTAATTTTGCTATATATTAGAAAACTAAATTTAATTGTTTGGATGATAGAAAAGAATCATGCATACTCATAATTTTGGTCATAAGAGAACATAAAGAGTATACGTGTATTCATACTTTGTTGCCTTTACTTATCTTTATTTAGTGATTATGATAGAGCTTTTTGTGGGTAAATATATCTTAACTACTGATGTCTGATGTCTATTTACTTGCCTATGTGTTTTGGTGCTAAATCTCTGTTTTTAATTTGGTGATGTTGTGAAAAATAGAAGGAGAGGTGTCTAATGTAGTGTGACAGAGTTGACTTAAATTTTGAGATTTCTCTCCAACTAAATTCTTAATTCTGTATTTTTTTGTTTATCTTTAAGTTTAGTCTTCTGATTAATTTATTTTAAAATTTGCTTATTACTCTTGGAGGTATTTTTTTTTTTTTGGTATGCAACTCATTATATAACCCCCATATATATAGTCAGAACAACTAATGGTTTGCTTTTACGAACTATTGATATATGATTATATATATTCTCCTTCCGTATATATAGTTATGTGCTCCATGATTTGACAGCAAAAGCTAGAATTATTCATGACTTAGATAGTCTAAGCTCGGTGATATTGTTTGTTCAATTATGAAATATATGACTTATATGAGTTTCTATCTGCAATATAGGAGGATAATTTGGGTCAATTTGTAAGACAATTGTCATATATGGTTTTGACAAGTGATTCCAATACCTTTTCTGTAATATCATTGCAGTACCTTTTTTATAAAATGATTTAATTCATAATATGTAAAAAAGTATATATATCAGGTAGCTACAGGAGATGGGGTAGCCATGGCACATCAAGCTCAAGCTGCAATTTCAACCTTGGAGTAAGAAATCTAAATTATTTTAGGGAATATACAGGTGACTGTTTGAACTTATTCACATATGAAAGGTTGATTTGGGTGGATGTTTAATCTCAAATGGGTCACACAGGTCAAGTTTCTTCCAAAGCGTATAGTAAATGCATACAAACATGTTAAATATGCTCTCTCTTTTTTTTCTTTAAAAAAGTGCATAATTATTTCAGCAATGTAATTTTTGGTAATCATATTATAATGTTGATTATATTTCGAGAAAAACTGGAAAAAGAGTGCGGGGATTGACCCAACCAGAGCTGATCCATTTCTAACTGGACTAAAATGTTACTCCGTATATGTTTCAACCTAAATGCATTTTGACCTTTTACCTAACCAGCCTGACTGGCCCGTATTTCCACCTTTGGGAGATGCATGTGGTCTGCTCAATTCTAAAGGGTACAATCATGAGTAGATTAGTACAGTTTCATCCAACTACACTAGCAGATGAAGGTCTCCTGATTACACCAACTAAAACCCGGGAGAGAATGCATTCTTTCTCACCGAAGCTGTGAGGGGTAATGGCCAATGGGTCAAGCATGACTTATATAATCTTGATTCGGAAATATTCATGCATATGTATGATGAACTTGTCGAGCTTGCACCAACAGACCTTGTGACTAGAAGTATACATGATCAGCTAAATATATAACAAAAGATATGTTGATCTAGATATTAAGTTGTGCTTGACTTCTTTATTCGCCTTATTATTTATCTCGAGTTTCCTTTTATTATCTAACCTATTAATAGTATGTTTTAGCTTTTGATTACCACAAACCCGCTTGACGATTAGCATGGAACAAGAAACACTGAATGGTAATGATCCATGTTAAACGCCACTTTATTCTGGAGATATTATAAGCAGTGCAGAAAATTTAAAGTAGGCCAAATCTTTAAGCAGACACGAAAGAAGTTCCGTTCTTGAGGATTAAGAAGTGGGAAGTCATGATGCTTGGGGTTCAATTGTTGCATCTAAGGTTAGCATTGGTAAGAATCGAGGTTCTTCATGACATTTTAGAGTTCATAAAGATACAAATAAGCGTTTATCCATCAACATGTACATTTGTTTTTATCGGATTTTTGATCCTATTAAGTGTGCATAATTATGTAAGTCATGATATCAGTATCTGTTCATGGGCCTTGAATGGCTATTTTCATGAAGTAAATACCATGTGAGATTGAAAAGGTAATATTTACGCCAGTAAAAATATTTGTTTGATAAGGTTATGAGTCAGTAGCTTGTGAAGTATATAATTGGCTTGTGTTGGTTGGAAATTGCATGACTTTTTACATGCATGAGGCTTCATGGGGAAAGTTGTATAATTTCTATGTCAACTATGAATTCTAGGTGCATTAGGTGTAGGCAGTAAAAGATGGTAATGGAGTGTGGGTGGATCCAAAGTATATTGGAGTTTTGGTCGAGTTTTATAGGCTTATTATTGTGTGAGGATTTCATGTATGGAGTCTTGATATGTATTATTAGTATGTAGAATTTGAGTTGTACCTTATCAATAATTAGTAATAAAAAAATTTATGCCTTTTCTACAAAATTAAAGCATCTGTAGTGTGATGACTATATATTATTACTATTCATATTCATATCGCTAGAAGCATATTACTCAACTATCAAATAAAGCTAACCTTATTACTCAACTATCAAATGTTTAAAATTTGACATTACTTGTCTTAAGTAAATTATTAGGCAACCGACCACTAAGTACATTAAAATTTCAAGCTTTGTGACTATAATCAATTGACATATACAAACACATTGCACATAATAATTGATATACTCTTTTATTTCTTTTATTGGGAAAATTAACAAACTCAAATGTCATAGCCTGTAAATTCATTTACAAATCATTTTATAAAGGTATTTAAAAAGAAAAACAATATTGTAACCTAAACAGCCACATTTAATACCTTATAAATCAATTGGATTTTTGTGATCTTCACGAAGAGGTTGTTCTTAGGGGATCATTCAACTTAAAAAATAATTACTAACTAATTCTTTACATTTTAACTTTTGTAAACATTGATGTTATAATATTAATGATAAAATAACATTATTGATTATGGCATTTTATGTTAAAAAAATTGGTTTACTTATCGTATTGAATGTTTTGTCATCTATAATTAAAAAAGCTAAAATTTTGTGGATAAAACCATTATTGATCATGAGCATAATTATTTGACATATTGAAATACCTTTTACACGAAAAGCTGATATACTCTTTAATTTAAATAATTAATAAAAGTGTAATTATATAAAAAAAGGCTAGATATTTGAGTTTGACTGTGTGTGTTTTCTCGGCCTTTTTAGACTTTGAGTGAAGAGTGAAGAGTAGCGAATAACCATGTTTTCAAAGAGTAAAGTAGGTAGTTTTAATTGTATGTTGTTTTGGCCCCTCTTTTCTATTAATGGGAAATATAAAACGTCGGATCAAACAGTAAACTAAATGGGCCACAAACTTTAGATACAAAATAAAAAAATAAAAAATAATAATAAAACATCGATAAAATCCGTATCAATAGTAGTACAATGTAGCTTTTAAATTGTTGGGGTTGTTTAAGAATATATTTGAATATAAGTAACAAAAACACTTTACAATTGCCCGCGTTGACGCGGGTCTTTTACATTTTGAGATGTAACTCTTGGTTAATGGTTACAAGAAATTTTAATTTGATTTATGGTTTTCTAGCTATTAGCAGGTGAGCTTTTACTACGTTCTTAACATAACCTTTATTTTTTGTATGCGATTCTAATAGATAAGATCGTCTGACTAACGTCGAACCTCGTGTACATGCAACACTATACATGATACATCTATTCTAAACAAATCCTCAATGTCTACTATACAAGTATTTTAACTTTACCACTATGTCTATAATTAAGATAAAGAGAAATAATATTAAATTGTTTTGACGTTCTTAACAATAACATCTTCGCACGTCTCATATATGTTATTAACTCCATGAATTTGTTGATATTATAATCAATTAAGTGTGCAAAATCAGTATCATTGTATGTCAAAATATAATAATTCATCATTAATAATTGAATTTCACCAAATTTTACGTTTCTTCGATTGTATATTCAATGTCTACTACTTCATATTATGATTACTTTTGTTGTAGAGTTTTAATGACATAGCCCGCGATTTTCGCGGGTTTTGATCTAGTTAAGTCTTAATTAGAGACTAATATCTTTTTTTATTGTTTTGGATAGAAGATAGATTAGTTAGATATGAACTAAAATTGTTTTAACATATTACTTCCATAACAAATTAAAGTATTTAAGATTTGAAGAGTTCATATGCAACTTATTATACTCTTTAGACTTTTACTTCAATAACTTATAACTATATAAAAATATATACTCATAAAACTTGAATAGAATAATCATCAAGGGTAGCTTTGCAAAAAAGAGAATGTTGGAAAGAAAAATTATAAGCTAAAAAGCATTTGGGTATAATCTTTGTAAGTAAGACGCTTTCAAGCATAGGAAAGTTGTGAAGCTACTTAGGTGTAAGATTTTGGGCCGGATGATAATCTAAGCCTAAAATAGCGGCAATCTCGATAAATATTTTCGCGCGCCAGAGATGTATGATCCAAATTTGTATCCGATTGTGAACTATAAAACCGTCCATGAACAGTAAAAACATGGCCATCGATTAATATATATAGAATATCCTTATTAAAACTCCTATGCCTAGGAAGCCACTCCCTTACTTTTAATACTCTAGGTCCGCCCATAAGTCCATAAATGGAAGTGAAAAAAGATTTCACAATTTCATTTGCGAATTGGCATTCCTAGTTACACAATACATGACTCAAAATCTCACCTTTGAAATACCCTTAAAAAGTATTTAGACACTCATTAGACTTCTCAAGCTCCGAAAGGTCACTCACTTTTATACTGTTTTTTCTGGTTCACGTTCTTTCAAACATTGATGTGGTTCTGGGTGATAAAACTTTCACTTTTATGAGTGAAAAGGGCGGTGTGTCTTTCAAACAATGAAGTGCTTCTAGATAATGAAATGAAGAAACTAATTCACTTTTATGAATGAAAAGGTAGAAGCTAAAGTGACAAAGCTATTATGTATATATAATGCGATTGTAATTTGTTATTATCCTTTTCTTGTACTCATTGATTTGTATGTAGCTTGACCAATTCCGTTTTGTCACATCGATAAAAAGTTAAATGGACACGACTTGCATGAATTAGAAGATAAAGCATACTTATTGAATTTGCATATTTTGTTTTGACATATTGACAAATGTGACCGTTAATCGTTAGAGAATGTCGGTGTTAATTTGTAAACATAAATCCATGTCATTTTAGATTTTCATAAAATAATAAAGAGTCAAATGTTGTTGCCTTAAAAAAAAGTGTAAAATACTTCAAAACAGTGCATATATTCACATGAAAAAAAATAGTTAACGGATAGAAAACAATTGTAGATGAAGAAAAAAAGCTCATTATCCCGAATCCTTTTTTGGTTGGGTAGAAAAGGGTGCAAAGTAATAAGTTCATATATTAGATTAGAGTTAATTATGGTCGTTCGTCCTTATGATTTATCAAAAAATGTTGATTTAATCCTTTAAACTTTTTAATTACGTTGATCATCCTTATTTTTGAAAGTTGTTGCATAGTTGGTCCTTTAATGTAACGCCGTTAATGTGTTCCGTTACATCAAGACATGTGCCTTGCACATAAAGTGTAAAATAGACTTATCAACAAAAATAAAACGAAACTCGCACACACACTACAAACAACCCTGCAAAACACAATATATTGTAAACTAGGCTTTGAGCCCGTGCGATGCACGGCTGTTGAAAAGTGCAATTATATAGTTAATTTGTAAGTTGCTCAATATATTAATATTGTTAACTTAAAGGTGCAATTATATTGGGAAAAAAATAGAAATATAAGCCAAAGTTTTTTGCAAGCGAAGTCGATTGTGTTGTACTTAGTTTTCTTGCCTTTGTTGCAAATCAAGATTTTTAATTAAGATGTTTTTCCTTTCAACTCTTGAAAGAGCGACATATGGGCCCTTATTAATAGTAATTATGAAGCATACCGTTTATGTGAATAAAGTTGAAGGTTGCTAACTAATGGGGATAAAATGATTTGTTTAAAGTGTTCTTAATTAACTTATTTGGCTAAATGATAATAATTGCATATCTTCGGATGATTTTGTGGCTCTCGAGAAAGTGTATTATATATCTGAGATTTGAATTGGATATAAATTTTATACTCGGTTGATTATATTATACTATATGTTAAAAATAAAATTATTAGCATGAAACAGTGGATTTGAATAGAGTTGTGAGAACATGTAATGTTATTAAACACTTTGAAATAAATATGTTAACATTATTAAAGTAAGAAATTGGTTAATCTTCAAATAGAATGTAACTATTTTAGAAATTGAATTAATAGTAAAGAGGTTGAACTTTACATTTATAAGGAGATGTCTTCATGAATAACATAATTTGGTTAGTCAGAAAAATAAATAGCATTGTAAAAATATGTGGTATAAATGATAATGCATTAAAATAAAATTAAAAAAATTATTTTAAAAACACATAGGATTTGTAATAAAATGAAAGACAAAGAAAGTTTCTTTAAGAAACATGCTGCATAAGTTGTAGAAAACATTATTTTTTAAGCCTCTGCGATGCACATCAGATATTAATATTATTGCCTGAATTGAAGTTGCTAATTTATTATTAATAATTTTAAAAATTATTATTATTATAGACTAAAACGTACGGAAAACAATGAATTTCAAAGTTTAAATAATAATGCATTAAAATTTAATAAAAAAAAGTGTCTTAAAAACACATAGGATTTGTAAGAAAATGAAAGACAAAAAAAAATGCCGCATAAGTTGTAGAAAAGTTTGTTTTTAAGCCCGTGCGATACACATGCTGCATAAGTTGTAGAAAAGTTTGTTTTTTAGCCCGTGCGATGCACATAAGATACTAATATTGTTGCC
Organism: Helichrysum umbraculigerum; assembly: GCA_949592205.1. Lineage (NCBI taxonomy): Eukaryota > Viridiplantae > Streptophyta > Magnoliopsida > Asterales > Asteraceae > Helichrysum > Helichrysum umbraculigerum. Next base: position 52,380,739 of record CATIUR010000007.1, read on the forward strand.
TGAATTGAAGTTGCAAATTTATTATTAATAGTTTTAAAAACTATTATTATTATAGACTAAAACGTATAGAAAACAATGAATTTCAAAGTTTATACATACAATTATTTCACCGAAAATGTTAAAGTTACAAATATTGCAAAACTTCTTTATAAAATATACCAAAATTAACTTGATATAATTAGTTTAACTGACGATGATTGATAATATTGCGAGTCAATACTCTTGAATATATTATTTTATTACGACTCCTCAAAAAAAAATGTAGTAGTTTGTTGGGACTTTAAAAAATCTTAAATACTTTGTCGAAAGAACTCACACAAGACCCCACGTATATGATGATGTATATTTATAGATTGAAATTAATGAACGGCAGTTTATGGTCATGAACATGTGCATCATCATGGTCATCAACGTCATATATTTTTTTCAGTATTGTAGTAATCAACATTAAACTCATCAACAACAGTTTAATGTGTGAGCTAGATATGTATTTCGTTCAGATAAAGAAACCGACGGCCGAATCTGTATTTCGGTCGGAATCTGAAAAGGTGGGAACGAATGACTGGCCAAAATCTGTAATGGTGGAAAGCTGGCGTCGGATAAATTAACCAAGGGGTTGAAGATAACGGTCGGCACCGGTGTCGGAGATCCGGAAGCTCCAGCAAACTTAAACATGTATTTCTCTTTCCTGTTTTGAATCCGGTTTTAATGAGTATTTTAGATCCGTTCTTACCCGTATTGGGGTTTCATCAAGTATTTTAGTTCCATTTAAAGTTTGTTTCATGAATCTTTCCTTTTTGATTTTATGGTAGTTCAAAGGGGTATAGGTGAGGGATAATAGTTGTATAGTTGGGTCAGTGTCGGTGGGTTTCCGGCTGTACAAAAGTGGAGGGAGAAGAAAGGGTTGCATAATGGTTTGGGAAGATGCATATTAATTTATGCTAAAATAAAATAAAATTAATAATTAAAAGACGGAATTACCCTCATGTGCAAGGCACGTGTCTTGAACTAACCGAAAAGCTTAACAGTCGTTGCATTAAAGGACCAACCGTGCAACAACTTTCAAAAATAAGGATGATCAACGTAATTAAAAAGTTTAAAGGATTAAACCAGTATTTTTCGATAAACCATAAGGACGAACGGCTTAATTAACTCATTAGATTATATTAATCATTGTATTATCAAAACACGAATCAAGATCGAGATAGGGAAAAAGTGAACTGTTTGACAAGAAACATAAGCCTCTTGAACAAGGGACGACACATGACACTATGATTTTCTTGTTATAAGATAGAACTATATTCTCATATTAATATATATGAAGAAATGAAACAAACTGCAATACATGGTTTACAGTTTGGTCCCAATGTCGTCGGAGTTCACTGTTGCTACAGAGAAATATGCAGCAGTGCTTCGAGGTGATTTTGGAATGAGGTCGAAGGGTAGGCCTTCCGACTTTCGGATGAGAGTGATATAATCCTCCGACTTTCGGATAAGAGTGATGCAACCCTCCGACTTTCGGATGAAAAGATGTACACCTTATATTGAACCTAATCCTGCAAAACGAAAGCACCGTGAGTCTCGTCAAGAAGGAGAAGGGGATTTCCCCTCTTGACCAACCTCCGGTGTGAGAATAAGTATGGGGCTTGGATAACAGAGCAAAAGTAGTGAGAGAGTAATAAATGAGAATTGAATGAATACCTTTGTGTTGGTTGAGGAGTATTTATAGTGCCTTGAGTTATGCCTCTAATCTATTTTCGGTAAATAGATTTAATGCTTTCGGTCAAACCAGAATTGGTTGTGTCCGTTTTGATGTATGTCTCTGAAATAACTATTTCCCAAGTTTACGATTCTTGCCTCCGTATCAGTGCGATTTTAATTACTTTGCTTTTGGGTTTAAGGCCCTTTCATCAACTGACTTTTGGGGAGCCCTCCCATCTTCCATCATTTTGAATAATATAGCCCTGCCATCTTCTCATATGGCTTATGAAATTTAGTAGGCCCTTCCATCAACTGACTTTTGGGGAGCCCTCCCATCTTCCATCATTTTGAATAATATAGCCCTGCCATCTTCTCATATGGCTTATGGAATTTAGTAGGCCCTTCCATCAACTGACTTTTGGGAGCCCTACCATCTTCCATTATTTAGAATAACATGGTCCTGCCATCTTCTCATATGACTTATGGAATTTAGTATTTTTGGAAATATGGCCCTGCCATCTTCCTATATTTGAAACTTGTATGCTTTCGGCTTTTACCTTAGCCGAAAGATGCTAGGTACGTCATCAGCCCCCCAATCTAGTTTGGTGTGTTTATTAACATATCGAACTAGATTTAAAATTTGTTTTCGTTGGCGATTCCCATATTGGTGACCGCAGGGTTTTACCCTTTGGTTTGTACGCCTTCGATAATTGTGTATAATTTTTATTTTAGTTTATTTTTTTTTTTTTTGTTTGAAATTTGAAATGAAAATCGTTGATGTGACTAAAATGATGGATGAAATTTGGTGTGTGTGGGATGGACCCTTCGGCCCGTTGGGCTTTTTGATGATCCAACACCTTGCAAAACCTAGCTTTCTATCATCTATATATAAGTAGCACATTTGTCAAAACTCTTTTTCAATAATGTTTTGCTCCAGATCCGAACCCCCCTCTTAGAATTATTATTATCACCTCTTCTTCTTTTTTTTGTTGCTTTCTGGCTAGAAGTTTGGCCCTTCGGCTTTCCCAACATTCGAAGATGTGAATCGGTTTCAAGGATTAAGGCTTCAATCGGTTTTCTGAGCTTTGTTTGTGGTCCTCCGATTTTCAAGCATCAAAGGTAAACCAATTAGACTATTGCGTTTCATTTTTTAAGTTTTGATGGGTAAACTTATTTGGATGTTGTCCTTCGATATTTAGGCTTCGGATTTGGTTTTTGGCCCTTCGATTTTCTGGTGTAAACCTTGGCCCTTAGGCTTTCCACTTATATGTGTGGTTGATTAACCCGAACCAAGATTTGCAGGTGGTTCTTCTCGGCCCTGCGATTTTTCTTTGGGCTTTCGGAGTTCAAATTTCGAGTGCCACATCGTTTTTGGTTTTTCGGCTTTCAAGTAAGTGTTAAAATATTTATGAATCTTTGTGAAGAAAGTTTAAATCTTTAGAAAAGCCTATTTAGAATGATTTTTTAATTTTCTTGCGAATATCTATTTGGTATCTGGAAAATCGAAAAATGCTTTCAAAGTTTTAGGGAGGCATTTTTATATTCATAGTGTTGTTGCTTTTGTGGATATAATTCGAATAAAGCTTGCAAATCGGGGGACCATAATCACATATTGGAGACTTAATTGAATTATAGAGTGATCTTTCAAATATTGATGACCACAATCACATATTGGTGACTTAAAGATGAGTTCAAGTGGTCCTTCGATTTTCAGGTTATCCGAATTCGCTTATATCCTAATTGAAGTGATCTTTCGATTTTCAGGTTGTCCCTGAATCAAGATTGGCGATCCTTCAATTTGCTATTTCCATTTAGGGTTTCGGTTTTTGCATGATCAAGTGTTCGAATTATCGGGCGTTAAATCGGGTTTGGTTGTGGCCCTCCGGTTTTCTCTTCGGATTTCTTATGGGCCTTCGGACTTCTTGTGGACCTTCGGACTTTTAGACCCCTTCGGTTTTCTCGTTTTAAATTGATTTGGGCATCATTTTTTGAGTGTTAAAGCCGAATCCGATAGTCCTTTGGATTTTCGTGGTTATTTGCTCAATCCGACTTTTGGGTAAAAACTCTCCCATTTTCAGGTGTGTTAAACATATCCTTCATCTTTTTCCAAATTTTTTAGAATTCTAAGTGTGAATTAGATGGCTAAGGATAATTGGGATAAATGTTTCTCCATTCTAAATCAAGACCAAGTTGATTCCTTTTGTGAGAAATTTCATATACCTCGTGATATAAATCCTTTAAGTCCCGATCCCGATAAACTGATAAGTCAACCACCCAAAGGAATGGTGGGTGTTTATACCCGCTTCTTTGATTACTCGAATATGTCATTTCCCTTTTCTCGTTTCCTTTTGTCCGTTCTCCAATATCACAATTTCCATATATCTCAGTTTTCACCCTTAGGTGCCATCAAGGTTTCATGTTTTGAAATTCAATGTAGGGCATTTAATATTGATCCCACCATTACCTTATTTAGTAAGTTCTATACCATAGGTCGGGCGGGGGTATTGGGTTACGATTAACCTTCGGGATGAAGGTTCTGCTCCTCGCTGTATTACCGAATACCCATCCAATTTAAGACTTTGGAAAGATCGTTTCTTTTGGATTAAAGCCTCAGCTGTACCGATTGCCATGGTTTGGAAACCGGAAAAAGTATCTTTAAAAGATGATATACCTACTGATTTGGAAGCCGGAGAAGTAGCAATTGCTCGTTTAGTGGCCAATCCCATTCGTGTTCGCCATTTGAGTTTTCATGCGTTAATTGTTGCGGGTATAAGTAAAAAATGGGATGACCCAGATGAGATTCCTTGTTTTGGTTGCAGAGGGGAAGGTAGTGTTTTTAGAAGTTTACAAATTTGCGCTTATATTTAATTTTAAGTTTGTTTACTTCGCCTTTAATTATCATTTCCTGATCATAATTTTTGATTTATGCTTTGTTTGTTTTGCAGTGATGAGTTTGGGTTCCTACATTCTTCGTAAATCAATTAAAGGTGTTGATGCAGCCGCTCGTCCTCGGGAACAAAATGAAGTATCACATCTTGAGCGTTATGCAAATTCTGTAGTTCCTCCTTCCAATGAGTTAGTTCAGTTGGTGCAGCCCGCGCCGCTTCCCGGGCCTGCGGTTACTTGTGGGAGCAAAAGGAAAACTTTTGGCACCACCAGTAAACCGAAATTCGTCGCTTCCAAAATACCAAGATTGAAAAAGTTGGTAAAGAAATCTAGGGAGAAGCTTACTTTTGGATTGACTGACGAGAATTCTGCCGAGAGTAATAACTCTCGATCTGATGACAGGGGTCCCTCTCCCGATTATGTTTCTCCTTCTGAAAATGTTGTTGTGGAAGATGCTGAGATTGAGAAATCGAATGATGATGAAGCAAATGATGTTAATCGATCCGTGTTTTCTGAATATCCGAAAGGTGATGATGAGCAGCCGAAAGTTGACAATTCCAAAATACACTTGCAGAGTAAGCAATCAGAAGGTGTTGAGGTCGAAAGTTATTTAAGTTCCTCTTCTGAAGATGTTAACGGTTTGAGACCTGAGTTCGCTGCTGAAATATTTCACCCCGAATGGGATATTAAAAAAGGTGATTTAATTGATAATGAGAGTGCTTATCGGCAACTTATCCGTTATCTTCCTACTAAAGCCCAAGAGTATGAGTTGTCTAAATTTATGGATTACCAGGTCATAGCGGATTACTATACAGGTCAAGCTGCCGCTTTGCTTAATGCCGGTGAAATTATTCGAAGATATGAATCCTTGGATCTGGCAATGAGCCGGAAGAAAGCAGAAATGAGAATGTTGCTTAGTGATCGTGATAAGCAAATAGCCGAACTAAAGTTTAAATTGGAGAGTACCACTGTTCCTTCAGAAAGTGCTTATACTTTGATGGATAAGTTAGCAAGTGCGAAGAAGAAAAGGAAAAGAGCTTTGAAGGATTTGGATCGGCTACAAGTGGATTACTCCGAGGTTGAGGAGAAACTAAAAATGTCTGAGGATCGTGTACTTGAGAAAGAATCTGTGATTTCTAACTTGACAAGTCGAGTTGGTGAATTAGAAAGTTTGTTGGAACTTGAGAAGAAGAAATCGGTTGAGAAGGTTTCGGGACTTTGTATTCAGAATGCCAAACTGGAGGAGCAGATTACTGGTTTGTCTACTCAAGTTTCTGAGCTTTCTGATGATAATACTCGATTGAGGGAGGATCGTAGGTGGTTTGCGAAGAATGCTTCTTCTCACGCATTTGAGACTCTTCGCGTCAGCCATGAGTATTTTGAATCTCTTGGCGATGTTCAGGTTTCTAGTTTGGAATATGGGAAACACGAGGGTGTGAATATGGGTTATCATAACTGCCCTTTAGGTACCCCAATGGAGCGATCATTATTTTATGATTCGGAGGCTGAGAGTAGGATGATCACGAAAGTTGATGCCCTGGCACACATCCGGTATCCATATATGGAGAAGTTGAGTGAAAATTGCGATATCACGATTCAGGTTAGTCTTATTACTATTATACATTTTTCTTATCATAATCAATGATTAAATATTATAAAGTAGGTGTACGCAATAATTCTAATCGTTATGTTTGTGATTATTATCATTCAGGAGTTTCTGGCTATTAAGCCGGCCGATGCCCCCGATGCGGATACTTCTACTCCTACTGATCGCGATTCTACTGTATCTTGAAAATCTTAAGGATTTGAAAGCTTGGATGATTGGAGGCATGAAGACAATTTTGAAGAATTTGGAAGCTTTGAAGATTGGAGGCATAGAGACACTTCTGTGTTACTTTGGCTATTAGCTTTTGGATATTATCTTTCATTTGAACTTGTTCCTTTTATATTATTGTAATGTACTCGGTGAACAAATTAAACCTGCATGTGCTTTTGTTTTATCCTCCATCTTTTGACTATGTTTTATATTGTTGACAAATGGACATGCCATTTTCAGTAAATATTGCCAATAGTTTGCTACTTGTTATCGTTGATATTTATGTGTCATGCTCGAAGTCAATAGACTTTGGCTTGGATTATTGTGTTTAAACAAGGTGTCCCTTGCAGACACGTGGCAATTTCTTAGGCGGCCAGTACCTCATAGTTACGACTTTGCTTGTAACATATGAAGCTAATTAGGGGGGAAAGCTTAACCCTACGATGTCCCAACCGTTGTTGAGACATCGGAGCAGATTGGAGGGGTGAGCTCAACCGGTGTAATGCCAGCAATTGCCGTTGCAATTTAATCTTTATCTAATAAACGAAAATAGATCAGACTTATAGTCCGCCCTCGGGCGGTGCCAAAATACATCATTCATTAAAATAAGAAAAAAGTTACAATCAGAACTTAGACCAGCAAAACTAGTTCCTGAGATCATAACTCAGTACATAATATTTAGGTAAATTGAAATGACGGTAACTAAAGATAGTACTTGCGAAGGTTGGATCCATTCCAAGTGCGTGGGAGTTTCTTTCCCCGTGCATCCACCAATTCGTATGACCCATTTCCAAAAGCTGTCGCGACCCTATAAGGCCCTTCCCACTTAGGACCCATTTTTCCTTGATCCATTACTCTGCTTGCTTCATTTTTCCTGAGTACATAGTCTCCTGGCTTGAAAGTGGATAACCGGACACGCTGGTTATAATATTGTTCAATCTTCTTCTTGTAATTTGCCTCCAGTATGGAAGCAATTTCACGTCGTTCCTCTAGGAGATCAAGATTTTGAAGCAATTCGCCTTCGTTGACTGCTCCTCCCACTTGATTATGGCGGTAAGTGGGTATTCCAATTTCTGCAGGAATTACCGCTTCTGAGCCATAAGTCAAACTAAAAGGCGTTTCTCCGTGACTTGTCTTAATCATGGTTCGGTGTGCCCATAAAACATGCGGGAGATGTTCCACCCAATTTGATCCGTCGGTTTCTATTCGCGTCTTTAGGCCTTCCACTATGCTTCTGTTGATTCTTTCGACTTGCCCATTGCCTTGTGGATGTGCCACATAAGTGAATATCTGCTTCACACACATCTCATCACACCAAGCACGAAAGGGGTTTTCTGAAAACTGCTTCCCGTTATCGGTAACTATCTCCTTTGGCAATCCGAAGCGACACACAATATTGTCCCATACGAATCGCTTGACATTTTTCCCAGTGATCTTTGCGAGTGGGATTGCTTCAACCCACTTTGTAAAGTAATCTACTGCCACTAGCAAGAATTTCACCTTCCCTGGCGCTTGCGGGAAAGGCCCAACTATGTCCATTCCCCATTTTTGAAAAGGCCAGGCTGAAGTAACTGAAATCATGTTTTGTTTGGGAAGCTTGGGAATTGGGGAGTGAACTTGGCAAGCGTTACACCTTTGGATTTCTGCCAAGGCATCTTGATGCATTGTGGGCCAAAAGTAGCCAACATTCATGATTTTGGCGACCACTGAACGTGGACCTGAGTGCATTCCACATGATCCTTTATGAATCTCTCTAACTATGTAATTAGATTGAAGTGGACCTACACACCGTAATAGTGGTCCCAAATATGACCGTTTGTATAGGACTTCATCTTCTAAGACATATCGGAGTGATTTTGTTTGCAGCTTTAGGGCTTCACCCACATCGATCGGCAATATTCCGTCTCTCAAATAATCTACTATTGGAGTCATCCAATTTGGACCCTCTTCCTCTACAACGAGGTGCACTTCGCTTTCATTGATCGATGGTTTTTCCAAAATTTCAACAAGTACCTTCTTTGTCAAGTGGTCGAAAGCCACCGAAGCCAACTTGCTCAGTGCGTCAGCTTGATGATTTCGGCTTCTGGGTACCTGCTCGATTTTTGCCTCTCTAAATTGTTGCATCAGGTCTTTCGCTCTTTCCATGTAGAGTTTAATGGTAGCATCTCGTGCTTCATATTCCCTGTTGATTTGGCTAGCCACAAGTTTTAAATCAAGATGAATTTTTAGGTATTGGACACCCAATTTCTTGGCTAACCGAAGACCAGCAAGTAATGCCTCATATTCGGATTCATTGTTAGACGCTGGAAAGTTGAAGCGCAAGGCGTATGTGTATTCCATTCCCTCTGAATCTACCAAGATCAAACCTGCACCAGAACCTAGATGATTGGATGCCCCATCGGTATGTAGCGACCATTCATCTTTTTTTACTAACTTTGGTTTGCAAGTCTTTTGGGAACACTCTCCTTGCATCTGTTGTCCTTCTTAGGGCATTTCGGCTAAGAAATCAGCCAAAACCTGCCCTTTAATCGCACTCCTTGGTTGATACTCAATTCCATGTTCCCCAAGCTCGATTGCCCACTTTGCAAGACGTCCTGATATTTCTGGCCTCTGTAGTACCTGTCTGATGGGCTGGTCAGTTATCACCATGATCTGGTGTGCTTGGAAATATCTTCTCAGTCTTCTTGATGCATTAACCAAAGAGAGTGCCAACTTTTCCAGAGGCGGGTAGCTGATTTCAGGTCCCTTTAATGCCCTACTCACGAAATATGTTGGCAATTGTCTTGACTCCCTTTCGGCCATGAGTACCGCACTTACCGCTTCGTGAGCAGCTGCTAAATAAAGGTATAACACCTCTCCCACTTTTGGAGCTACTAACATTGGAAGGGATCCGATCATTTTCTTCATTTCTCCGAATGCGTCTTCAGCTTCTTCCGTCCATACGAAATCTTTCTTACTAAGACATTTCTTCAACGTTTTAAAGAATGGGAGAGATCTCTCGGCAGATTTGGAGAGATACCTATTTAGCGCTGCGAGCCTTCCATTTAAACTTTGCACCTCTTTCATTGACTTTGGGGATTTCATATTGATGATAGCCCTTGTCTTATCTGGATTTGCTTTCATCCCTCTTTCGGTTACCACATGCCCTAAAAACTTGCCTTCTTCCATCCCAAAGGTACACTTCTTGGGATTCAGCTTCATATTGATCTCTCTTAAGTTGTCGAATGTTTCTTGGATGTCAACCAACATAGCGTGGGGCGAACGGCTCTTGATGACTATGTCATCGACATAGGCTTCCAAATTTCATCTACTTTGATCCCTAAAAACACGATCCACCAAACGCTGGTATGTTGCTCCAGCATTCTTTAGTCCAAACGGCATTTTCTTGTAACAATATACTCCTTGATCCATGTGGAATGCTGTCTTGTCTTCATCCTCTTTTGCCATCTGAATCTGGTGATAACCTTTATATGCATCCAAAAAACACTTGTATTTAAAACCGGAAAGCGATTCCACTTTCCAATCCACCTCTGGAAGGGGGTAGGGGACTTTTGGACATGCATTGTTAATATCTTTAAAATCTATACACATCCTCCATGAACCATCCATCTTCTTCACCATAACCGGATTAGCTATCCAAGTTCGATATCGTACCTCTCTAAGTATATCGGCTTCAACAAGCTTATCAACGGTCTCACATGCCGCTTGGCTTCTTTCTGGAGCTAAACTTCGCTTCTTCTGGACTACTGGTTTAGCACCCGTGTTAACGTTCAATCGATGCTCGATTATGTTTCGAGGTACTCCAGTCATGTCTGCTTCTGTCCATGCAAATACATCCACATTTCGCCGGAGCAAATTGATTAATTCTTCCTTAAACCTTGCGGGTAAGGCTTTCCAAATTCCCACCGGTTGCTCTGGGTATTCCGGGTTGATTACCACCTTTTCTTCAACCTCTGGTTCAGGGGAATATTCGGTAATTTTTCCCCTTTTTCTACCGATCCTTTCTGTATTTCATTCTTTCTATGGATCATCTTTTCGATTTTCAGACACTCTTGAACCTCTCTCCTTTCGGCTCTAAGTGTTGCAATTCCAGCTGGTGTTGGGAATTTCATCATCGCATGCATTGTGGATGGGATGGTCCTAAGTATAGATATCCCAGGAAGCCCTAGAAGTATGTTGTATGATGAAGGGGCGTTCACTATGATGAAATTGATCATTATAGTTCTACAAAGGGGATATTCACCAAAAGTAACTGGAATTTTGATTTGGCCTATCGGCCAAACCTTTTCTCCAGAGAAACCGAACAACGGGCCTGAGGCTTCTTGAATCCCCCTTCTAGTTTCTTCTTCCAATGCTTGGAAACAATGCCCATACATGATTTCGGAGGCACTGCCTCCATCTACGTAGATGCGATGTACCATTTGGTTGCCGACTTCCCCCTTTATTATCAAAGGATAATTTGTAGGCCATACTTCGCAAGCCGGAGGAAACGTTATAACTTGATCCAACCAACTTTCGGTTGGTCGTTCTTTCCGCTTTCCTCTGTAAGTTCCCAAATGCGTCATCATTACCGCTTTCCCCCTATGGGAGTTATCTTTGGGGTTCCCCTGCACCTTGGCATTACTTTGTCGCCCTCCGGCAGCTTTCACTTCCTTAACAAGGTGTGCTAGCTGACTGGATTTCACGGCTTCTTCAATTTTCTTTTTCAGTTGGAAGCAATCATTGGTATTGTGACCTTTTTCACCATGAAAATCGCAGAACTTATCCGAATTTCGACGTTCAGGATTTCCGGCCAAGGGTGGTGGTTGTGTGAAGGAATTTTTTACTCCTTCGGTAGCAAGAATTTCGCTTGGTGTCTTGGTTAGCGTCGTGAAGGATGTGCTCCTTCGATTTTGTGTTGGGGAAACCGAAGGCAAGGGATAACTTCTAATGCCTCCAGTCTTCATTCCACCACCATAAGTTATAAAGGGGCGAGGAGAATTGTTAACTTTCCAAGTATGATTATTTTTGTGAGGTACAACTGACTTCTTGTGCGAGGCATCAGGTACTTGCGAAGCCGCTGCCTATTTGCCTCTGATGAATGCCTTCGTGACTTCAAACATTTCTTCGGTGGTTTTTGGCACTTGATTGTTCAACCTTTCAATCAACTATCGGTTTTTGATTCCATGCATGAAACCAGAGATTTGCATCAGTTCAGTTGTTCCTTTGATCTCCAAACTTTCGGTTTTGAAACGATCCATGAAATCATGTAAGGACTCATTGTCCTTTTGCTTGATATTTGCCAATTCCACCGCGTGACGGGTATACCTTTTTTGTGAAGTAAAGTGAACCGAAAACTTTTGACTCAACTCCTCAAAGTTGTCAATTCCTCCCTCTGGAAGACTATCATACCAAACAAGTGCCGCACCTGAAAGTGTTTGTGCAAACATATGGCACCATAGTGGCATTGACCACTGTTCCATTTATGCTACTCCCGAAAATAGGCTTAAGTGATCGTCTGGATCTGTCGTCCCGTCATAAATTCTCACGTGGGACGGCATTCTCATTTTTGGGGGCCTTCAACAATTAGCTATCCGGGAAGTGAACCTTCTGGCTATTGAAGGTTTATAAGGTGAGTTCAGCTCGTCATCCGAGCTACTTTCACTATCTTCTGAGCTTGCCCCTTCGGATTCATCGGAATCTAGCGAATAGCCTCTTTTGTTGGACTTCTTCGAGGATTTTCCTTTTCGTGCCTTCTTTGAGCTAGAAACATTTTTCTTTCTTCCTTTCGAATCTAAACGAGCTCGTCGCTTCTTGGAGCGAAGTGAATGTTCTGAAGACGAGGTGGCCCTTCGGTTTTCCCTTCGTGCCATCGTTAAACCGGAGACTCGTCCAGAAGTTCTTTGGGGAGATGCGGAGGTGTTGGAAGTCTCATCGGTAGTTTCTGTTTCTTCATAAGAAAGTGTCCTACCAACATCTTTCATCTTTTCCCTTTTTTCTACGGTATCCATCAACGCCTTAAGTTTTCCATAATTACGTTCGACGAAAATCGGAGTGATTTCCTCATGGGGTTTTGCGACTACCACTTCCTCTTCCGGGTTCTGACCTTCAAGTCCTTCGGGTTGGTTTGGAAGCGTAGTGTTCTCCATAGAAAAATGTTTCACTTTAACGGGTTAGGTTCAACTTTCGGTCCCACGGATGGCGCCAAATGTTGCTACAGAGAAATATGCAGCAGTGCTTCGAGGTGATTTTGGAATGAGGTCGAAGGGTAAGGCCTTCCGACTTTCGGATGAGAGTGATATAATCCTCCGACTTTCGGATAAGAGTGATGCAACCCTCCGACTTTCGGATGAAAAGATGTACACCTTATATTGAACCTAATCCTGCAAAACGAAAGCAGCGTGAGTCTCGTCAAGAAGGAGAAGGGGATTTCCCCTCTTGACCAACCTCCGGTGTGAGAATAAGTATGGGGCTTGGACAACAGAGCAAAAGTAGTGAGAGAGTAATAAATGAGAATTGAATGAATACCTTTGTGTTGGTTGAGGAGTATTTATAGTGCCTTGAGTTATGCCTCTAATCTATTTTCGGTAAATAGATTTAACGCTTTCGGTCAAACCAGAATTGGTTATGTCCGTTTTGATGTATGTCTCTGAAATAATTATTTCCCAAGTTTACGATTCTTGCCTCCGTATCAGTGCGATTTTAATTACTTTACTTTTGGGTTTAAGATCAACTGACTTTTGGGGAGCCCTCACATCTTCCATCATTTTGAATAATATAGCCCTGCCATCTTCTCATATGGCTTATGAAATTTAGTAGACCCTTCCATCAACTGACTTTTGGGGAGCCCTCCCATCTTCCATCATTTTGAATAATATAGCCTTGTCATCTTCTCATATGGCTTATGGAATTTAGTAGGCCCTTCCATCAACTGACTTTTGGGGAGCCCTGCCATCTTCCATTATTTAGAATAACATGGTCCTGCCATCTTCTCATATGACTTATGGAATTTAGTATTTTTGGAAATATGGCCCTGCCATCTTCCTATATTTGAAACTTGTATGCTTTCGGCTTTTACCTTAGCCGAAAGATGCTAGGTACGTCATCATTCACCATCCGGATTTATTTCCTGTCAAAAATCATATACTCTATGTAAAGCAAATCATTGCAAAACTCATTTCACTAAGTAGACGATCGCTTTTGAGTTTTGAGCCAACTGAAGCTAGAGCTTACGTTCTTATAATTTTCCCGCTCTCAAGTTTTTCTCCAAGTGACAAGTTACTCTGAGCATAAAACTTGATTCGCAAATTTTAGCACTAACATAAAATAGAATACCTTTCTTTCATCTTGGACAACTTTGGTTCAATTAAACTGTTATAAAAATACAAAAAGAAGTTAGAAATCGCAGATAGCTTATTTCTTCACATAATTCGAAATTAAGCACGTCACTATAAATTTTGATTAATTGCAATGGTCTAACAATTCTTGAAAGACCGACATACAATTTTAAGACTCTATGAGCATGATTTTAACCAAAGCTCATAATTCAGTAGAGAATCCTTTCGTTTCTAAATAGTAAATACTAGTGGTATGTGTGGAATGTTGAGATCGATCACTACCACAACATGAAGTCACACAATAGTGTATAAGTCAATAACGAAAACATACGAAATAGAAAAAACCAAACACATAGGACACTTATACCGCTTAAAATCTACTATATAAAAGATAAAACAAGCTGGAGACGCTCAACAATCGACACTCACAATAAGACACGCAAATGCTTTTAACTCTCTCACCTCCCTCACTTAGGACCGTACCACAACTCCGATATTTATTGGCAACACTAAACTTGTCCATTAAGTTACTCTTCAAATCCCGCTAATTTAGCCAATTTGAATCATATTGTTTGAACATAGAAAATCCCTCCGGTGATTATGCTTTTTTAACCAATATTTATAATGCAATTTACAAGGTTTTTGGACTAGACTTTCAACCAGGCTAGCGCCCCAACTAATATTTTCTCTTATATCCCCTAGTCGGAGTAGCAAAGTCACGAAAGCTTGGACTGACGTAGAAATCTTAAACCGTAAAGTAGAAATAGTTTGTTGAATATATCCGACATCACATTCTTCTACTATTCGCCTTTTTCTTTCTTTATGTTTTTTAGTTGCTTAATGGTTTCTTTGAGGTTTCAATATTTTTATATTGTTTGTTATGTTAGACCACTCCCAATGGTTTCGTCACTTCCTTTCTTCCTTTATGACACAATTGGCACGGTATATGCAGTTCATTTCGTCACTTCCTTTCTTCCTCTAGCAGACGAAAGGTGGTGATAAAAAAGTGGGGCCCAACTTATATTTAATGTATTGTTATTTTTTGTTTAGTGTATGTGAATGTAGGTACATTGGTAAATGTGGGGCCCAAAATTTGAAGTGATGAAACCACCATTGGCACCCTTATGTATGTCTTTCGTCGATTTTTGATGTGCTGATGTGACATAACTGACGAAAGAAGTGACGAAACAACGATTAGGAGTGGTCTTACGTGCTTCAAATTTAAGTTTACCAATCATATTTCACAAAACAAAAATGCAATTATTTTCAAAAATGTTAAAATAGTATATTTTATCTTTCAATATAACATGTGCGTACACACGAATGTAAAAACTTGTTTTACATATACAGTTATATACTACACAAGTACACAGGATTTTGTTTCTAAAAAAGTCGCCAAGAAAAAGTTACGTTACCCACGTTTTAACTTTTTATTTAAGGAAAACAATACATGTAACATTTAGGGTTACATGTAAGCTTTCTAAATATTATTTCCGATATTGATAATTCGTAGTTTTCATTAATAATTAATTAATTAATTAATTAAAACCAAAATGTTCATACCCTATAATTCATATTCATATTAGCTTTTAAATTTTAATATAGATTACTTAATCACATTCTAACATCTTTCCATCCTCGATATTTTTCCTTCTTAACTTTTACTTTCAAATATGTGCAAACTGCAAAACACGCGCTTGTAAATTATCTGTGTCTATTTTGTTCATTAGATAAACAAAATTAGGGCTTCCAATTGAAACTTCCGAATCCCCAATTTTGATTCCATTCAACTTCCGAATCAAATCAATGGAAGACACCAGCAGCACCACCGTCACTAGTCTGAAATCTACACAGGAACTAGCAATGGAAGGACAAAAGCATTTAGAAGATACAATTGAATCAGCGTTTCTAATCCTGTCTTCAATGAATGATGAACTTTGTAACCCTAATTTATGGTCCACGTCATCAACTTCTTCTCCACCTCCCACTGTTAGTAACGGTAGTAATGGCCATCACGTGCAATCTAACGGCGGCGGTGATGCCACGTCATCCGATGGCGGACATCACTTTGAAATGGGCGGTGGTGCTCTTGATGAAGCTCGTCTCCGGTACAAATCCTCCGTCACTGCTCTTCGTTCCGTTCTCATTGCTATTCCTAATTCCAGAAAGGTATATCTGTAGATTTATACTAGTATGTATATATATATATATATGTCGTGTTTTGTTTTTGTTTTATGTGCCAAAGATTTGATTGTTGAACAGCTTACAAGTATTGTAAGACCTTGTTGGACTAATTATCGAAAATGCTTATGATTTTGCTATGTTCAGTTGCATAATGAACTGGTTGGATGAATGTATTGTGTAACACATTATCATTTATTGTACTTGTAATACTTCTGTTTCTGCACTCTACAATGCCTTTGACCGCCTCGTGTACAAGTGCGCTTGTAATGGAAAGTAAGGAACATATATTTGAACTTCCCTGGAACTAAAAGTACTAACAATCTTCTCTGGTTAGAAACTCATAAATGGACTAAGTGCTGTAAAGCTTATACTTCTCCGTTGATAATTCATTACATTTGGATTGCTTAGTAGGCACTCCTTGTTTATGTAATCACGTGACGTTGTGACCATGAAGAAGTCTTCCACAGTCCACACTTGCAACAATTTGGAATAACTCTAGGTTCCCATTATGTTGTCTTCTAGAAATATAGTTCAGGTTAGCTAATTATACAGATCAAAGGTAGTAAAGTTGATGCAACCATGCTGAATAAGCAAGCGAATATATGTATTAATCCATTTTTAATCTAGCTTGTCCTTAAGATGATGGTCCAATAATTTGAATTGTACTGTTATTAGGACTCGTATGGTCTTATATTTCATAAATTTTCAGTATTAGATACATCAAGTATAGAAAAGCATGTAATCATGACCTCCTCATGCTGCTTTGTTAATGTACAAGTAATTCTTAAGCATACTTTTGTGAATATTGTGTGCCTCAGCTTTGAAAAGTAGGGTTATTTTTGTGTCCATATTTTAGAAATCAGTGTTGGCGGAAGTACCGTTAGCCTGATAGGTTCTTCTTCATGGCTTTGGATAATGGTAGTGATGATGCAAATTGCTTTCGTTTTTTCTTTGTTTGTTGCTAAAGTGTTCTGACTCTTACTTTCACTCCTGCTTCTTTAATAGTAAAAGCTTTGTTTTACTCTCCGAACAGACCTGCAGGTCGTTAAAAACAGTCAAACTAGTCCACCTGCCTTTCTTACCTGATGATGATGCTACCATTGAGATCTTATTATCTGTTTATTCGCCATATTGTTGCTTGTAGTCTAGCATGGATTAGTGTGAACAAATCTTTTCTTTGAGTGTCTACTCTTTTAAGATCAACCATGTTAACTTTTCCTTTTCTGCTTTGTGATTAACTTCACATGTGTTTCCATTAAATGAAGGCCAAGGCTTATGATATTGATCCTATGTCAACTGATGATTTGGATACGGAGAATCTGGAAGAGCGGGTTTCTGCCTTAAGAAAGGTATATTAATTTGCAGGAGCTTGAAAATAAAAGTCACGTGCTTAAATTATCCCTTACACTGCATCCATTTCTAACGTGTTCTTTTTATACATTGCAGGAGCTTGAAAATAAAAACAAGCAATTAAAGCTTCTTATAGATCAGGTCCGAGAGCTCATTACAGACGTGTCAACTTGGCAAAGTCCTGTTACTGTATGAGCTCTAATACAGATTAGTAGATGTTTACTCAGTGAAATATTGCCTTCTAATTGCTTGTATTCAAGTCTAGGATCGTGTAATGATACAACAGTTTTAGCCAAATTGTAAAATGGTGCAATATATTACATGAAAAAAATCTGCGGACTGTTTCTCGTTTTACTTGATTCCTCACCAACATGTTACCTTCTGACCATGTAATGCGATACATAGATATATTTTAAACCTTTGACTTGTGCCAATTGTTAGTTATGAACCTTGAAACCACACCTTTAACATATGCATCAGCTTCTTTCACACTTCTTTTATTTCCCATCTCAGCTGGAAAAATGCTCAAGAAATGACAATCACTAAAAAGAAGAGAATGAAACATTTAATTCTGAAACTGAAAGATCCCCCTTGCTTCATATGGCTTTGCTCCTCTCCAGAGCAGCTTGGGCAGAACCTCCGCAACCAGCTGCAATCTAATGATTAACTTATGATACAACTCATGTTTAAAAGTTAGATATTGCACATGCGGTTGGGCAACGGTTCAAAATAGATTTGAGTTTAAATTGCTTTTCCTTTTTTTCTTTTACTATGGTCAGTTTGTACTAACGCATAAAGATTTTGTTAACTTCAATGCGGCTGGTGCTTTAAATCTGAATAAAATTTGGTACCAATTTAATCCAACTTTTTTCTAACAGATTAGATGATTTATGAGGCCGTTAGGAATACACTTTGGATGGAGTTTTGACCCGTTTCCCTTGTTACAACTTTATTTTTCTTATTTGACCTGTTTTGAACAAATGATGACCCAAATCGACCCATTTTTAAGTAATTGGGTCAAATATGTTTGGGTTGGTTATTGTAAACGCAGTTTTTTTTTTTTTTTTTTTTTTTTTTTGCAAAAACAGAAATATATATATATAAATGAAGCCTTCAACAAAGTTGAAGAGAAGATACAAATGCACTTGCAACTAGAACTAACTACACTGACCATCTAACCATCTACCGATGAAAGCTTACAACCAAATCATACATATTGAACAGATGCATGAACAGAATGAAATAGAACAAGCCTATCTACTTGACCGAGTATACATATTGTAAACGCAGTTGCCCACAACTTGCTCAAAAGTATCCTGACCGAGTATAATATGTTCAGCATAAACTAATATTAAATAGCGCAATATGTTCATCATATGTAATCAGTAATCACCTAAAGCACCTCATTGAATTGTGGACTTCTCTTAATGATTCATATCTTACTAATTTGTCCCCCTTCGGGACATCGTGTGATGTCTAGTTATAACTACTTGCTCTTAATTCTATCATCTGATTTATGTGTGAAAACGTTACCTTCGTTTAATACTGTTCAAATTATTAGTGTGCAAAATGTTGTTCCACGCTTTTAAGAAATGTGAACGAAAACAGTTACAGACATTTTAGTGATTAGAAAATTTGATGTTACAACATGAGTTTTGACATAGTGATGTCAATATGAGACCAGCCCGAGCTTGTAACACCAGGTTTGGAAGATATAAAATTTCTGGATTACTTTAAAAAGGTTAAATAAATAGTATACGAAATCCTACTAAATTTGTCAATATGTCCGAGTGGTTAAGGAGACAGACTCGAAATCTGTTGGGCTTTGCCTGCGCAGGTTCGAATCTTGCTGTTGACGTTCTTTGTTTTTAAGATTTGCTGTTGATTGATATTTGATCCATCGATTAATCCATTACATTTACTTACTACTATTATGTCGGTGGAAGAGGCCATTATTGGCAACAATATATTAAAAAAAAAAAAGATACTTTTGACTTGTCAATCTTAATCTGTTTTCATCTAAGCTATTTCACTACATTTTACTTGTTATACAGATAAAACACGATCAACCAATTAATAAATAAAATGATGAGCAAAATAACAGATTATTATAAGATTTCAAATATAAGTAACAACATAAAAGTTTGCTAAAATGTTAAGATTGTAGCTTTTAAAGCTAGAAGAACATATGTTATGTGTTGTTAGTAAATAACTTTTGTTACAATCTCCTCTTTAGCTTAGACAACATTTTGACCAACTCTCTATGTAATTTCTAGTAATAATAATGTTTAAAGACGTAAGATATAATGTTATATGTTAAACAATCACTATTCAACACTCTCATAGCGAATCTAATTTAATTAGACTCTGTCAAAATATCCAATTCCATTGATTATTGTCACAAAAACACACTCGAGATATACAATAGATTTTAGCATTTCAAACATCGCACCTTACAAAACAACTTATGTTAATTGGTTGGATTTCATAAGTTTCATTTTATATTATAGTCGATTGAATAAATCATAAAACACCACTCGGAAAATATCAAGAAAAAGTAAGTTATATGTATCGTTTAGCTCAATACGTCCAAAGTAAACAGGCCCTTAGAATATAATAAAAAATATCATTCTAATATTAGATTTAATGAGATAATATTATGATACAAACCACATATGATTGTACCAAAATGAAAAATGCTGTGAAGATTTCACTAAATAAACACTTTCGTTAGTAAGTTCTGTGAATATTTTAGCATTAATTCTCTATAATTAAAGAGAATATTAGATATAGTCAAATATGTCAATATGTCCGAGTGGTTAAGGAGACAGACTTGAAATCTGTTGGGCTTCGCCCGCGCAGGTTCGATCCCTGCTGTTGACGATTATTTTTTTAATGTTCTACTAATTTATTTGTTTTTTACCGACTGTTTCTCGCGATTTATAATCTTTTGTTTTTCTTTTTTTATTGATGTGCCAGCATAAACGTCATTTTCGAAATTGTCCTACAATGACACCAAACTTTGGGTACGGGAGTACGTGAACTCCAAATAGTTTTGCTATTTGAGTTGTTTTAAAATTTTGACTTAAACTTTATAATAATTGGATGGCCTATAAATGGCGATGATAAATCCACCACAAATACGCATAAATAGGTTCTAGTGTTGTATTCTACAACCTGCTAATGCACATTTGTGGTGGATTTATTAAGGGTGAAAATATCAATTGCCATAAATATGACTCTCATTTTCGTTTTTATTAAACCACCCTATCTATATAAATCCCCCTTAACACGATTATGTCTCAAACTTTCAACAGAAACTAACAAGAAGTCATCATATGCTATGATACATTGATACTACAATTATAGGCGGATTGTAAAAGGGTGCAAAAGTTTACATTGTAATTCTATATATATAGATCATTTCCACACAAAATCCGGTTCCAATCATTTAGTTTAAACCAGAACAAAACGATACTACATAAATACGTATGGTCTAAGATTTAGACGGGTGACAGTCGATTAGTTGTGAATCACTTTTCTAGTAGTGAGTGAGGATCTCATGTCGACGATTGCAGATTCATCTGCACCTAACTTGATTGCTTCTTTACTAGCCGTTATGAACCTTGAAACTGCGCCATTTACATATGTATGAGCTTCCTTTACACTCATTTTCTTGCCCATTTCATCTGGAAAACTGCTCAAGAAATGGTCACCGTTAAGTACAGCTGCTAATTGAACCACTTCACTTTGAAATTGAGATAGTCCTCGTGTTTCATCTGGCTCGGTTTTTCTCAATGGAGCAGCTTCAGGCAGAATCTCTGCAGTCAACAGTAAGCTCATGAATATTTCTTCAAATTCCACGTGGTCAGATATAGAAGTCCCAAAAGGGGTGCTAAGGTAACGGGTCATATGGGCTTGGGTTGAAACAGGTAGGGTTGGTTTTTGTTGGTTTTTGTTAACCGAAAAACATGTTCAGAAAGATTTAGACTTTAAGAATGCACTTTGGATCGCTTTGGCCAATTCAGCCATTTGACTAGTCACGAATAAGCATGACCCAAGTTGGCTCAACTGTTATACATGAGTCAAAATGGGCGTTAAGGTAATCTGTCCAAATAGGCTTTGGTGGAACGGATTGTTTTTAGTGTGGGCTGAAGCAGGTTTGTTTGCTTGAATCCAAAAACACTTTTCGGAGATTTTACGTAGTAAAAGTACACATTGGATGACTTTCACCGTTCACCCATTTGACCCGTTGGCCGTTACAGATAACTAGATCCATATTCACACACACATAATAAATCAGTCATAATTGTCAGCTCTTATTATAGCATAGCATTCCAAAGATTTAATGTGTGTGTGTTAACTATGATGAATCTCACCTGGGCAATCAGTTCTTGGAGAGCTCAGTTGGCCAACGACCTGCTCAAAAGTTCCGGCCCAAGCATCTCTATGAGTTAAAAAGTTGGATCGCAAATTGAATATCTTCTTTATGGTAGCAGGGATTGAAGAATGCTCATATTCCGAACTGGGTGTTGGTCCTTTTGGGCTACTGATCACTACATAACACACATGATACCATATAAGCACATCAAAATGATAAGTTTTATCAAAAAATCTCGAATCCTTATACCATGAGAGACTCGATTGAACAAATCTAGAATCTTGCTACAATGTGTGTTTAGAGTTAAGAAATCTTGAATCTTTATATATAAAATGAAAGATTTGAATCTTACCTGTGCCTTTTTTGATCCAAGGAGAGACCATAATAGTGGGAACTCTTACACCCAACCTATCGAACTTAAAAAACGAAGGTGCTGGACCCGTATTCCCATCTGGACTAGGAATATTAACATAAGGAGTCTTAACATGATCAAAAAACCCACCATGTTCATCATATGTAATCACCAAAAGACTCTCATTCCATTGTGGACTTGCTCTTAATGTCTCATAAACTTCCTTCACTAATTTCTGACCATTTGCAACATCATGTGATGGGTGATCATCATTTGCAGGAAAACCTTTTATGTCAAAGTATCTTGGCTCAATTACACTCAAGTTTGGTAATTTACCATTTTTAGCATGTTGTTTAAAAGTACTAAATGGATGGAACTTGAATATATACTTCAACTTCCTCATATTTCTATAAAACAATGTTGTGGGTATGTTTTGATAATACACTCCCCAGTCTTTACCATTTTCATAAAGTGAATCAAAGATTGTTTTTTGTGGATACCCTGTTGCTAACTGTTTCTTGACATGGCTGGTTGACCCATGAGAAGTGGCTGAGTATACAAATAGTCTGTTGGGTTGCGTTGGGCCCGGAATAGACGAAAACCATCTGTCGAAAACCGCGAATTCGTTAACCAATTTAGCATATATTGGAACATTTTCAGGCTTAAAACCTTTCATAACTGTTTCAGAAAGGTTGGGTGATACTGATAATGCTTGTTCAACAAAACCAGTCATTGAAGGAATTGGGTTGGACCCAAAAACCTGTTTCTCCACATCTTCAAATGAATGACCCGGATCCGGATCCACATACTGTGCATCATCAGTAAAACAAATGGATTCTTCTTGTGTTTGTTGGTCTTGTTTCCGGGTCAAGTTGGTTGAGAATGGGTTGCATTCTGAACCAGTGACACCATTTATTGAAGGGTTGATGGATTTTTTCATCCACCCAATCATGTGATCAAAAGATCTGTTTTCAAGAACCAACACTACAATCCTTTTGATGGGCTGCTGCCCATCTTGACCCAATGCTTCTGCAAAATGGGTCGGGTCAAGATTACAAGAAACAATCAGAAACAGCAAGAAAATGGATGACAATGGAGTTTGTATGTTTCTTCCCATGGTGGGTTTTGGTAAAGTTGGAAGCTTTTTCACTATTTCAATATGAAAGCTAAGGGAGTGGAAGAAATGAGTGGCATTAAACCAAAACAAATATAGAAAGCTAGAAACTTTGTTTTTTTGATGGAGGGAGTTGCTTAAATAATGCTAATTCTTTATCATATAAATAATATTATATATTTTATAAATGTTAACTCAAAAAAGTCCAATCTTCATAAGTGGTGTTTGTTTTGACATAATTACATTGGCATCAAGATTCAAGATACTGAATTTCTATGAATTTTAACTTTTTTCATTAAAAGCAATAAAAGACATGAAATGGGGCCAAGAATGATCACAAGTGCAAATTGAGAAGGATGGATGTATGTATGCAGTATGCATGTGAATATGAAGATGCTGAGAAATAAACAAATTATTTATGATTTATATTATATGTGTGTGTGTAAATATATATCCTGATCACTCATTTTAACAAAAGCATTTGCAGACAACAAACAAGGCTGCCGTATGCACACAAAACCAACACATGATACCAACGTATGAATTTGGACTTTTTACACTCACAAAAGAAGCATTGGCTTCAAAACCGGAATAATATGCGTTTTGTTTATTTAATATTATCTTTAACCGATGATATTTATAAGTATTAGATGAAGAACAGTTACTATAAATAATAATAGTTCTTGAAGTATTTATTTTATAGAAACTATAGTATTTAGAAAGAAAAAATAGACAGTTATAATTCAATAATTCTACAACTTTAAGGATCAATTTGGTATGTTATGTTACAGGTTGTGTTATACAATTCATCATTCCCACATTACTTATCAGAAGTTATAAACTTTTTTATAACGGAACAGTGGAAAAAGATCGATCGATATTTGTTACATAAAGTTATGCAATAAACGAAGATTTTCATCTCAAATATAGTTTCTTTATCTACGAGTAATATTTACGTTCTTAAAATGCCAATAGATGATGCTAATCATAGGAGTTTTATATGCTAGGAATTGTTTTTGACATGTATTGAAACGCCCCGAAAACGTGACCATTTTTTTTTTTTACACTACTTAATAGTCTAAATTTGACTATTTTCGCCATAAAATAAACTCATATCTACTTTAGACTCATTCTGTCTATTTTTGACTAAATTAGACTATTACGCCACTTGATAGTCTAAATTTGACTACTTTCAGTCTAAAATAATCTCATTTCTACCTTAGACTTCTATACCAGCAACTCAGATTTTTAAGCCAAGTTTGAACGCGTATAACTTTTTACTCGTTATGAGTTAGGTCCTGAAATTTTGCACACACCTCCACTATGACATAATAAAACTTTTTCTTTTTACACTTTCTCAAAATACGCGTTATTTCTAAATTTGGACCGTAATCCCATTTTAACCACTTTTCGGCACTTTTACTTGACATGTCAAAATACAAACTACACATTATATGACTTTCAAACTTTGGCAACCTCTTTAACTATCAAAATGGGACTTAACTCAATTTACATAACTTTCATACCATGCCTAGAACCCATTTTGACACTTTGACCCATTTAGTGCCCATTTGGACACCCTTTGACCCGTTTCTCAATTCAAACATACTTTGACCATATAAACTTTTCCTTATTTCCATTTATTTCAGATTTCACATTTTATCTCATTTTGGACCTTTGACTCGATTTCGACCATTTTGGACCAAAATACTTGACATGACAACTTCTAAACCAATACACTTCTGCTCTTGCACTTTCGACCATTTACTTAACATCACATTTAGGACTTGTGGGCATGAAAACATTTGACTTTAGTCCACCATAGCCCATTTTGACTCTTTAACCCATTGGTCGCCCATTTGGACCCCAAAGTGACCCGATTGGGTCCTTGACCATATTGACCCACTTTCTTGGTCAAACCTCATCCAATTAACTCATTCTAAGTCAAATAACTCTCTAACATCTTTATTGGACCATAACATCAAAATTGACCATTTCAACTTTCATGAACTAACTTTTCTCATTTTACATGACTTTCTCATACAAGTAAATTAACATTATTCTTAACTCTTTCTCCTTTGACTTTTCTAAGTTAAAGATACATTTCATGACCAATTATAACTTTACATTTCAAACATTTCTTTGGGCGATTTACACAATTGGACATTCATAACGATCATTCAAGGAAAGGGAGCTTATCTAACCGTAAAGCAAGCTCCATTCCACGCTTATCTCTTGCATCCATCTTTTACTCACTTTAGCCAATTGGTTCAACCGAACCAAGCACCTACAACATTAAACATCTTATGGGGTAAGCATTAAGCTTAGTGAGTACATGAGCAATTAAATGAATAATTGCATAATCATTAAACATATAACATTTCTTTCTTTACAACATAACCATTAAGTAAATGTAAACATTATTCCAATTAGCATCATACCTCTAAGTGGTAAGCATGCTAAAACATCATCCACTAGTATCATACCTCTAGATGGTATGCATACTAAACATTATTCATTGGCCAAGGATCCTTGCACATATACACATAACATATCCATCTTCTTATCTTACATAAGTAATGGAATCCACACAACATAATATTCACCCTTTTTAACATGTTCATTTTACCTTTACAACTTTACCATTGATCGTATTATATACTTTAGCAAAACATAACTAATCAATTAATGTAAACTTTAACATTCAACATTTAACATTACTTTCTTTGGTTGTATGTGCTTCTTGCTTACTAGCAACTTAGGACATACAACCCTTACCCATTTAATCCCCATATAACTCACCTTAGCCTTATCGGAGATTTAAGTCATTTAGCTCTTGCTTTGAGACTCCCATATCATTTGATCACCTATCATAACATAATCGCATAACATACCCTTAGCATCAAATGGTGATCAACTTTAACTAATCATTACATTCTCATTACTTTCACTAATTGATCTTTAATCAACTAAACATGACCTTTTCTTAACTTTACATATCATATGAGCTATTATCATTATTAGCTCACTTTCTAACCATTTCTCATCAATTGAACTAATTAGACTCTTAAAGTTAATTAATCCCATTCATATTACTTTCATCTCTTTTTTTTTTTTTAAGTTATGATCAACATGATCACAACTATCCATTAATCAAATTAACCATCACTAATTAATCATCTTTACTCATTAACAAGGTTAATTAACATCATTTACCATGAATCCATCAAAACCCCATATTAGGTTTAGTGAATTCTCATTCAATTTCATTACCTTTACATGAATTAATGTTAGTATCATCATTACTAAGCTTTACTAACACTAATTAACATTACTTTCACTTTATCATCCTTCATGATCACCATGATCATCATGTTCATCATAAACATCTCAAGAACTCTTAATCAAATTAGGGTTCTTCATTTCTATCTTGATATTAGGTTAAAAATTATGATTAATGAACTTAACTAACATCAATTTAACATATACAAACCCTAAATTCGGATTTAAACTCACTAATTCTTTAGAACCTTTACAAAAACCCATTTCTAGGTTATAATAATTGAAAAACAATAACTTACTTTGTGATGTAGAGAATCAAAGGATGATTTCTCACTTGTTTGTAGCTTCAATTTCATCTTTAAAATGATCTAAATGGTTTAGGTTTGGTTCTCAGAATCTTCTTCTTCTTCTTTTTGTTTCTGTACGTATGTATAAAAGAGATATAGATAAATACAGTTTAAACCGACTCATAAAAGTGTATTATTTTACACTCCGTACTTATCATTGTCTGGAACTTAAAAACCATTCTCAGCTATTACTATTTTATTTTACCTAAAATAATAATAACTTAAAAGAATTACTTTTACTTTTATCATTATGATACTTTTAGATTTTGGGGTGTTACAACTCTCCCCCATTTGTCTCATTCGTGTCCTCACGAATGTCTCTGGTACCTAATCATTCTTAATACATTCTTTACTTAAGCGGAAGTATTCATTCTTAACACATTTTTCTACTTGAGCGGAAGCGTTCACTTATGTTAACATATTTCATTCCTTTCTTGTTCCAGACATAAACATATATCATTCTAATTTAAACTTCTCACATTCATATTAACTACATACATATCTCTTTAACTCATTAATTTATCACATTAATCTTAATAGCTTTCCAGCTATATACATATCACATTACTTTGACAACATGGATATCTAATCAACTTTCTTAACTTTATGCATTTAAACAATGCACTTATTTCTTATCAACATATGTCATATAACAATCTGATCAACTAGAGTGTAACTTTCAACACACTAGTTTAATAACTTTTATACATAATCAGTTCAACAGAAGCACATAAACTGTGCATACTATTTCATTAACTTGTGCACATAACTTTAACATATGAGTTTAACAACTCATACATGTAACTTTACTAACATAATCATATAAATAGTCATACTTTTCTATTCATTTGCACACATGCAGGGTGCATTTATCATTATCATATAAACACATAATCTTTTTCTTTAACTTTAGCACATAAGCACATAACCTTTACATCTTACTTTTCATTAGCACAGAGTGCAATAATTATCACAAGGTGCAATATCAACATTTGTTCCTCTACTCGGAACTAACTTTCTGTTCAGCAAGTGATATACATAACACCCACTATGCCATTCTGATAACTTATACACATAAAATCGTTCTTTCAATTCTTTCCACGTGGACCTTTAATATGTGCATTTAATTTGCCTTTACCTGCCCCTGGGGCTGTTTACATTTCTTACCCTTTTATATTATTAGACCACATATAGAGGTCATTTACATTTAGCCACATAACATCTTAAACACATAATTACTTGAACTTCTTTCATATTTTTGAAACTAGCAACATGCTAGAATCTTTACATTACAACATTTATCTTTATATTAACATTAACCATAAAAGTGACATTAAAAGTCACATTTTCTCATATCAACATAATCTTGGTTATGTGAAATCATTATACATATACTATTCCACATATAACATTCACATGATCTTTCTTTATTCGGTTTCACTTACATAGTGAACTTTCTTATCTTTAGACACAAAACGTGTTACTTTCTGCTTCATATCACATTATAACTTTTAATAGTTGCAACTTTACTACTTTATCTCGCCATTATATTATAATATATACGTACTTTACACATAACTTCTCCTTATGGCGATATCATTTAACATTCTTACATTCTAAACTGCTACTACTTTTTAAACTTTCTTTCTTTACTGACAAAATCTTGTAATTTATTTCTTTAAACTAGGCTATTTGGGTCTTCAGAACCCTCATTCAGCCTTTATAATCGTAAATTGATAATCATTTTCTCATATCTGGTTATATCATAACCCATTACTTTCTTATCATCATCTCATAATCCATAAAATGATATCATTTTCTGGTTCAAATTACAATTTTCCTCCCCCATTTAGATTCATTTTATCATTTTCTTATCACGAAACCACATAAAATAACAGTTTAGTGGTTTAACATCTTTTTATATTAACTGAATTCTATCTTTCTTTAACGTAATGTGTCAAATTTTTTATCATTGGTGGGACTTAGAAATTTCTGTGCCCACTTAATGTCTAATGATAGACATACACATTTACATAATGACAGCAAGTTTTGTCATAACATATTCAACCTTTAACATTTCACATTCTTATTTACTTACTGTTTTCCTTTTAACCTCCTAATCAAAGTTGATCATCATTAGTTCCATTATATACTTAACAATCATGAATCATCCATGCGTCTTAATATAATAAAACCACGTTGGCCAAACGTCATCCCATTATATCAGTTTCACATTTCTATTCATCATTATCAATTATATACTAGTTCCAATGTGATCATACTTGATTTCATATAATTTGAACAACATAACACTTTACTTTACACATTAGTGAATCATAATAATTCCAACTAAAAACATAACTTTCATTATCACTTTCTTACTTATTCATATTACTTTAGGCAATTGTAGAGATCATTCTGAACCTTTCTAATTAGTACTATACCTCTCGGTGGTATGTATACTAAAACATTTATGTACCGTTAAGGATCCTTAACCTTCTCACATTATCGAGCTAGTGTCATGATCACTGCCCATCTACATTATATCCATCTACTCCATGGCATGAGTAATGGAAAACTTATACTTTATCATATCCATCTACTCAATAACATGAGTAATGGAAACCTTATCATATCCATCTACTCAATAACATGAGTAATGGAAACCTACATAACCATTTGCAAGGCATGCATTTATCTTTCTTTTTGCCATGTCCGTCAACATCATACAACTGATCTCTACAATCCCCAATTATATGTAACTCACATTATCTTTAACTTTAAACACATACTGTTTATTGTTACATTTCATTTTATCTGAACATTTAAACATACAGCTAACATAAGCTAGCTTATATGTTAGCTTATCTGAACTTCTTAACATAGCATTAATGTGAGTTAACTTATCTGTACTTCTGACCATTAAGCTAGTATAGATTAGCTTATCAGAATGTCTAACCTTTTTGTACATGACTGAACATTTAAACACATTCCATAACACCTTGACATCATATACATGTTCAGGAATTTACTTGCTACTTCATTTACTTCATATCACTTTGAGTGTAAAACTACTCAATTACTTTACTTTACTTAAGCAAGAAATTCCACATAATCTTTTAACATCTATTCAGTTAAACATATACACTTATGTTCACATAATAACTTATTATTTAATGATAACAGATTATACTAATCCTGTCATCATATCACATTTACTATCTTAACATGTATCTACTATCTTTACACATATCTTTCTTTCATTTACAGTTGATCAGGAAGATATACCTCTTCCCCAGTCAACTGAAACCTCACTTTTATCTTACTTATTTCATTAGCATATTCTTTTCATTTACTCACTTAACCCCGTTCATAACATAATTTCCCTCAGGAGTCATTTCATTTCTGACCACATATCACATAACATTAACAAGGAATTTTAATCACACCTTGCAATTTTCTTTACTACATTCTCATTTCTAAGTCTGTAACTTCTTTCAACATTTACATTACTGTTCTGTACATTTTCTTGACATTTACAAGTGTTTTAAAGTTTAATCAAACTATTCAAAACACTTAACATATCATAAAACATCTAAGCTACAAGTCTAACAAGTAGTAATTCTTTACCTGACTCATATTAGTGCATTATATCATTTCAGCTTACTTTAACATAATAATGCACAGAGTTATCATAGCAACTTAAACAATTCTTACTGGGAATCATATCAGTTCTTTAACTAGAATCTTACTTCTGCATCATAACCATCATAACACATAAAACAAATCACGTTGATTTAAGTTTGGGCAATCCTATCGTGGATTACCTAATTCCCTTAAACCATCGCTCTGATACCAACTTGAAAAGCCCCGAAAACGTGACCATTTTTTTTTTTACACTACTTAATAGTCTAAATTTGACTATTTTCGTCATAAAATAAACTCATATCTACTTTAGACTCATTCTGTCTATTTTTGACTAAATTAGACTATTACGCCACTTGATAGTCTAAATTTGACTACTTTCAGTCTAAAATAATCTCATTTCTACCTTAGACTCCTATACCAGCAACTCAGATTTTTAAGCCAAGTTTGAACGCGTATAACTTTTTACTCGTTATGAGTTAGGACCTGAAATTTTGCACACACCTCCACTATGACATAATAAAACGTTTCCTTTTTACACTTTCTCAAAATACTCGTTATTTCTAAATTTGGACCGTAATCCCATTTTAACCACTTTTCGGCACTTTTACTTGACATGTCAAAATACAAACTACACATTATATGACTTTCAAACTTTGGCAACCTCTTTAACTATCAAAATGGGACTTAACTCAATTTACATAACTTTCATACCATGCCTAGAACCCATTTTGACACTTTGACCCATTTAGTGCCCATTTGGACACCCTTTGACCCGTTTCTCAATTCAAACATACTTTGACCATATAAACTTTTCCTTATTTCCATTTATTTCAGATTTCACATTTTATCTCATTTTGGACCTTTGACTCGATTTCGACCATTTTGGACCAAAATACTTGACATGACAACTTCTAAACCAATACACTTCTGCTCTTGCACTTTCGACCATTTACTTAACATCACATTTAGGACTTGTGGGCATGAAAACATTTGACTTTAGTCCACCATAGCCCATTTTGACTCTTTAACCCATTGGTCGCCCATTTGGACCCCAAAGTGACCCGATTGGGTCCTTGACCATATTGACCCACTTTCTTGGTCAAACCTCATCCAATTAACTCATTCTAAGTCAAATAACTCTCTAACATCTTTATTGGACCATAACATCAAAATTGACCATTTCAACTTTCATGAACTAACTTTTCTTATTTTACATGACTTTCTCATACAAGTAAATTAACATTATTCTTAACTCTTTCTCCTTTGACTTTTCTAAGTCAAAGATACATTTCATGACCAATTATAACTTTACATTTCAAACATTTCTTTGGGCGATTTACACAATTGGACATTCATAACGATCATTCAAGGAAAGGGAGCTTATCTAACCGTAAAGCAAGCTCCATTCCACGCTTATCTCTTGCATCCATCTTTTACTCACTTTAGCCAATTGGTTCAACCGAACCAAGCACCTACAACATTAAACATCTTATAGGGTAAGCATTAAGCTTAGTGAGTACATGAGCAATTAAATGAATAATTGCATAATCATTAAACATATAACATTTCTTTCTTTACAACATAACCATTAAGTAAATGTAAACATTATTCCAATTAGCATCATACCTCTAAGTGGTAAGCATGCTAAAACATCATCCACTAGTATCATACCTCTAGATGGTATGCATACTAAACATTATTCATTGGCCAAGGATCCTTGCACATATACACATAACATATCCATCTACTTATCTTACATAAGTAATGGAATCCACACAACATAATATTCACCCTTTTTAACATGTTCATTTTACCTTTACAACTTTACCATTGATCATATCATATACTTTAGCAAAACATAACTAATCAATTAATGTAAACTTTAACATTCAACATTTAACATTACTTTCTTTGGTTGTATGTGCTTCTTGCTTACTAGCAACTTAGGACATACAACCCTTACCCATTTAATCCCCATATAACTCACCTTAGCCTTATCGACGATTTAAGTCATTTAGCTCTTGCTTTGAGACTCCCATATCATTTGATCACCTATCATAACATAATCGCATAACATACCCTTAGCATCAAATGGTGATCAACTTTAACTAATCATTACATTCTCATTACTTTCACTAATTGATCTTTAATCAACTAAACACGACCTTTTCTTAACTTTACATATCATATGAGCTATTATCATTATTAGCTCACTTTCTAACCATTTCTCATCAATTGAACTAATTAGACTCTTAAAGTTAATTAATCAAATTCATATTACTTTCATCTTTTTTTTTTTTTTTTTAAGTTATGATCAACATGATCACAACTATCCATTAATCACATTAACCATCACTAATTAATCATCTTTACTCATTAACAAGGTTAATTAACATCATTTACCATGAATCCATCAAAACCCCATATTAGGTTTAGTGAATTCTCATTCAATTTCATTACCTTTACATGAATTAATGTTAATATCATCATTACTAAGCTTTACTAACACTAATTAACATTACTTTCACTTTATCATCCTTCATGATCACCATGATCATCATGTTCATCATAAACATCTCAAGAACTCTTAATCAAATTAGGGTTCTTCATTTCTATCTTGATATTAGGTTAAGAATTATGATTAATGAACTTAACTAACATCAATTTAACATATACAAACCCTAAATTCGGATTTAAACTCACTAATTCTTTAGAACCTTTACAAAAACCCATTTCTAGGTTATAATAATTGAAGAACAATAACTTACTTTGTGATGTAGAGAATCAAAGGATGATTTCTCACTTGTTTGTAGCTTCAATTTCATCTTTAAAATGATTTAAATGGTTTAGGTTTGGTTCTCAGAATCTTCTTCTTCTTCTTTTTGTTTCTGTACGTATGTATAAAAGAGATATAGATAAATACAGTTTAAACCGACTCATAAAAGTGTATTATTTTACACTCCGTACTTATCATTGTCTGGAACTTAAAAATCATTCTCAGCTATTACTATTTTATTTTACCTAAAATAATAATAACTTAAAAAAATTACTTTTACTTTTATCATTATGATACTTTTAGATTTTGGGGTGTTACAACTCTCCCCCATTTGTCTCATTCGTGTCCTCACGAATGTCTCTGGTACCTAATCATTCTTAATACATTCTTTACTTAAGCGGAAGTATTCATTCTTAACACATTTTTCAACTTGAGCGGAAGCGTTCACTTATGTTAACATATTTCATTCCTTTCTTGTTCCAGACATAAACATATATCATTTTAATTTAAACTTCTCACATTCATATTAACTACATACATATTCTACTGCTCTTTAATGCAAGGTTTAGATTCCTATTAAAAATGCGATAACTACGGTGTTACATTAAATGTTAATGCCATTCTATATTATATTAGTGAATTAATATAAAAGGTACTGGCATGGGAATACTTGATACATGAGTGTGATATACAATAGTAAATAATAAAGTTAGTCTACTGGAGTAACTTTACACGTCGTCTTTTTACAAACACATAGCTACAAGAAAAATAAGAAGGAAAAATTAATGGTACATACTTAAGATGCGTACAGTAGTTAAACATTAGATCACACGTAACTGTAATTGAAAACATGTAAACTTGGTGAAAAACCGCGTTAAATCTAACATCTAACAGTATTAGCGGCTAGGACGGAGACAGGACGGGGGCAGCGTAGGCAGTCGTCCCCACAAGAATTTTTAAAGTACGCAAAAAATGAATTTTTCAAGGTATTAATTATATTTTAAAAAATTTCGCCCCCACAAAAATATTAAACAAATAAAATATAAAACTTTTTCGCCCCACCATCCGGATTTCCTAGCTCCGCGCACGGGTACATATTGCCGGTTCATATATTCCCAAGAGTTACGTACTCGGTTATATGATGATGACACGTAAAATGAATGAAGATTGAAGGGACGTTTGCATCAAAATATGGTCCAGTAGATCCTCACCGACACTAAATACACCGACAGCCACACCTTAATTAATTACTCCGTATATAATTGGGCCCATAGATTATATATGCTACATCCAAAACTCCAACCAATTTGTGGTCGCATTTAAGAAACAAGTTTCACAACTTTCATTTTATCATAAGCTCTTGTAGTATAGAGTTAATAGATTGACATTATTTAATTTAATCCTTCATTAAAAGAAGTTAACTTCATATCATGAATCACATCCACGCCACTGCCAATGGCTTCGTCTTTCTTAAAATACGGTGTGTTTTTGAAAAGACATTTGTGTGTCTTTCAAAGGAAGTGTCTTCGTCGTATTGTGAGGTCAACCTTTTTCTATCTTTATTATAAAAGTATAAGGAAAATGATTGGGTGGCCTAAAACTGTAGACCTAAATATAGACCTAAAAATGTGATTGGTGGATGTGAAAAATTAATTCGATGATATTAGGTAAGAGAACTAATTCAACCAATGAAAAAAGTAGGCCTGTTTTTAGGTCCGTGTAATTAGTCCTATATCGCAAAGGTAGTATTGGAATGTAAAGCCCAGAAAAGTTTGGTCCTTCAGATTGACAGTGCTTAGTCTTTTAAAGGATTGTAACGTGGCATTGAGCTAACAATTCAGTTCTAAAATCTACCATCTTGAAAGAGTTACCTCTAGTTCAACCGACAACCCATCCCTAATATGTATACTTATATAAAGACAGCCAAGTGAAACAAGATCGATATATACCAAAAGCAAATACAAAAGCTAATCTAACTATTTACTTCTGTGTACCAATTGGTTGAATATGCCTACTTGTGTTCATTGGAATATAGAAACTAACAAAAAATATTCAAGATTTGATCCAAATTAGACGAGCCAAGTTAGAGAAGAAGAATTGTAAAATTGTCAAACCAAGCTTACAACATTTATGGTCAAACCAAATCATACACATGTCTGCTACTTATTGTGAAAAAAACAGCTAGTCAAGCAAAACCCGAAATGGGCTGCAATCATCATACAACACAAGTATTTATGTCAAACTCTCAAGTAGAGAGGAACTCAAACAAATACATTCTTGTTATTTGTGTATACATTTTAGTTCCAAAAGAATGAGCACTAACCAACCAAGTAACTTTTCGACATTATCAAATATTTGTAGTCTCGCGTAATCTTTGCAAGATTTTCAAGAAACAAACAAAAAAAAACGAAAACTGGTCCCATCTACCCAGCTCTTCTCAAGAACGCCAATACGCCTAAACCAGCAACTAATGCAGCTCCGGCTGCAACAGAACTGTATGCAGAAGCCCATGCATCTGCATGAGCATGCTCCAAACCACCACCACTTCCTGCTGCTGCCAATGATGATGATGATTTACCTTTTCGATTTCTAGGCATCCCAGAATAATCTAGTTGCAACTTTAATCCCTGTTCGTATTAACCATTAACAGGCAGATTCTTCAAATTCAGTAAAAGCACAGCGTTTATGCTGTGATATAAACCGAAAATTATGAGCAAAAACATACCTTCCAACCAGCTGACCTTGCATGTTCCACGGCTGCAACAAGATCGCTATCTGTTGCAAGTATCACCATGTCCTTGTCTTCATCTTCATACTACATTATACAAGCAACCGTAAGCTTTTACTCATAGTAAAAAATGATGAGACTTCTTCACCTTTAAGAAGAGAAATACCAGAATCTGCGGAAGGTTGTTGCGGTCAATCTCACCACCTACTCTTTGAAGTATTGCGGTTATAAGCTCCGTCAAACTATGAGTTTCTACATTGAATTAAGCAAATTAACCTTTGTAACATCAACTATAGGATTCTATGTATTATTATTTTAAGAACATACCACAAATAAATCTATGCATCCGACCCTTTCGATCTTGAATCTTAAAACCAAATGTATTGGGCAGCGTAGGTGAAGGATACATAGCTCTTCCAAGATCCGTCTCAGAAGTCAATTTGAAAGAACCCTCACTGCAATATCATTAGGATCACTTTTATTTGGATTGACTGATTCTAGTTTAAGAATCATGGTATTCTGAATTAGCATGACCCATTTTTACCTCCTGGCGTCACTATCATCATCTGGAGGTGCTGCCATGGCAGAATCCCAAAACTTTTGCATCATTGAACTTGCAGCATCATTATCAATTCCACCAGTACTTCCAACCTAAATTAATAGCAGGAATGGCAACACTATATCAGCTTCAAAGTTCAAACCACTACAATGCCTATTTTGACAATTGGGTCAATTTCGATTGGTTATAATCCAAAAACATCAAGCAGGTTGAAAGTCAGTTTTTTTAATGCATACGACCTCCTATATCATTATTGTTACCAATCTAGATTACAATTTAACAATGTTGTTTTCGAATAACAATAAACACACCCATCTTGCCATCTCTAATCTCAAGAGAGAATCTCACTTACTGAGGCTATAGCTGCATGAACGATGTGGAGTACATCGGTAGTGGCAAGAAAATTTCCATCTGCATACAACATACAAAACCTTTAGTTATGAACTGTCCACGTTCAAAAATATTTTGTGCCAATATAGCATTAATCATTGAAGAGGTGATTTTTTTTTATTTAATTTTTTGGATAAGTGTAGAGGTGTATCTAAAACATATAAGGCTCTTAATGAAACTAAACACACACATAACAAGATTTTTTTAGAGAAAAGGATTGAATATCAAGTAAGTTGTAACATTTACCTTTATCAACAACGGGAAGATGTAGAAACTTTCCATTATGCATGATATGAAGAGCCTCAACTATTGGTGTATCAATGGAAGCACATTCAGGATTTGGAGTCATCACCTAGACAATCAATGAAGCATCAAGCAAGAACACATAATCATAAAAAAAAATCATGAAAAAACATCATATCTTGCACACAAGAAAAAGAACTGTATATTACCTTTTCCACCAAGGTTGAATCAGGAGAAAGACCCAGTCCTATAACTCGCATCAAGATATCCTTTGAGCTATTATACATTGAAATCACATTTTTATGATATTAGTAGCTAAAAACCAAATTATATTTTTGATATATATGCAGTTAATTAATGCAAATTTCAGAGGCTAACGTTAGAATTCCACGTGGTTTGTTATCAACTGTTACAATGGCAGAGTTAATGCGACACTCCACCATCGTTTTTGCCGCCATTAGCACTGTGTCAGATGGTGAAACAGTCACGAGCCTGTAACACAAACAATTACGAAAGTAAGTAACTTATAACTGTGTAGAAGTCATTAACAAGAAAGGTTGTGCAAACAAAGTAGTGGATTAAAAATCAAGTAAAGGTATTACCTACTTTGAATTTTCTGAGATTATGGTTGATAAAGAAGGCTTAAACAGCCGCTCCCGAAGTGTTTCAATGAATGTGTTTGAACCTATATAATGACAAGTAAACAACATACAATTAAAATATCTAACAATTGGGGAAAGAGTGGATTAGTCAGTTCAAAAAGTTAAAGAAAGACATGCTACGAAGGTGTTTGGATGAGCAATATGAAACAAAAAATTAACATTATAGGTAACTGAAGTTCCAATAATCAATTCTTAGAATTCAGATTAAGTGATTAAATTATCTAATTATTTGAGGGTTTTATCATTAGTTTCATACTTTCATACTAGTTGCAACTAAACTTAAATATACATTTTTCTTTGTTCATAATATGTAAAAAGCTCATTGTTGAAATTTTGGAAGACAATGTTTTTATTTAGTAACAAATGATTTACAAATATATTATTATAGCAAGGAAAACTGTGATACTTTAAAATTGCTATTTAAAACATATAGAAGGAAGTCCTTATGAGTCCTTAGATTTCTTATTTACTTAAATACTCAGAATTGTCAAGTAGTAGAACAACCGATTATATAAATATTACCAATAGTTATCTGTTTCTGATTATTTAATATCATACAATCCGTTTGTAAACGCACATCTACACACCCTCTATGTATTTCAACATGTAATCAAATGTGATGACACAAGCTTAAAAAAACAAAACCAAAAAAAAACCAACCAGAAGCAGAGGTCCCCCAATGCTTTTCAACGCCTTCAACAGCAGCTGCTATGGCTTTTCCCTTTTCAGCAGCTCTCTCCATACGGGCTATCGCATCGTATAAACATTTTGCTATATCAAGAATAGCAACAACCTCTCCATTTTCTATTACAGGCAAGTGTCTAAATTTTCCTACAAGACAAAATTAAATGTTTGCAGTTAAATAACGGGAACTTTCTGAAAGTGACCATGGTGTTCTACTTTATACAAACCTATCACCATTTTCTGTAAGGCTTCCACTGCAAGAGTATCCGAAATTACAAAAACGGGGTTTCTCGTCATCACCGCCGAGACAGGAGTGGTCTCAAGATCAAGCTCGCGAGCAACAACTCTGGTCGTAATATCCTTCAATTACACCAAAAGCTAGTTAGTGACTAGCTGATATTAATAATTATACAACCAAAAAATGAACATAAAATAAATAACAACCCTGTCAGTCAATATGCCACAGAGTAATGCATTCGAATCTGTGAGCAGAAGAGCATCAACTTTGCGAGCAGTCATCCTACGACACGCTTCAATAACAGTTGTGGATTCAGGTACTGTTAAGGCTTTTGAGAGACGCAATCGCTTCACGGTGCGTTCTCCTGTTACACCCCTGTTAATAAAAATTTCAAAGAGCAAACTTCATAATCAACATAAATAATAAATCAAAGTATTGTATAAAGAGATCTGCATATTAGATCCTAAGCTTCTATCCAGGAGCGGAGCTAGAAGGGGGGCAGTGGGGGCAGTCAGCCCCCCCCCCCCCCCCCCCCCCCCTAGAAATTTAAAAATGATAAAAAAAAATTATTTTAAAAAAGTAATTAGTGATAGTTTAGGATTTTGACCCCATATGTGATAGAAAAAAAAAAGTAAAAAAAATTCCCCCCCCCCTCGAAAAATTCCTAGCTCCGCCCCTGCTTCTATCCTCTTTTTCCGTTCACTAGCACACCACCCTCATATCGTAATACTCCCAAAATCATTCTACAGTTATCTTAACAGTTTGCAAATTTAGTGGATGACTATGCATATTGCAATTGATTATCTCATACTTTCAAACAACTGGAGATGACTTCTCGA
Source organism: Helichrysum umbraculigerum (assembly GCA_949592205.1). NCBI lineage: Eukaryota > Viridiplantae > Streptophyta > Magnoliopsida > Asterales > Asteraceae > Helichrysum > Helichrysum umbraculigerum. The sequence goes on from CATIUR010000007.1 coordinate 52,420,235, forward strand.
ATATTGGTGATTTCAATTTACAATAACCAAATTTTAATGTTAGTATAAATAACAATATGCTTCAGGTTATATAAGCATCTCGGGGTTAAATAACCAGTTACTATCTGATTGCCCCTAATCTTGACCTAAATGGCTAAATAAGAAGACTTTACTCCCATTTCGCATAACTCTCTGATTTTCGCACAAGAACGTAACTTTTCGTCATTCCATCAACAAATTCTTTATACAATCAGAATTCAGAAAAACCAGTACATCTATTTTCTATCCATAATATCTCCGAAGTCAACAATGGGTAACTGGTTACTGGTCAACCCAATCAAACAGTAGTTTTGATCATCCTTATTGTTAATAACTCGTTACAATTACAATAAAACCCTAACTAACTTACGCCGTTAAATCATTTCACGAATCATAATTACTGAATAATTTGAATCGCATATGAAATTAGTGATACAAAAATTATAGAAACGTACATAGAACGAGAAGTGGTAATGGATCGTCGACTAGAATCGGCAGGTCCTCCATTTTCAGAAGTCTTCTTCCTTGCTGTTAAAACCATACTTCTTCGTGTAGAACCTGATGGTTGACTAGTCGTCATGTTGACCAGCAACCGTTAAAAATTGGTTTCTTCCCTGCCCTAACTGGTACTGTGTATCAATCAAATAATCATTTAAACAATCAATCGATAAATACATAAAATGGAAATACACAAAAAGAACATTCCAAGAATATAGGAGCGATTAACGTTAAAGTAGGGAAAACGGACCTGACAAAGGGAAATTAGGAGCCCTAGCTCTGCGGAATTGGGAATAAAAATGGTAAGAATGAAGATTTTAGGGGATTTTGATTGGACAGTGATACACGCATGAATTAATTACTTTGCTGTAGAATCGTTGTTCCAATTGGGGAAATATTTTATGCGTTATTTTTTATTTTTTTTTTTAACTACATCATAACCCGTAAAAATTGCGGGCTAACAAATTTTTTTTTACTCACAAATATTTAGTGTTAAAAAATTATGTTGGATAAAGCATAATTTATCAATTACTTAAATGACGTTGATTTTGTATTTGTAAATAACGAAAATTCTATAATATAACAAAAAATGCAATACGCTATACACGTTTAATACTAAAAAAAGGAATTGGTATATCTTAATGCTATTTTTGAAGTTAAATAATTTGTCGTTACTATTTTCTAAAATTAGCTCATTCTTTCCGGGCAAAAAAAAAAGAGAGCATGAAGGTAAGTACTGATTCAAAATCAATATAATATTCGACATTCAAAAGACCAAACTGTAAACATTTTAACCAAAGAAGTCTAAAATATCAAGGAAATAGGTAAATGATTCAATTCAGACGTGCATTTCGTGGCCTTGCAACCGATAAGGTACTCATAGCTAGAAGCCTAGCGAAATAGTTCGATGTTGCAGCCATGCCAACGCAAATTGTCATATAGTCATAATTGCATGAATTCCTTTAAATCGTATTATCCCAAAGAGATTCACCCTACACATGTGATAGTGAATATCATACAACATTCAATCTAAGTTTTTAATATAAATTACATCATGTAAGTAAGTAAAATAAATAAACAATAGCATAGTTTATGACAAAACAAACAAACAAACAAAATTATTAGTCTAATTAGTTAAATTATGTAATACCTAGTGTAGTTAATCCTCCACCACTCTATAACCTACTCATAGCCTTAGACATTTGAGACATGTAAGTGGACACATTTGGTGGAAATGCTATAATGTATGTAGAAGTAAATGATACTCTATAATCCCACGTACTACTGAAAAACTAATGATCACACATGATAATCAATATCCATATTAGCATGCAAATGACCAACAAATAGTTGCCCGGCTTAATGCTCCCACCTGAAACAAATTTTCCAACAATAAGAAATGTGTCCAATAAGATAGCAGCTATATCTTTATAGCAAATCAAATATTGCACATCCAAATCTTTAAAACAACAATAAAAAGAAAAATGGGTCAAGGCTCAATCACTTCACGGCCAACTCATACTCGAGACTGCAAACATTATATGTGATCTATGTTCCCTTATTTCCCACAAAATAAAAATCGACTTTAAAACAAAAAATGGTTTAGTCTTGATTATTAAACAATATTGAACATCCTTCTATAGAATTAAATGAACTATGGTGCCATTCGGGTTATCTTATATATCTCTACCAGGTATAACCACAAAATTAGCATAAACTAAAGCATCGCGAATTAGCTTAAACATTCCAAATGTTGACCCGAAATATATGTTTCAATCGTAGCTAAAAAGTTGTGTTACATCAAGTGCATTGATACAATAGAACATCATTATGCATTTTTAAACATGAGTGAAGACTACATACAAACTGACCTTGATGATTTTAAGGTTGCCACCTAAACGATACCAATCACCGGTAAAGATTGCGAACTTGGATCACCTACTTCGGTAACCAACTCCACACCAGCATCCCAATTATATCTTCTCTCAGAATTAGCAAGTTCAATTTGCACTTGCAAAAGAATCTCTGGAGTGGACATCGGAAGATATGGTTTCCCATACAAAAAACTTATACATGATCAAAGAGCACGTCTCACAAACCATAAAATAGAGTAAACAAAATTAAAAATTCTTTTCTTTTTCATTTTTCAAAGAATAGATATAATGCTCTGTACCTGTTCATCATCTTGTGGGGTGTTATAACCTCTGTAGGTTCGCACATGAAGATCCAAACTGTGGTGTTGAGTCTCGTCGCTTACAGATTATTAAAATGCAAGACCTTCGTTGGTGTTCTAGAGTGAGAAATTCTACATCTACACCAAAATGTTAACAAAATAAGATATAAAATTTATGTATCACCATTCAATTATATAATATGAAGAAAAAGGAAAAAGAAAAAACCACCGAAGAAATTAGTGTTCTTAATATGACACGAAACCTTGTTTCCCATGTAAACATCCAATCTATTGATCATTATAAAACAGGTGGCAAGTTCGACCCATTCACATGTAAATGGGTAAATTTTGGCCATGTTTCATCTCAAATGGGTCGTTATAAACTTGAGAGGCCTATGTGTGCCCATATAAATTTTCACTCCACATTCAGATGCATAACTAAGCACGTAATTGATACAATACAAAGTTTTGATTGTTATAATGACATCAATCAATTATAGCTATTTCACCCAAGATCTCGTTTAACCATCACTATCTCCCTGACAATGAAACCAAATACATGATCTTACATTTATTAAAATCAAGCAACCATAAATACGCAAGATGAGATTTCATCAGCTTCAATAATATACCTTCGACTTAGGATAGATGTTATATAACTAAGGTGCTGGTTCTTTGCTGCTTTTTACAGAGCACGGATACCATCTTGATTCATCATGTTTCTATTCAAATAGCATGTCTCCGCATATATCAAATGCCTTGATATATATATGAAGACGTACCTTTTTGGGAGAACTCCAAACATGTACATAGGATTTGGTTGAGCATGATTAACGGCTGCAGCTGCTTTTAGAAGCTGAACAGACTCGTCACCACCAATATACATTCCATGTTCCAGCTCACCTTCACCAACCAAATGGGGTCGTAGAAGTAGCGGAGACATGCAATCTTTGATGCTGGAAAAACACATATGACTCACAATTTTGTTCACAGCAACAACTTCTATTACTATCAATATTCTGCTAACGCCTAATACACATTACAAAGAGTTATTACCATGTATCAAGTGTTTGAAGGTAGGATGAAAAGAACCCAAAAAAATATAATTCAATTAGCAATTATTTAAAAGTTGGGATTAACTTGGGGAGTCTCATTGTATAATGACGACCTAATTTTGATTTTCTTATAATTATAAAGAGAAATAGTACACTCAATCGAATTAGGATATGGTGATGGTATACATTTGGTGGTGTAGGTGAAGGCACAATGAGGAAAACAAAGAATTAGGATATGAGTTCTCAGACTCTTGGAGACGACGTACCCTTAATAGAATCATGTGAACCATGCCAATTAATTAAACTGATGGGATAGCTGGCAAACAAAAAAAAGAATGATGAATCATAACAAACAGATAAATTGATCAAAGTGATTTTAAATCAAACCCAATGCCGAAGAATGTGACAAAGGTCAAGTTAACTAAGCTTCATGGGTTGGTCAAATTATATGCATGTATGAATGTAGTATAACCGAGTAAAATGAAGCCTTGAAGTTTGAAGTTACACGAAAAGAAAATAGTAAAAGCAGTGGACAGAAGGAAGGGTGTGTTGAGACTACTTGTATAAGTATACTACGATTCCCGGGAGTTACATAAATAATATAATATTAGTACTAAAGTCTCGGCTAGACCTCAATTGTCACCAAAAAATAGAACGATCAATAACATGTGTTAGATAATCATGGAAATCAGAATACAAACAAACACATGATTTTAAATTATTCACCTGATTAACTGTGTGTTCAATCCCTAACACTCCTCTAAAAGCTCTAATTGCTACTCTTGCCTACGTTAATCCTTCCTTATTACTTTAATTGGTCAAATAGATATTGTAACTTTCAGACTATGAACATTGTAACTTACGCTTGTTACTATAACCTTTATATTTGCAGGTCCCAACATTACCCAGCAATAGAACGCTCAATATATGAAAAGGGGAAGACCACACCTTGCTGCTTACCATGATCAAAATTTGAGTAACATCCTCATAGCCTACGATGTGATCTTTAGACAAATACTCCACCTACAAGCTGTCTTTAGTATCTGTTTCAATTTAAATCGTCTCATTACAACTTCATGAACCAACTCTTTTGAAGCATCTGATCACTTGAGCCATCCTTTTGAAAAACTTAATATGTATTTAAACAAATAAGCTGTTCAATTCAACTCAAAAAATAAACTAATAGAAAATCAGTTAGTCCAAATTGAACCGAAAAGATCAGCTAAAATCCAATCTGAAAGGCATTAATTGATCAACAAACACCACATCATGCTAAAATATATAAGAAACCAAAGTAAAAGCAAAACCACATGTAAGAAACTCTCACTGATATTTTATCAAACACGTGGAATGCATTAAGAAAATAGTACTATAATTATATGAGTAGTATTTTAACCAAATTGCAATACCTATTGATGATGATGAAAAATATTGAAATTCATGATGAACATAAAACTGAATTCGAGATATATATTGACACAATACCTTGTCATGCGTTGCTGAATATCATGTCTCTCAAATCTATCGAAAAGAGGTATTCGTATCTAGGTAATTCATGCCCGATCTGTGATGAAGATTCTGAGTCAATTGATCAAGTTTTAATCCATTGTTCATGGATTAAAATTAATGAAACTAATAACTGGTTCCTTTTATCAACATCAGCAAAAAAAAACTTAATTAAAAGAAAATTGATACTTACCTGAAGAAAATGGTTATCGATCAATTACTTTGAAAGAATCATGATAGAGATAATTAATTGATACTTACATGACGTTCCAAACTCATCTCCTTGGTGATCACCAATCCTATCCACTGCATATATATGGTGTTTATAATCTGACACGTCAACCATGGAAACAAAAAGATGTGTTACTATTAATGAGTAAGACATATAAAACTTTCATTCAGGCATTCAATCAAACACTTGGTGTGCGCTTTTCAAATTTGCGTACAGTATACAAAATATCAATGAAACTCATATTCAATCTTCTCAAAACCATTGCCAAATGGCAACAAATCAGCCATATCTACTTTTTTAATTAATACACAAATTCGAGGTCTTCTTGATAAAGATACATTCTAATACTATCATGGTATGATTTCTACCGATATACAATACGAATGAAATGAGATGTAACAATTAAATTCAGTTCCAGATGAAAAAGTGGAGAGAAAAATACCAAACTTGCCAAAATCTCAAGTGGTTACAGTTGCTCGTCCGCCGTCGACCGTCGGCGTCGCCGTTCGGTACTCTTCCGACGTCACTGCCGCCGCACAGGGGTAATTTATAGGTTTTCATGTCTTTCTTGTCCGAGCAATTGATTGATACGGACAAGAAAGGATGATTAGATGCTTCAATTTTGATAATTTTGATTGGGGATTCATGGGTTTGCTTGATTTTGGTGCTGAATTTTGGTTTGGTCGACAGTGTTTTTTTTTCCCATTTGGTCGGCGGTTTTTTTTCCCCTTTGGGCGGCGCCTTCTTTTTTGTAATGAAGGGTACTGAATAACATGGGGGTAATTTGGGAAAAAGCTAGGTAAAAAAGTTAGTGATTAATTAATCATTTTTTTAAAGACAATCAAGGTCTAAGATCAATCAAGCTAAGGAAATGAAAGGGTGAGATTAACTTAGAAGTGCTATTTTAGGAAATGATTAACTAATATAGCTTCTCTTTTAATATATAAAGTAGATAGAAAAATCAAAATGAAGGAAGTCAGACAAAAGGTAATTTTGGCCTTTGGGGTTTTACAATTTCTGTATTTTATTTATTACTCCGTATATTTTAATCAGATAAGGAAAAAATAATTGCAAAGTCGTTTTTGAATTTTGACCAACCGGGTCAAATATTTAGGAAATGACTAGAACGTTTGCTTGAATTAAAAAAAAATGATTTTCGTAGATAAAGCCCTTAGGGCTCTTTTTAAGCCTTTTGGACATGCTTTAAGAGTTATACCAAACTAATAAATATCAAGCTTTGTTTCGGTTTTTCGACGGTTACGTTGTGAGGTCAGCATTCGACATGTGTGCATTTTTGGTTTTGTTTTCATGATGGAAAAATAAAAAATGTGCTTTATGTGGTACCTTTACCTCTGAGTTAGAGTTTACACTTATTAAATTGTTGCAATTCGAGTAAAAAATTCAAAATATGAGACGACTAGAACCTCGATTTTAAAATTACTTTAACTCTTATTAGTCGTTTATTGACTCTTTCGAGTCGAGTCAAAAATTCAAAAAATGAGATGACTTGACTCCAACTCTTGAATGACTTTAACTTTTATGAGTTGTTTATTAACTCTTCCGAGTCATGTGTGACTCTTCTTAGAATTGACAACATTAAAATGAGATTAAACATATAAATGAAATTAATCTTCTAGACTCAGTCAACGATTCACAACTCGCAGCCTGGTCATTAAGAACTCAAAACCCGACAACCATCGTGTATTTTAATGACACTAGCATTTTACCCGTGTTATGCAACGACATCAAAAAATATTAGCACTTACAATATTTTTTGTTCAATTATATCCCTATCCCTTCCCTATCTATCTTCTATCTATCTTATACCTTAATAGAAAAACTATGAATTAGAGATGGCCCTTGGATAAATTAGAAGATTGATAATCTCACCATTGAAGAAGTTAATGACATCATAAGTCATTATTTGGAAACTATTTACATTAAATACATTAAACACTAATTAACTAATAACTAATAACTAATTACGTATTTAATTTATTTAATATTTAAGTATTCAACTATAACATATTAACATTGATGCTAACAATAGAAAAGTAAAAAAACGCTAGTTTACAGACATTCAAAAAAATTGGGCTTAAGACATGGGCTAAGTGACACTCAAACAAATAAAGCCCAAAATAGTTTATGTTAATCGGGTGATATTAGGGCATGATACAATAAGCGCGCTCAAATATGCAGATGCAAACGATGATATCCATTCGAACCCCACTTTAAACGATCGTCTTCATCAACGCGATTCTGCAACAAAAAGGCTGTAAATGGCTTATGATGTAACGATTGAAAGCAATCCGTCTCCAACAGTTTCCATGTCTCTTAAACCCTTTATTGGAGCGTTAAAACAAGATTGAAAGCATCCGAGGTATGTGAATCAAATGAGTGTGTTTTAATATGTTTATGATTGCGTGAATCGAATTATTGAGGGTAATAACAGAAATAATCAGACTAATTTTATAAATAATTTAAAAAATTGAATAAATATATATCTGCCATTTAATAAAAATATATCTTTGAAATAATTGGAGCGTACGCGTATTTGATTATATAAATTTGGAATGTTTTAAATGTTGCTAGCAGTATATTGTTAGGTGAAATAATGAGCAAACTATTGCCAATATTACAGAGATTTTCCCACTCATCTCTGTCACCTTTGAATTCAAATACTGGAATGAGAAGTATTATAAATACCAGTTATTTCATTCACCAATAATCACCTATGTTCAACCGTAAACACTTTGAGCACATATTTATTTATGTTATTCTTTACTGCATTATGGCAAATGAACCTGTTTATACTCCTTTGTGTGATTTGAATGGTGACAGAGATGACTGGGTTATATGTGTTAAAGTGCATCACGTTTGGCATCATACGTACAAAAATACTCCATCCCAAATTTCTAGCAAAGAGATGATCTTGCTTGACTTTCAGGTATTTTAATTATTTTGAGTTAAAAAACACGGTTCAAATTTAAATAGATAAACTATGCTACATGATTTTTAATTGATGCCATGGTGAACATAATGTGATACATAATTCTTACTTGTACTTGAAACATGAAAAATTCACCAACATTTCTTACCGCTTAATATAATTCACCTAAAATTATTTTTAAATGCCTATATATTTTGTTAATAAACACTTATGTGGCAATCGAATTTAATAATTTCTTAGTCATTTATCTTGTCATTATAGCTACATACAATTGAACTCATCTACGTTGTCTTATATCAGGCTGATGACTTGCGGGAAAAAACAATGCAACAAATCCATGCAACACTTACAACTACACAATCTGCACATGCCATCATTGCAATACATAACTACTTCTCTCGGCTACGTGCGCTTAGCACACTTTGGGTTGCAAGTCACCATAATTAGTTCTTCTAGATGTTCTGTCATATATATTTTGTAGTACCTATTCAAGTCTAAATAGCATTTTCCAATCCCGATATAGAATTTTCCAGTACAAATCACAATATATTTTTTTCTATTTGTGTTCATTTCAACTTCAGTTAAAATATATATTTTTTTTAAAATCCGCGAATCCGCGAGTCTTAATCTAGTTATATTTATATAACACACCAAAATTTCACAAGGTTTTTTTTTTTTTTTTTTTTACATGCGGAAGCGCCTTTTTTAATTAAACACATTAGATTGCATATAATAAAACCAAAATGGCAATCTACATAGTATATTACAACCTTTCAGCTTACTTAAACTTCACATCCTAAGTTCGAAAAGTTATTCAAATACATCATAGTTTAAAGCCTTAGACATATTGCTCAAAACAGAGTATGCATCGTCAAACATTCCAAAACCCAACTTCTTGCATACCCACATACTTATGATAACCTGCAAGAAGCGATAAAGAGGGATTAGCACAAAGCTAAGTGAATAGATCAATAACCACCAATCCAATTTAGCATAACAATTGTTTACAACTAAGCAATCAACAACTAACTTCAAAGAGGATCGGTGGTCCTTGAGGCACCCAAATGCCGCAGAGGCCCCCAAGCAACACTTACAATCACTGATGGCCAAATCAGTGATCTAACCGATAGTTTGGTACTATTACTGCTTCCAACATTATCTCAATGAACAACACATGTACAGGGCTCTAATGTTATCCAAGTAATAGTACCAAACCCAATCGCAATTGACCTCTGAACAATTCATATAATCCATAATCATCATGGCAATATATATCATAAACAGTGCACGATGTACAACCAAAATTTACCCGCTGTAACAAGATCGTTACAACCAACTTAGACTGAAAGTCAATGATCCACTCACCCTTGACGATCTCCGTCTCCACTCAAAGGTCTTATCTTATTGAGTCTTCGGTTTATCTGAGAACACAATCAAAACCCAATTAGTGTCTCATTTATCAAGTTATTATAATCTTCACAAGTATATAATGTCAATTAAGTGCACAAGATATACATTCAATTCTATTTAACCATCACAAATATACAAGTCACAAGTTATCAAAGATGTCAAATTATAACAGGTAAACGCGATCCGGGTAAAAGGGTTGGGATCGCGTTCCACAGAAGGAAAACATTCTGTAACCGTTTTACACTGACCAACGCGATCCGGGTGAATGAGCTGGATTGCGTTCACAAGAACAAAACGTGACCAACCCAAAATTACACTAACCAACGCGATCCGGATAGGGTTTCCAGGATCGCGTTCCCACATTTTACAGCAAAGGGTCAGACCTGCAACAAGTTTCAGCTCGAACCAAAAACACCAAAACTCAAATTGCAGATACTAAACGCGAATTAACCTAACATTTGACCTCAAATATCATCTATGAACATAGTATATCAATAAACAATAACATCTAACATCAAAATCCATACATGCATCATCAATTTACTCATTTTCAACCAAAACCCACATTCATCCAAATAAATTACGAAATGCAAGTAATTCAACCTAATTAAGTATGAATTTAGTTTATAATCCTCACACAAAGTATATTCAAGCACAAACTAACTTCATTCCATCATGAATTTAACCTAAATCAACATTACAAGCTCGTGTGTGAAAATAGGTATTATACACTTACAATGATGATGATGATGATGATATGAAGAAGATGAAGAACAAGATGAAAACCTACAATCTCAGCTTCAATTGAAGAAATCAGGTTGTGATCTAGCTAATTATAGAGAATGCAAGTGTGTTTTCTTGAGAGTTAAACAAAATCAGGAAGTGAAGATGGTGGGGAAGAAATGGTCGACATTTCCTAAGTTGTACAATTAATATACAGTGTAAAATTACACTCCTTCTAATCTATTGTCTGGAACCCGAAAATACCCGATAGCTAAAATACTTTTATTTTATCGTCAGCTAAATTACTTTAAAACAAATAATAATTCATTTATCACAATAAATCAGTTGACCATTTGACCTATTTATTTTAGTTATCAAAATACACCAAGTATTGTAAATACAATTTAAATACCAATCAAAATAAAGAAATTACCATATCTCAACTAGGCCCATTTCGAGGGTGTTACAATTTATAAAAAAACCAAAAATCAGTAGACAATTTAGCTTTAACCTCCCCCACTTAAATCTAAACCATTCAAATTTCAATATATTAACCTAACTAATTCTCAAACCATTAATCTTAATCCCCAATGATGTCCATGTAATAAGTCCTATTTGACATGATTAATTTACCTAATTAACCCTAATTAAATCTAAGTAAAAACTGTGACACCCCCAAATTTAATGATTTGCGGAAGCTCGATTTGGGTGTCACTAATCAATATACAAAACACATAAGATATAATGAACGACCACTATATGCGTCGTTTTAAACTTGTATTAATAAGTAAACGTTTACATCAAAATAATGTTACATTAGCTCGGTTCCTGAAATTAAGAGATTGCATAGCATAATTACTTTTACAAAATATAATAATGCAATCAAATCTCTAGTTGTATGTATGATGACTCGAGCTAAAAGTCCCTGCCTGTGCAGCCAACCTACTGCTGGGTACCTGTGATAAATACTAAAATAGGTCAGCGAAAACGCTGGTGAGCTCACAGGTTTGTATGTCAATGTATAGTTGTAAGAACCGCAAGATTTATATTGAATTTAAAATGCAATTAAGCAAAATAAAAGTTATACAATCCATGAGCACATAGTCTGAGCTTAACTTGAGCGCTAGGTCCAATTAAGGAAACCTAACTAGTTTTGCCTCCTACGAGTGTCTAATCCACACTCGTCTTCCCAAATGCTAATACATCCGTTTGACCGGTTAGTGCGTGCTAACCCGGATGAGGATTGTCAATCCCATATGATATCATATACTAACATTCACGCTAAAATATTAGAGACTATGCTATAGAGGACTTTAAATTGATTAGCTTGAAACTCATGTAGTATTTGAAGGTTGGTACTTGCGTTCTACTTGTAAAACAAAACAGAGCAGTAATATCACACCCCTAGTTGTAAAATAGTGAAAATGGGGCCATGAAACTCACCTGAGTCTTGAAGTGTTTAATTTAATAAACTTGAAGTAATTAGCTGTGAATTGGTGTCCAAAGACTTGAAACCTGAATGTGTTCACGACACTTGATTGTTATTAATTGTACCGTTAACTCGAAAGACTACCTTAGTAGTTGTTATACAACTATATATATGTCCAAATTACTACGATTTGGTTGATTATTTTGTTACAAGTTACTACGACTTGTTTGATTGAATTGACACAAGTTACAACGACTTGTTTGATTTAATTGACACAAGTTACAACGACTTGTTTGATTGAATTGACACAAGTTACAACGACTTGTTTGATTGAATTGATACAAGTTACAACGACTTGTTTGATTTTTGAAGTATGTTTTGAAAACGCGTACGGCCCGTTGGTGATTTAGTTGAAATTATAATCTCGCCATATCTAAATTTGTTTGAAGTGTTATGCTTGAAAAACATGTTTTAATGTCCTTTAGAAGTTATATTGTTTAATCGTTTGAAGTCCTATTTGTTTAACACTTAACTTGGAATTAAATTGTAAATCTGCTGTGTTTTGCGACACTATATGCGACACAAGGACACATCATGCGACACAACGGTTGTGTCGCATTATAGATGCGACATAATACCTATACGACACAAGAGTTGTGTCGCATAGGTTCGGAATGCTAAATCAATAGCGACATAGTGGTTGTGTCGTATAGAATACGACATAGTTTGCGACACAGGGTACGACACAATATTGTGTCGCATGAGTTACGACACAACAGGTTTGGTACGACACAAGATGCGACATAACGGCCAAAATACGACATAGTATGCGACACAAGGCTTGTGTCGCAAAGATGAACACCAGCCCAGAAAGTCCGGCTGTCAAGATTTTTCCGGCCAAAAACCCATTTCAAACCCGTTTTTAAGCTACAAAATCGTGTTCTACCCTTTGTAATGGACATATATAAGTTATATAAACAACTAACAAGTGAAAATACAAAGAATCGAGAGTTTTCGGGATTTTGTCGGAAACTTACAAAGTGCCGAAATGAAATTCCGGAAAGATGAGAATGTAGATCGCGTCGAGGTGGTTCCTTTTCCGTAATTACTTTGCCGATTTGGTTGCGTTTTGTGGTAGTTTTTAAGGGATTTAGGTGATGGTTTGGTGTTGTGGTTTGAGAGAAAAAGAGAGAGAATAAAAGATGGTGGTGATGTTGATAATGAAAAAAAAAGAAAATGGAAATCTCCATTTTTGGAGAGGAAGGGGCCGGCCCACATGGGGCCCACCCATGTGTGGTTGGCTCCAAATTTCGTTCCCGCGTATTCGCGCTTCGTGCGGAGTTCGTTCCCCCGATCGTTTAAACGTTAAATATTTATTTATACGCGTTTTAAAATATCAATAGTTATTCGATATTTTCGTTGAAGTATTTTATAAAATACTTTATAGTTGCGTTATAACATTTAATCCTTAAGTTTGTTTCGTTTTGTCGGTCGGTCGGGTCTTCGTGGAGTTCGGTAACGTTTTAATTAAAAACGTACGTGTTTGCTATATTATGATGATAATATAAAGTGGTAATTTGTGTAATTAGATTATTCCACATAATTTAATAATTGATTCACCAACGTCCGTATGTAATTGACCGAAATACATTCGGTTTGAAACTCGTACGATTTAGACAAACCGTATAATTGTATGGATATATATATTCAACAATATATATATTAATTGATACATTAATTAGCCTAACACAGAACTAATTACATGTATTAAAATTTGATTAGGCACTAAATTCTAGTCCTAATTTGACGGGTGTCACATTCTCCCCCTGTTAGAAGAATTTCGTCCTGAAATTTATGTTGAAGTCGGGTTTGACGTTGATTCAGTGAAGAGTTGAGGATACTTGAGTCGCATCTGGTCTTCCCGTTCCCAGGTGAATTCCAGACCGCGCCGCGAATTCCACCTAACTTTGACAATGGGAATACGACTTTGTTTAAGTTGTTTGACCTCACGGTCCATGATTTCAGCGGGTTCCTCGACAAAGTGAAGTTTCTCGTCAACTCGAATTTCATCGAGTGGGATGATAAGTGTCTCATCAGACAGACACTTCTTCAGATTTGAAACATGAAAAGTGGGATGCACGCTGCTAAGTTCGGATGGCAGCTGCAATCGATATGCCACTGGACCAATCCTTTCGAGGATCTCGAATGGTCCAATGTATCTGGGATTTAACTTCCCTCGTTTGCCAAATCGGATTACACCTTTCCAAGGCGATACTTTGAGTAGTACTCGATCCCCAACTTGGAACTCGAGTGGTTTGCGTCTCACGTCAGCATAACTTTTCTGACGATCACGCGCAGCCTTGAGCTTGTTTTGAATTTCGACGATTTTCTCGGTCGTCTCGTGAATGATTTCTGGACCTGTGAGTTGGCTATCCCCAACTTCGGTCCAACAGATAGGTGACCGGCACTTACGACCGTACAGTGCCTCGAAAGGTGCAGCCTTAATGCTGGTATGATAACTCTTGTTGTACGAGAACTCGCACAATGGTAGGTGTTTTTCCCAATTTACACCGAAGTCTACTACGCAGGCCCGTAGCATGTCTTCTAGCGTTTGAATTGTTCGTTCACTTTGGCCGTCGGTTTGAGGATGATATGCGGTACTCATATCAAGTCGAGTCCCTAGGGATTTTTGAAGTGATTGCCAAAATTGTGAAGTGAAACGACTATCCCTATCGGAGATAATTGAGATTGGAACACCGTGTTTGGTCACAATTTCCTTCAGGTAAATTCTGGTGAGGCGTTCCATTTTGTCGGATTCTTTGATTGCCAGGAAGTGAGCAGACTTTGTGAGACGATCCACGATCACCCAAATGGTATCGCAACCGTTCGAGGATTTGGGTAGTTTGGTTATGAAGTCCATGGCAATTTGTTCCCATTTCCATTCAGGAAGACTGGGTTGTTGAAGTAAACCAGAGGGTTTTTGATATTCAATTTTGACCTTGGAGCAAGTAAGGCACTTGCTGACATAGGTGGCGATTTCAGCTTTCATGTTCGGCCACCAGTAGAAGTCCTTGATATCGTGGTACATTTTATCGGATCCCGGATGAATAGAATATTTGGACTTGTGAGCTTCATCCATCACCAAGTCTCGTAGGTTCCCAAATTTAGGCAACCAGATTCGGTTTGAGAAATACCTAATCCCGTTAGGTTTGACTTCGAATTGTTTATCCATGCCCCGCAAGGCTTCATCTTTGACGTTTTCGGGTTTCAAGGTTTCGAGTTGAGCATTGTGAATTTGAATGTTTAAATTGTTGTGAATGGTCATACTGAGGGCTCGGACTCGAAGTGGTTTCACTCGCTCTTTTCGACTGAGGGCATCAGCAACAACATTTGCTTTGCCTGGATGATATTTGAGTTCGCAGTCGTAATCAGTAAGCAACTTGACCCATCGACGTTGTCTCATGTTGAGATCCTTCTGATCGAATATGTGTTGGAGACTTTTGTGGTCTGTAAAGATTGTGCACCTAGTGCCATAGAGGTAATGTCTCCAAATTTTGAGGGCAAAAACAACGGCTCCTAACTCGAGGTCGTGGGTGGTGTAATTCTTTTCATGAATCTTGAGCTGTCGTGAAGCATAAGCTATGACTTTGTCTCGTTGCATAAGCACACAACCGAAACCTTGATGAGAAGCATCGCAGTATACCACGAAGTCATCAGTGCCTTCGGGTAATGATAGAATGGGAGCACTGCAAAGCTTTTGCTTTAAGAGTTGGAATGCCGACTCTTGTTTATTAGTCCAGTCAAACTTTTTGTCTTTCTGGGTCAGAGTCGTGAGTGGTAAGGCTATCTTGGAGAAATTTTCAATGAATCGTCGGTAGTACCCGGCCAGTCCCAAAAACTGCCGTACTTCAGTCGGAGTGGTTGGCGATTGCCAGTCTTTGATAGCCTCGATTTTTGACGGATCAACGTGAATTCCCTGACTGTCGATCACGTGTCCAAGGAATTGAACGGTTTGAATCCAGAACTCACACTTAGAGAATTTGGCGTAAAGCTCCTCGTGTTTAAGTAGTTCAAGGATGGTTTTAAGGTGTTGCGCGTGTTCTTCTTCGCTTCGTGAGTATATGAGAATGTCATCAATGAAGACAATGACAAACTTGTCGAGATATGGCTTGCACACCCGATTCATAAGGTCCATGAATACAGCCGGTGCGTTGGTTAGGCCGAATGGCATCACTTGAAATTCGTAATGCCCATAGCGGGTTCGGAAAGCGGTTTTTGGAATGTCGGCATCGCGAACACGCAATTGATGATAACCGGATCGGAGGTCAATCTTTGAATAACAACTTGATCCTTGAAGTTGGTCGAACAAATCATCGATTCGAGGTAATGGGTATCGGTTCTTGATGGTCAACTTGTTCAACTCTCGATAGTCGATACACATTCGGAAAGTGCCGTCTTTCTTTTTGACAAATAGGACCGGAGCTCCCCAAGGCGAAGAACTCGGCCTAATGAATCCTCTTTCCAGAAGTTCCTGTAATTGGGCAGACAACTCCTGAAGTTCGGATGGAGCTAAACGATATGGTGCTCGTGCCACCGGCGCAGCACCCGGCACGAGATCAATTGAGAACTCAACCTGTCTTGGTGGTGGTAGACCAGGCAGTTCTTCAGGAAAGACTTCAGGAAAGTCTCGGACAATTAGCACATCCTCAAGTCGCTTCTCCTCCGACTTTTTCTCCATGATGTGTGCGAGGATTGCTGGATAACCCTTTTTCAGAAATTTGCGGGTTTTCAAGCAAGACATGATATTGAGTCTCGTCCCACCGGTCTCCCCCTGTATGATTAAAGTTTCACCGGTGGCGAGAGGTATACGAATAACTTTGTCGCCACAAATAATTTCAGCCCGATGCTTGGACAACCAGTCCATTCCAACAATGACATCGAAACTTCCTATCTTAACAGGCATGAGATCTATTGAGAAAATTTCGTCGGCTAGATTTAAAGTGCAATTAGGGATCACACCTTTGGTTTCCATAAGTTTACCGTTTGCAAGCTCTACAGTGTACTTAACATCTAAAGCAACTGGGGTGATGTCAAGTAGTGGGCAAAACTCATCGGAAATAAAACTCCTATCAGCGCCAGTATCAAACAGAATTGAAGCAGTTAAATTGTTGAGGAGGAACATACCCGTGACCACATTCGGGTCTTGACGGGCATCACCAGATTTGAGCACGAAGGCTTTTCCTTTGACGTTGTTGTTGTTGTTCTTCCGTTTGGGACATGCATCCCTAAAATGTCCCGTCTCCCCGCATCCATAACAGGTTTTGGGTTGTTGGTTGTTGTTTTGTGATTTAGGGGCTTGGCAGTCTTTGGATGAATGCCCGTACTTCCTGC
Source organism: Helichrysum umbraculigerum (assembly GCA_949592205.1). Classification (NCBI taxonomy): domain Eukaryota; kingdom Viridiplantae; phylum Streptophyta; class Magnoliopsida; order Asterales; family Asteraceae; genus Helichrysum; species Helichrysum umbraculigerum. The sequence continues at coordinate 52,437,620 of CATIUR010000007.1, forward strand.
AGTTGTTGCAAGGAGATCTGCAGGGGCCATGGTGGTGGTAGTTACATTTGGAACAATATGGTCTGTCCCCAGTGTAGGTGCGTTTGGGTTCAGTGTTGGTGTTGTAAGCTTGAATGACGTTGGACTTTTTGTTTTGGTGGCTGCTGTGGGATTCGGTGGATTTACGTTTGTTGTTGTTGGATTTCTCACGGCTGACCACCAGTGCCATGAGCTCGTGTGCTAGCCTGATAGCACTTTCGATGGTGGTTGGTTATGACGAGGCGACACATCCCTGGATGCTCTCGGAAAGGCCGCGGATGTACTTCTTAACTCCCTTCTTCTCTGGTTCCACCAGACTAGGGCACAGGGACGCGTATTGCTGGAACTTGATGGTGTATCCCTCAATATCGGTCCCCTGCACAGCTAGTTGCCAGAACTCCTCTTCTAATCGGTGTATCTCTTCCTCGGGACAATACTTCTCCCTCAGTTTGCTCTTCAACTCGGCCCAAGGTAGCTGATTAGCTATCTCACGACCCACAGAGTTGGCATGGGCATTCCACCATGTGAGGGCTCCCTCCTGAAAAGTGTAGGCGGAAAATTTTACCATTTTTTTACTCGGTGCAGTTGCATAGGCTGAAAACAGATTCTATGCGTTCTATCCATCGGCTCAAACCAATAGCACCTCCCGTGCCCTTGAAGTATAGTGGTTTGCAGCTCAGAAAGTCCTTATAGGAGCAGGGTCTGGGTGGTGGAGCATTATTGGCTGTGTCCTCGCTACTGGGTGGTGGTGTTCGGGCAGCCAAGGCTTAGGTCACACTGCGGGTAATCAGCCCCGCGATCTCAGCTTCACTAAGGGTGATTTGTCGGCGAGGAGGCATGATGCTGAGTATGAAAGAACAAGGAAAGGAAGTAAGATACTAGTCCGAAATTCATGATATATCACCACAGATGTATATATATATATAAAATAGTAATATACAACATCTCAAGGTAAAAATCAATAACGTGAGATAATTAATAGAAATCGTCAATTGATATTTCAAAGCCAAATGATTACAGACGATTTTGAGTCACAAGTTTCAAAAGCTACAGACTTAGATGTTATACAAAAGTGCCGGGAATTGTTACATCCGGTTGAATTACATAGATCCTACAAATGTATATTCGGGTACAGATTCAGCCTAAGCTAATTCTGACGTAAGTTGAGTTGTGGCAGCAGTGCAGTGAGATGATTCACAGACTCTGCAAGTCTGTTGGCAGTTCGGAGGGTGTCTTCGGTTTCCCTTAAACGTGTCTCGCACTGATGCAGCCTTGATTGTAAAACAGAGATTTCATTTCGGTTGCCAATCACTTGGTTGTGGACAACCTTCATGGTTTCGACTGTTCCTTCCACCTGATTTTGAAGAGTGTTCATGTTGTTAACAGTGTGATCGTGGTCTTCGGAGACTTGCTCGATTCGTTCCATTGCTGTAAGTCTCCAGAGCTCGCGAGTCTCTTGCATCTCGATATCCATCTCGTGGATTTGTTGGTCGTGATGGTGTACTCTAGCGGCTAAGTCCGGTAGAGTGAAATGAGCGGGGTACGGGCTAGCTCGAGGCGACGCGGTGTCTCTCCTAGCCACTCTCGGGTTTCGCGATCCATGTGGATAAGAACGTGATGAACTTGATGGTGTGTTTGCCATTCTGAGACAAAGCGTTAGGAAGAATGAGGCCTATATCCATATAATAACTTATATAATATAGCCTAAGATTGTAACGAGGCCTATCTATGTATACTTAGTATCACATAATAGCCTATTGGGTGTCTAGCACAGACTTGTTTGAGTCCCGGTTCTCTCGAGGGCAGAGTCAACTAGTGTATTCCTGCTCAACATGATCATTTCAGACCTTACATCATCTTTCTTTAATTGTACATAGTTGATCAGGCTATGTTAAATAAAAGTCGTATGCTGTAATTTCTGAACCAGTCATGCCTAATGAGGAAATACTGCCTAACGGTCATAGTCTAGGCCCACTAAATGCAACCTAGTTCACTATAACCTTAGGCTCTGATACCAATCTGTGACACCCCCAAATTTAATGATTTGCGGAAGCTCGATTTGGGTGTCACTAATCAATATACAAAACACATAAGATATAATGAATGACCACTATATGCGTCGTTTTAAACTTGTATAAATAAGTAAACGTTTACATCAAAATAATGTTACATTAGCTCGGTTCCTGAAATTAAGAGATTACATAGCATAATTACTTTTACAAAATATAATAATGCAATCAAATCTCTAGTTGTATGTATGATGACTCGAGCTAAAAGTCCCTGCCTGTGCAGCCAACCTACTGCTGGGTACCTGTGATAAATACTAAAATAGGTCAGCGAAAACGCTGGTGAGCTCACAAGTTTGTATGTCAATGTATAGTTGTAAGAACCGCAAGATTTATATTGAATTTAAAATGCAATTAAGCAAAATAAAAGTTATACAATCCATGAGCACATAGTCTGAGCTTAACTTGAGCGCTAGGTCCAATTAAGGAAACCTAACTAGTTTTGCCTCCTACGAGTGTCTAATCCACACTCGTCTTCCCAAATGCTAATACATCCGTTTGACCGGTTAGTGCGTGCTAACCCGGATGAGGATTGTCAATCCCATATGATATCATATACTAACATTCACGCTAAAATATTAGAGACTATGCTATAGAGGACTTTAAATTGATTAGCTTGAAACTCATGTAGTATTTGAAGGTTGGTACTTGCGTTCTACTTGTAAAACAAAACAGAGCAGTAATATCACACCCCTAGTTGTAAAATAGTGAAAATGGGGCCATGAAACTCACCTGAGTCTTGAAGTGTTTAATTTAATAAACTTGAAGTAATTAGCTGTGAATTGGTGTCCAAAGACTTGAAACCTGAATGTGTTCACGACACTTGATTGTTATTAATTGTACCGGTATCTCGAAAGACTACCTTAGTAGTTGTTATACAACTATATATATGTCCAAATTACTACGATTTGGTTGATTATTTTGTTACAAGTTACTACGACTTGTTTGATTGAATTGACACAAGTTACAACGACTTGTTTGATTTAATTGACACAAGTTACAACGACTTGTTTGATTGAATTGACACAAGTTACAACGACTTGTTTGATTTAATTGACACAAGTTACAATGACTTGTTTGATTTTTGAAGTATGTTTTGAAAACGCGTACGGCCCGTTGGTGATTTAGTTGAAATTATAATCTCGCCATATCTAAATTTGTTTGAAGTGTTATGCTTGAAAAACATGTTTTAATGTCCTTTAGAAGTTATATTGTTTAATCGTTTGAAGTCCTATTTGTTTAACACTTAACTTGGAATTAAATTGTAAATCTGCTGTGTTTTGCGACACTATATGCGACACAAGGACACGTCATGCGACACAACGGTTGTGTCGCATTATAGATGCGACATAATACCTATACGACACAAGAGTTGTGTCGCATAGGTTCGGAATGCTAAATCAATAGCGACATAGTGGTTGTGTCGTATAGAATACGACATAGTTTGCGACACAGGGTACGACACAATATTGTGTCGCATGAGTTACGACACAACAGGTTTGGTACGACACAAGATGCGACATAACGGCCAAAATACGACATAGTATGCGACACAAGGCTTGTGTCGCAAAGATGAACACCAGCCCAGAAAGTCCGGCTGTCAAGATTTTTCCGGCCAAAAACCCATTTCAAACCCGTTTTTAAGCTACAAAATCGTGTTCTACCCTTTGTAATGGACATATATAAGTTATATAAACAACTAACAAGTGAAAATACAAAGAATCGAGAGTTTTCGGGATTTTGTCGGAAACTTACAAAGTGCCGAAATGAAATTCCGGAAAGATGAGAATGTAGATCGCGTCGAGGTGGTTCCTTTTCCGTAATTACTTTGCCGATTTGGTTGCGTTTTGTGGTAGTTTTTAAGGGATTTAGGTGATGGTTTGGTGTTGTGGTTTGAGAGAAAAAGAGATAGAATAAAAGATGGTGGTGATGTTGATAATGAAAAAAAAAAGAAAATGGAAATCTCCATTTTTGGAGAGGAAGGGGCCGGCCCACATGGGGCCCACCCATGTGTGGTTGGCTCCAAATTTCGTTCCCGCGTATTCGCGCTTCGTGCGGAGTTCGTTCCCCCGATCGTTTAAACGTTAAATATTTATTTATACGCGTTTTAAAATATCAATAGTTATTCGATATTTTCGTTGAAGTATTTTATAAAATACTTTATAGTTGCGTTATAACATTTAATCCTTAAGTTTGTTTCGTTTTGTCGGTCGGTCGGGTCTTCGTGGAGTTCGGTAACGTTTTAATTAAAAACGTATGTGTTTGCTATATTATGATGATAATATAAAGTGGTAATTTGTGTAATTAGATTATTCCACATAATTTAATAATTGATTCACCAACGTCCGTATTTAATTGACCGAAATACATTCGGTTTGAAACTCGTACGATTTAGACAAACCGCATAATTGTATGGATATATATATTCAACAATATATATATTAATTGATACATTAATTAGCCTAACACAGAACTAATTACATGTATTAAAATTTGATTAGGCACTAAATTCTAGTCCTAATTTGACGGGTGTCACAAAAACCCCCTAATTATCTATCTATTTAATTACAATCAGTTACTTATTAAAAAATGTCATCATCTTACGACTCTTTTCGATCACAATATCTAGCAAAAAAATTATCAGATTCGTTGGCATACTATTGGACAATTCAAAATTCAAATTCCACAAAATTTGGAACCCCCTATTTACGTCTTCCAGTTCTCCAATGAAGGTAATTTATTCAATTTCGAGTTCAATTCAATATTGGTTTCGGTTCAATTTCGATTCATATTGTTTTCGATTCAATTGAATGTCGATTCTATTTTGATCCATATTTTAATTTCAAACCCAATGGTTTATGATTATTTTGTACGAGTATCTCTTTTATTGATTTTTTTAAACCATGAGGCTTCAGATTATTAAGAATCGGTCTTACCAGGCGTTAGTGAATCACTAATATAGTGGTTTGATATATGCGTATTATATGTTACAATAACCAATTTTGTTTTTCAATGGTACATATTCGTGCATACTTTTTTGTGTTTACTTGATAAAAACTGTTCGCACATGAACTGTTTGATCAAATGCACGATGGAAATTGTCTCAGTTTGGATGTCATTTTTTATGTGTATAATAATATAATATCATGGTGGATTTTATATCAGTGCCTTCATATCTACATGATGAAGGTGCAATTTGTTAATACCTACAGCCCTTGGCTAAAACAGATAAGTACACATTATACTTTATTGCGATTAGAGAAGCTTACTTATATTTATTTGGTTGCTGTTATCGAATGTTTATGGTAGCTTTTGCTGATTTAGTTGTTATGTGTCGTTTGTGGTAGTTCTTGGATTTTTGATTGTTGCTCATGGTATTCTTTATGATATTTCACATGTCTGTATTTCTATTTATGTATTAAAACAACTTATAAGTTCAGAGTTTTGTAGATACATCAGTCGGAATAATTTGGTTCAAACTATTAGTTTAGTTGCTAGAGAGGTCTTCCTCTATCCCAATTCCTATATGGGTAGGTCTCATGGATTTGTTCATTTAGTACATTGAATCAATTAGTGTATGTTGGTCTTATATTATATGATGGTATTTTCTTCATGATGTTTAGTTTTGTGATACCCGAAAATTACTTGGTACAATATAAAATATGTCAATAAGAAATAACTTTATAAAATAAAATGGGTAGAGATCAGAAGAGCACAGGGAATAAGGTGGAGGGACCTTTTTGCAATTTTAATAATTGTGTGAAAAGGAGGAGGGATTTTTTTGCAATTTTGACAAATTTGTGAAACAGAGGAATTTTTTTACAACTTTAACAAAAATATGGATTAAATTATAAAATTTCGTGGAAAAAATCCTAAAATTATCAAAAAAATTGTTCAATCATGAAAATTTTTGATATGCAAAATTCAATCAAAAAATAATAAAAAACGTAAGATGCAGTGATAAATATATAAGATGCAGTGATAAATATATAAGATGCAGTAACAAATATAAAAAAGACGCAGTAGCAATAATATACATGATGCAGTAACAAAATATACAAGATGTAGTAATAAATATACAAAAGACGTAGTAACAAAAAAATACAAGATGCGGTAACAAATGTATAAAAGATGCAGTAACAAATATACAAGATGCTGTAAACTAAGTAATACTAATTTTCTAAATTCAAGAATAAAATTAAAGATTTACAAATACATCAAAATGCTAAAAACTACATAAGATGCAGTAAAAATATACAAAAAATGCAGTAAAAAGTACTCATAGTTTTTTATAGATCTAAAAAGTACGATGCAGTAAAAAAATGTAAGATGCAGTAAATAAGTACTACTCCATAGTAGTTTTTTTTAGAATTAAAAAAGTATGATGCAATTGAAAATGTACGATACAGTAGAAAATGTAGGATGTAATAGGAAAAAAGTATGATGCGGTGAAAATGTACAATGCAGTCATATCTAAAAACTAAAATATCAAAAATAACAACATAATCTCCATATCTATCACCACGAATATCAAAAATATATAGGTCTACATCATGTAACTTTGAGTTACAACAATAAAAAAAACTTACTATTAAGTTCCTAAAGCCACCGAGAAACACTCTCAAACGTAACGCTACGAGAAATATCATAAACAATTAAGGCACCAACAGCACCACGATAATACGATGATGTCACAGCACGAAACCGTTCCTGACCAGCAGTATCCCAAATCTAAGCTTTAACTTCTTTTCCATCAATCTCCATATTCTGAGTCTGGAATTCAACACCGATTGTTGCTTTCGAATGCAAATTGAAGACGAGATAATAGATTGGATTTACCGACGGCTGAATCGCCGATTATGACGACTTTGAACAAGTATTCTTCACCTTCGTCATCAGGACGACATTATCACGATGAATTGAGTGATGAATTGGTGGAATTGGGAGTTAGCGTTTGTAAATTTGGCGATCGATAACGGCACGTGTTGACCGGCGACCGGTGGTGCGCGGTGGTCAGGTCTCGACGGCGACGATCCGGTTGCTCGATGGCGGTGGTCGGCTGTGTTGGTGGCGGTAGTCAGATCGGTTTGAAGGCCATTGGTAGGTAGGATGGTAGTAGTGGTGGTTGTTTGGATGATAATGGTGGTGGGTGGATCTGCGGTGGTGGAGCGCCGGTGACGGAGGTGGTGGATGGTGGTGGTGGTGATGATGTGATTGTGTATGTTTTGTAAAGAGAATGTTAGTGTCTGTTTTGAATTTGGTGAGAAATGATAGTGTCTGAGCTCTTCCCCCTGCAGCTATTTTGAGAAATTGCAAAATAGTCTCTTACCCTCCTTGCCCTCTTTAACTCTTATTCCCCTCTTATCCTGAATCAAATAAAATTAAGTTGTAATCTTAATTTATTTTGTTTGTGGGCTGACACTTTTGTTTCATCCATGCGTGGGCCAAGATTGGTGCCAGGGGAAAAAATATTGGTTAAATAAGATTAGGCCCATAATTATTGTTATTATACTCTGAATTCCCTTAATCTGTCAACGTTCAAATATAAGAACCCGATCACAAACTCGACCTTACGTCTCCTCTGTCGTTATACACCTCCTGTTGGTACGAGTTGGGAACAAGCACACAATTGAATGCTGGGATTTAAGGCGACGTTAAGTTACACAGCAGGTAACTCTTGATTAGTAAGATTACTACTCTAATTCGTCTAACTGGTCAAAAGGTTGTCAAGCAATAATCACTTCATAAATATTGTTGTTAACTATTGACGTAAGAATGTGTCCATGACAACATGAAAATTTTTATCAGGAACTTTATTATAAATTAACACCAAATATTGTAATTGGGGTTTTGATTAAAAGTAGTACTTTAGAACTCAGTTGGTCCATTTGATCTTAAGATTTTTAATGACGAGAATGTGGATATATGTAACTAAGTATTCCTTGTGATCTCTATAAATAAATTGTTCGGTTAAGATAGTATTAAAAAGGATCCAAGCTTCAAGTCAGAAAACCATGAATCAAATAAATATATATTTTAGTTGTTTATTAATGAAATGATGGTTACATAATATATAGATCGGCCACAAGGAAGACATGAACGCTTTGTGTTTAGACATGAGTTTGATCAGGTACGGATTATGGATTCTGATTTAATTAAATAAGATGTGTTATATATAATTCGATACATGTTTGCATATACTCTTTGTCCCCTTGCCTATGGTTTCGTTTGACTAGTTGTATGGATTCTAATCTTACCTTAAGATCTTGTATGATTCGGTACATGCTGGTTTGTTCCGTTATAGTATTTTCTTTGATTAGTTGCATATAATCTGAATTCGTTTATTCGTTGCTTCTTCGTTTGTTTCGTTAGTTCTGGTTCGTTTGCTTCGTTAGCTCTTGATTCGTTTGCCTTGTTAGTTCTTAATTGGTTTGCCTTGTGATTAATTTTCTTTGTTAGCTCTTGATTCGGCTGCTTTCTTGTTTTTGATTAAGTTGCCTCATTAGCTCTTTGATTCGTTTGATTCGTTGGTTCTTGATTCATTTGTTTCGTTTGTGCTTGATTTGTTTGCTTCGTTATCTCTTGACTCCTTTGCTTCTTTGATTCGTTACCTCTTGATTTGTTTGCTTCTTGGTTCATTTGCTTCGTTTGGTGTTAATCTGTTTGCTTCGTCAGCCCTTGGTTCGTTTGCTTCTTGATTGTTTAGTTCTTATGCTATGTATGGATTTCTCATCCTTTATATAAGATCTTATTTGATTTTCGTATATGTTCGTTTCGATATCTATCCTTTATGTAAGAATTCCGGTATGCTTTGATTCGTATCTATTTGTGTCGCACCCCCAAATTTAAGATGCGGAAGCGGTTCGGGTGGGGGCGCGACTAATCAAATATCAAAGCACACAAGATATAGCAAACGACTCTATATGCGTCGTTTTAACAAAATATATTGATATAAGAAATGTTTACAACATTTGAAACTATACATAGCTCGTGTTCTAAAAGGAGAGATTCCAATACATAAATACTTTTACAAAATATATTAATGCAAGGAAATCTCTAATGTCTGCATGCTGACTCGAGCTATGATCCTGAGGGCAGTCCAATCCTACTGCTGAGTACCTGTGATACATGCTAAAATGGGTCAACGAAACGCTGGTGAGCTCACAGGTTAGTATATCACATAATATCGTATGAACCGCAAGATTTAATGTATTGATTTGCAACCAAGCAAATAAGTAATGTATATAGCCATGAGCACATAGTCTGAGCTTAACTCGAGGGGTCAGGATCCACATTCAAGGACCTGATCGAGGTGCCTCCCACGAGTACCTAATCTACACTCGTCTGAACAAATATTAGTACATCCGTTTAACCAGTTAGTACATGCTAACCCGGACGAGGAGGGTCAATCCTATATGGTACCATATACTAATATTCACGTTACAATGTATTACCAAACTATGCTGATGGAGGGCTTTAAAATGATTAGTGAAAATAACTCATGTAGTATATGAAAAGTTTGTACTTGCGTTCATATTGTAAAATAAGACGAGCAGTATATCACACCCCCGAGAAAACAGTAAAAAAGGGGCCATGAGACTCACCTGAGTCTGAGTGCGTTTATCTCTATAAACGTTAGTTGCTTAACCAAGCAGAGATGTCCGAAGACTGTAACCTGAGGGTGTCCACGACACGCGATGGTTATAAACGTGGGTAGGTATCTATAAGACTACCTTTGTAGTTGTTCGTCCAACTAGAATGTCCAAATTACTACGATTTGGTTGATTGTTTGAATATTTGTAAAACGTGTACGGCCCGTTGGTGGTTGTTTGTAATAATAATCTCGACATTATTATTATGATTTTTGAAGTATTATACTTGAAAATACGTCTCAAAGTGTTTTAGAAGTCGTATCGTATAAGTGTTTGAGGTTATATAAGTTTGACACTTAGTGTGAAAAAGAGTTGCAAACTTTCTGTTTTTAGCGTCACTTATAGCGACACTTAGGGTTTAGGCGACACTCAGGAAGTGTCGCGTAAAATGGTAAATTCTGACTTAGTGGCGTCACTTGTAGAAGTGACGCACAGAGGGCGACACTTAAGGAAGAGTCGGGTGTCAGTGTCGGTATCAGGGTTATGCGTCATTAGGGCTAGTGTCGTATGAAATCAGATTTCAATTATAGGTGACACTTAAACAAGTGCCGCTAGGAGTGTCGGGTATTGAATTTGCGTCACTTAGGCAGTGACGCAAAAAGAGAGTTTTAGGCGGCACTTAGGCAAGTGACGCAAAATTAGAGCTTTTAGCGACACTTAATGCGACACTTGAGTGTGCATGAAGTGACGCTGCACTGTTCTCGGTCCGTGCGACACTTACGTCTGTTGGACGAATTTTGAGTCAAAAACGAGTTTTCCGGTGGCCGTTTGGTCCGATCCTTTTACCCAACCCATATTTGAACATTTCAAGCTTAAATAAACAACTTTCAAGTAAAATAAATGAAATTTAAGAGTTTTCGAGATTTGTCGGGAATCTTACAACTTAACGCCGGGAGAATCCGAAAAGATGAAAATGTAGATCGTGGCGAGGTGAACGTTTTCCTTCAAACGAGCTTGGTGATTTAATGTCGTTTTGTGGTGCTTTTTGATGGTTTAAGGTGGTGGGGGGCTTTTGTTTTTTAAAGAAAGAAAGAAAAGAGAGAGAGAGAAAGAGATGGAAGAAGATGATGAAATGAGAAAGATGATGGTGATGTTGGTGGTATAGGGGCCGGCCCACTTGGGCCCCACCCAAGTGTGGTTGGCTCCAATTTTTGATTTCCTGTGTACGCGCTCCGTGCGGTGTTCGTTTTCCCGGTCGTTTAAACGTTAAATAATTATTTAATACGTAATAAATATGCTTTTAAAATGCGAATAATTACTCGATATTTTTTATTGAAGTATTTCATCAAATACTTTGTATTTGAGTTATAAAATATAATCTTAAATTTGTTTCAATTGTTTGCGTGTTTAATATTTTAATCGCGTAGATGTTATTTGTACGATACGAAATAAATACGAAATATTATCAAAATAATATTTTGAATATAATAGTGTTATATTATTTAATAAAATTGTTCACCAACGTCCGTATTAATTGAAACGAACTACATTCGATTTGAATTGCGTACGATTTAATCAAATCGCATAATTGTATATATTCAACAATATATATTATTTGATACACAAATTAGCCTAACACAGAACTAATTACATGTATTAGCGGTTGATTAGGTACTAATTACAAGTTCTAATTTGACAGGTGTCACATTCTCCCCCTGTTAGAAGAATATCGTCCCGAAATTTAGCTCGAAGTCGTGTTGGAAGTAGCGTCAGTGAATAACTGAGGGTACTTGAGTCGCATCTGGTCTTCCCGTTCCCAAGTGAATTTCGGAGCACGCCGTGAATTCCATCTGACCTTAACGATGGGAATACGACTTTGTTTGAGTTGTTTGACCTCACGGTCCATGATTTCGGCAGGTTCCTCAACGAAGTGAAGTTTGTTATTGACGTGAATCTCATCGAGTGGATTGATAAGTATCTCATAGGGATGAGCAAAAAAACCGAAATACCGAAACCGAACCGGTACCGACCGTTACAAATGGTACGGTATTCGGTTTTTGATTTGGGACCAAAAACAAACCGGTACCAACCGGTCGGTACCGGTTCGATACCGTTTGGTACCATACAAGCCAAAATACTTAAACAGAACCGGAACCGCACCGGACCGGTACCGAACCGGTACCAACCGATACAAATGGTACGGTATTCGTTTTTTATTTGGGACAAAAAATAAACCGGTACCAATCGATCGGTACCGGTTCGGTACCGGTATGGTACCAAGCTCATCCCTAGTATCTCATCAGACAGACATTTCTTCAAGTTAGAAATGTGAAAAGTGGGATGAACACTGCTGAGCTCGGATGGCAGCTGCAATCGATATGCCACTGGACCAATCCTCTCAAGGATCTCGATTGGTCCAATGTACCTGTGATTTAACTTCCCGCGTTTGCCGAATCGGATTACGCCTTTCCAAGGCGATACTTTCAAGAGTACTCGATACCCAACCTGGAACTCGAGTGGTTTGCGTCTCACGTCAGCATAACTTTTCTGACGATCACGTGCGGCTTTGAGTTTGTTTTGAATCTCGAAGATTTTCTCGGTTGTTTCGTGAATAAGTTCAGGACCGGTGAGTTGACTGTCTCCCACTTCGGTCCAACAGATAGGTGATCGGCACTTACGACCGTACAGTGCCTCGAAAGGTGCAGCCTTAATGCTGGTGTGATAACTGTTGTTGTACGAAAACTCGCACAATGGTAGATGTTTTTCCCAGTTTGCACCGAAGTCAACTACGCAAGCTCGTAGCATGTCTTCCAGTGTTTGAATAGTTCGTTCACTTTGGCCGTCGGTTTGAGGGTGGTATGCGGTACTCATATCAAGACGGGTACCCAACGATTTCTGAAGTGATTGCCAAAAGTGAGATGTGAAGCGACTATCCCTATCGGAGATAATCGAGATTGGAACGCCGTGTCGGGAAACAATTTCCTTGAGATAGATTCGAGTGAGACGTTCCATTTTGTCGGTTTCCTTGATCGCAAGGAAATGAGCAGATTTCGTGAGACGATCAACGATCACCCAAATGGTATCGTAACCGCTCGATGACTTTGGCAGTTTGGTTATGAAATCCATTGCGATTTGTTCCCATTTCCATTGTGGAATTTTGGGTTGTTGAAGTAAACCAGAAGGCTTTTGATATTCGGCTTTGACTTTCGAGCAAGGAAGACACTTGCTGACATATGTGGCGAATTCGGCTTTCATGTTTGGCCACCAATAGAACCCTTTGATGCCATGATACATTTTATCGGATCCCAGATGGATAGAATATTTGGACTTGTGAGCTTCATCCATCACCAAGTCTCGTAGGTTCCCAAAACTAGGTAACCAGATTCGATTAGAGAAGTACCTAACTCCGTTAGGTTTGATTTCGAACTGTTTATCCATGCCCCGTAAGGCTTCGTTTTTGATGTTATCGGTTTTCAGAGCTTCGAGTTGAGCAGCGATAATCTGAATGTTTAGGTCGTTGTGAATAGTCATACTGAGGGCTCGGACTCGAAGTGGTTTCGATCGTTCTTTTCGACTGAGGGCATCGACAACAACATTTGCCTTCCCTGGATGGTATTTGATTCCGCAATCATAATCGGTAAGCAACTCGACCCATCGACGTTGCCTCGTGTTGAGATCTTTCTGATCGAATATGTGTTGGAGACTTTTGTGGTCGGTAAAAATTGTGCACTTAGTGCCGTAAAGATAATGTCTCCAGATTTTAAGAGTAAAAATGACTGCTCCAAGTTTGAGATCATGAGTGGTGTAATTCTTTTCATGGATTTTCAGTTGTCGAGAAGCGTAGGCAATGACATTGTCTCGTTGCATCAGCATGCAACCGAGACCTTGATGAGAAGCATCGTAGTATACCACGAAGTCATCGTTGCCTTCGGGTAATGATAGAATAGGAGCACTGCAAAGCTTTTGTTTCAGAAGTTGAAATGCAGACTCTTGCTTAATCAGTCCAATCGAACTTTGTATCTTTCTGAGTCAGTGTCGTGAGTGGTTGAGCTATTTTCGAGATGTTTTCAATGAATCGCCTATAGTTCCCGGCAAGTCCTAGGAATTGCCGTACCTCGGTTGGGGTTGTTGGTGCTTGCCAGCACTTGATAGCCTCGATTTTTGACGGGTCAACATGAATTCCCTGACTATCGATAACATGTCCGAGGAATTGAACGGTTTGCATCCAGAACTCACACTTAGAAAATTTAGCACACAACTCTTCGTGTCTAAGTAGTTCTAGGATGGTTTTGAGATGTTGCGCGTGTTCCTGTTCATTGCGCGAGTAGATGAGTATGTCGTCGATGAAAACAATGACAAACTTGTCGAGATAAGGTTTGCACACCCGATTCATAAGGTCCATGAATACAGCCGGTGCGTTAGTTAGACCGAATGACATCACCTGGAATTCGTAATGCCCGTAACGGGTTCTGAAAGTAGTCTTTGGGATATCTGTGTCGCGAACTCGTAGTTGAGACCGAAGATCGATCTTTGAATAAAAACTCGATCCTTGAAGTTGGTCAAATAGGTCATCAATGCGTGGAAGTAGATATCGGTTTTTGACAGTCAACTTGTTCAACTCTCGGTAGTCGATACACATTCTGAAAGAACCGTCTTTCTTTTTCACGAATAAGACCGGAGCTCACCAAGGTGAAGAACTCGGTCTAATGAATCCTCTGTCCAGGATTTCTTGTAATTGGGTGGACAACTCCTGAAGTTCGGATGGAGCTAAGCGGTATGGTGCTCGGGCCACAGGTGCAGCACCTGACACGAGATCGATTGAGAAATCAACCTGTCTTGGTGGTGGTAGACCAGGTAGTTCTTCGGGAAAGACTTCTGGAAAGTCTTGAACGATGGGCACATCCTCAAGTCGCTTCTCCTCTGACTTTTTCTCCATGATGTGCGCGAGAATTGCCGGATAACCCTTTCTCAGAAATTTTTGGGTTTTCAAACAAGAGATGATGTTCAGTCTCGTCCCACCGGTCTCCCCCTGTATAACCAAAGTTCTACCGGCAGCAAAAGGAATGCGAACGACTTTGTTATAACAAATGATTTCAGCGCGGTGCTTGGACAACCAGTCCATACCAATGATGACGTCGAAACTTCCAATTTTGACAGGCATAAGATCGATCGAGAAGGATTCGTCGACTAGGTTTAAAGTGCAATTAGGTATCACACTATTAGTTTCTATGAGCTTACCGTTCGCTAGTTCTACAGCGTACTTAACATCTAGAGCAATGGGGGTGATGTCAAGTAGTGGATAAAATTCATCAGAGATAAAGCTCCTATCGGCACCAGTATCAAATAGAACAGAAGCAGATAAGTTGTTGAGGGGGAACATACCCGAGACCACCTTCGGGTCTTGGAGGGCATCCCCGGAGTTGAGTACGAAGGCTCTACCTCTTGCGTTGTTGTTGTTGCCCTTATTATTCAGTTTAGGGCATTCACTTCTGAAATGCCCGATGTTTCCACACTCGAAGTAGGCTCTGGATGGCCTGGCGTTGTTGTTGGAATTGTTGTTGTTGGTGGTGGGGGATCTACAGTCCTTGGTGAGGTGTCCGTACCTCTTGCAGTTGTTACAGTAGGTACCGCAAGGACCTTCATGGTGGCGGTTGCACTTGGAACGGTAGGGTTTGTTCCCGGTGTAACCCCTTTTGGTTTCGGCGGTTATGTTGTAGGCTTTGATGGTGTCGGGTTTCTTGTTCTGGTGGTTGTCGTGGTTGTCGGACCACTTTCTTTTGTTGTTGTGGGAGGATGGAGCAGGGGATTCTTGGCTTTCATTCATAGCCATAAGCTCATGGGCCAACCGGATGGCGCCATGAAGAGTGGTTTGGTTTGAAGAGGCGACATTTCCCCGGATAGGTTCCGGAAGGCCGCGGATGTACTTTTTGATATTCTTGGGTTCAGTACTCACCATTGCTGGGCGAAGAAGAGCAAGTTGTTGGAATCTGGTGGTGTATCCAACAATATCGGTTCCCTGCACCTTCAAGTGCCAGAACTCTTCATCCAGCTTCTGGAGTTGCTCGCTCGGGCAGTACTCATCAGTGAGCATTTTCTTCAAGTCTTCCCAAGGAAGTAGATAGGCGATGTCAATACCCACAGACCGGGCGTAAGAATTCCAACAGGTGAGGGCACCTTCAGAGAAAGTGCAAGTAGAGTATTTGACCTTGTCTTTCTCCGCACATTTGCTGATGCGGAAAACATATTCCATTTTCTCAACCCACCTGATCAACCCGATGGCACCTTCCGTGCCCTTGGAATTTAGAGGTTTGCAGTTCAAGAAGTCCTTATAAGAACAGGGTTTTGCTGTAGGGGCGTTAACAGCTATGTCTTCACTGCTCGGGTTTGACCGAGTAGCTAAGGCCTGAGCCACGCTTTGGGCGATGAGATGAGCGATTTCGATGTCACTATACGTGTGTCGTCTTGGAGGCATGATGCTGAATAATAAAGGAATGAAATATGTAAGGTATTGCACAAGTCATGATATATCACACATGTATATACATAAGGGAGTGATATACACAGTAGTACGAGGTGATAATCATATTTCATTAGATAATAAGCCGAGTTACAAGGTAAGAGTTTTCAAAAGATTACAGGATTACTGAGTTTACAAAAGATACCGGGAATTTTACATCCGGTCTAATTACAAGAGTTCTACATAGATTAGCTAGTCAGATTACAATTTAGTAGCTACACTAATCTTGACGTAGATTAATGTAACACCCCCAAATTTAACAGTTTGCGGAAGCGATGTTTTGGGTGTTACTAATCAATAATCACAAGCACAAAGGATACAGTGAACGACTCTAAATGAGACGTTCGAAAAGTTATTACATTAATACATAAGTAGTTTCAAAATACAAGCTCGAGTTCAAGTAAATTCCTAGAGATTCTAATACATAACAACTAGTACAAAAGTAATGTATAAAAATCTCCAAGCTTGTAAATGCATGCGACTCGAGCTAAGTAAGCTTATCCTGCTGGGCATCCCTACTGATGCTGTGTACCTGAGAAGCATTACTAAAACGGTCAACCAAAAAGGTTGGTGAATCTCACAGGTTTGTAAGTAAGTAAACAGTTTGAACACACAAGTAGTATTTGTAAATCATAGCCAGCCAGTAATTAATGATCACAGGTTATGCTCATCATTAACTTAAGTTTTAATAAGTGGTGGTCGCAGGATATGTAGACCGTTTGATACAATTGCCATGAGCCACCATAGTTGAAGCTTAACGTACAGT
The DNA here is from genome assembly GCA_949592205.1 of Helichrysum umbraculigerum. Lineage (NCBI taxonomy): Eukaryota > Viridiplantae > Streptophyta > Magnoliopsida > Asterales > Asteraceae > Helichrysum > Helichrysum umbraculigerum. The sequence goes on from CATIUR010000007.1 coordinate 52,454,579, forward strand.
AAATATAGGTACCCCCTCATGAATGTAATCCAAAACATTCATACGGAACGAGTAAGAAACGCCCGTTTCTACAGGAACGGTTCGTGGTAGTGCTTGCTACCCCGGGTGGGGATTGTCAGTCCCATATGGATCCATATACTAAAACTCGCGCTTATCACATAACTAACAACTATGGTTCAGGAGGATTTCATTGGATTAGTTGTAAACTCATGCAGTTGGCGTATTCGTAATCTCATACAGTAAGTAAATCATGGCAGCAAGTAAGTTTTGTGTGTTCATGTAAAACAGTAATGCATCTCACCCCTGAGTATAAAACAGTAAAGTAGGGGCTGTAAGACTCACCTGTTGAGCAAGCAAATCCTAAAGTGTGCGCGGGTACCAAACGTAACCTCCTAACGCCCTAAACACGTGAGATTACATATTCGTAAGTGTGCGCCTAGTAAATTATTCGTATAATTGTTTGTTTGGTCAATTATATTTAAAGTATTCGATTCGAGATTACGTGTGAAATCCATTTAGTTTGTAGTTCGTATAGGTGTTATACATTATGAAATTCATTTATGGTTCTTTGCATCTCAAATGTCTCTAGGTTAATTACTTAATAAGAATTGCGTTATGAAAACGTTTAGCAAAGTAACGAATTTAAAAAGCTGAGATGAGGTTTGATCAGGAGAGGGAATCCGCCGGATTCAATCGAATCCGCCGGATTCGAGTGGTTTCAGTTTCACGCGATCGGCTAAGGGTCATCACGCGATCGCGTGGGTTTTAACATGACGCGATCGGCTGGAAATTTCACGCGATCGCGTAGGTTTTCGGTTCTGGATTGGGAATACGCCGTATTCCCTTGAATACGCCGTATTCCGAGGCTGGTCCAGGTCTGTTCTTATTTCTGGGTGGGAATACGCCGTATTCCCTTGAATACGCCGTATTCCAAGGTCTGGTTCGACTCTGTTCGTTCCAAAATTCACTCAAACCCATTTTAAAACCATTTTTGCATACAATAACTTAGTATAAAGCTAATATATACTATATTACGTATTTTAAACACGAAATTAAAGAAAATCGGTGTGTGATTCTTACAATGTAAAAAAAAATGGAACCGGAGAATGAAGACGGTGGTGATGATGATGGTGAGTTCCACGATGATGATGATGATCCGATTATGAGGAAGAGGATGATGATTATGTTAGTGTTGTTGTTGTTGTTTGGATGATCCGCAAGAGAGAGCGAGAGACCGAGAGAAAAAGAGAGTGAGTCGAGTGTGTGTTTGTGAGAGGGAAATAATTGGGGTCGGTGTATATACACCGGCCTCAATTATTGAGGTGGTGTGTATTTTTCGTCCCGTGTTCGCGTACCCGATCGTTAAATAGTATAATCTTTCAAAATGATAAATTTTCTAAAATTGTAATCGTATACGTTTGCAATCAAAGTATTTTATAAAAATACTTTTATGGAGATATCAAAATATATCTTTGTTTTACTTAAAATGTACGGATAGTTTTCAGTATCTAAAAAGTATTTAAATTTCAAACGGAATACGTAGTTATTATTCTCAATAATAATACTTTGTTTGGAAATGTTTTTCACCAAATTCTATTTTGGGTTTCTACGTTTTGTTTGGTTCGTGTATTTGCGATTATTAATTAATCGTTTCGGTTTATATATATACATATATATATAATACTTGTTTACTTGAGTATTGACACGTATGTAATTACGTGTTTTAAAAGTTTAAATTAGGTGCTAATTTTGGGTTATTTTGACCGGGTGTCACATTCTCCCCTTGTTAAGAGAATTTCGTCCCGAAATTTGTGTGTAGTAATTGTCTGTGCATTTTCTAAGTAAGTGTGTGAGTCTACTGTGAGTGCTATAACCTCATTCTAATAATACCTCCCTCCCCTTATTAAGCTAACGCCCTACTGGCCATTAAAGGAGTAGAGGGAGTGGGTTGTAATGTAATTGACCATTTTGTCGGTAGAACAAGGTCAGTCAGTCACTAAGGTGTAGCTACACTTGGTACTAGTAGCTTAAAGGAAGGTAGTAATTTCTCTATGTTCATACAGGTTGTAATGGATAGTAGTATCATAGTGTGAACTAGACCCTATTAGTCTCCTACAGAAACTATAGAATCTAAATTGTATTCTTTCTCTAACTCTATTGTACCTTAGAATCTAGGGAAACATAGAAGTATTCAAACAATAAGTAAGCTCTACCACAACATTCAGTATACAGGCATTCGGTAATGGTCAGTTGTAACAACCAGTAAATTAGGACTAGAATTAGTGCCTAATTCTTTGTTAATACATGTAATTAGTTCTGTGTTAGGCTAATTTATGTATCGAATTATATATATTGTTGAATATATACGAAAATGCGATTTGGTTAAATCGTACGCAATTTAAATCGAATGTATTTCGATTCAGTTTAATACGGACGTTGGTGACCATTTTTATTAAATAACATTGTTATGTTAAAAATATTATTATGATAATATTTCGTATTCATTCGTATTGTACAAACAAAACGTACACAAATTTAGATATTAAAACGCGCAAATTAAATAAACAAACTTACATTTTATAATTCAATATATAAATTGATTAGTAAAATATTTAAATAAAATATCGCGTAATAATTTGTATTTTAAAACGCACCATTAATATTTAAAATAGTTATTTAACGTTTAAACGACGGAGCAAACGAGCACCACGCGGAACGCGGGGCGAGAAAGCTGAAAAGTGGGGATAAAACCCCCACCTCCCATTTTCTTTCTTTATTTCACCTATCTCTTTCTCTCTCTTACTCTCTCTTTCTTACTTTCTCTCTAAATCACCACCACCTCCACCATTCTCACTAATTCACAAAATACTACCACTAAACGCACTTGGATTTCATCGGCCCTTTGGAAATAAACGACCACCGCATCCCGATCTACAACGCTATCTTTCCGGAATTTCATTTCGGCGTTTTGTAAGTTTCCGACAAATCCGGACATCTCTCGTTTTTGATCATTTTTACTAGTTTATGGTTTCTATAGGCTTATTATGTTCATATAAGGGTTGGGTAAAAGAATCGGACCAAACGGAAACCCGAAAACATGTTTTTGGCTCAAAATCCGTCGATCAGACGTAAGTGACGCACTGATGAACCCAGATATGCGTCACTTCGTGCGACACTGACTAAGTGTCGCATAAGCCCTCTTTTCCCGTCACTACCTAAGTGACGCATTTTCAATATCCGTCACTACTAGCGTCACTTGCTTTAGTGACGCCTATGATCGAAACCTAATTTTTATACGACACTCTTGCCCGACACTACTCTAGTGACGCCTAGAACCTTAAACCGACACTTGTTACCGTCACTGCCTAAGTGTCGCCACCTTATGCGTCACTTACCTAAGTGACGCCCTAAACTCATATTTCGCAATTTTATGCGACACTTCCTAAGTGTCGCCTAAACCTTAAGTGTCGCTATAAGTGACGCTAAAAACAGAGAGTTTCAAACCATTTCTACTAAGTATCGAGACCAAAAATTTACCACTTGATTTCACCCAAATTCAAGTCCAGATGCGTTTTTCACTATAACAATATTATAGAAATAAAAATTTTCCAAGCTGACCTGGCAGCTCGACCCCAGCCAGGGGCTCTGCCCCTTGGACCCCGCCAGGGGCTGCCGCCCCTTGGACCCCGCTACCAGGGGCGCTGCCCCCGGACCCCCGTCATTAAAAGTTGTAAATACTTTTCACACTAAGTGTTGAACACTTACAAATAACGAAACCTGATTCAACGATACATATAATGATAACACTTTGAATCATTATTACAAACCGTCACCAACGGGCCATATTTGCTTTCAAACTACAAACGGATTACTAAACAAACACTTGGACATAACGAGTTATGTAGACAACTAGCCTAGATGGTCTTGCGAGACATCTACTTACTTAACTTTATATGTTTAGGCATTTGAAGGTTACGGGTTCGGAGAACCTACGGTTGATATTACTTACTCGTTTATTGATATAAACGTACTTGCAAAGACTCAGGTGAGTCTTACGGCCCCACTTTTACTGTTTTATCATATTGGGGGAGATACATGCTACTTATTTTCCTGAACACAAGTACTAAACTGATTTCTATACCAAACGGAATTGCATGAGTTAATTACTATTTACTGAAGTCTCTCCATCATATATCGTTAGTTATGGACTTAAGCGCGAACAGTAGTTAATGGATCCATTAGGGAAATGACCCTCCCTGCCCGGGGTAGTAGCGCTACCACGTACTGATTTACATGTATAAACGGGTGACTATTATTTCGTTTACTTATGCTTGCTCAATTATGAGCATGTCACGGGAGCAAATGATTATTTACGGGTTAAGCTTCGATTATGAGCCTCATGGCAATGGTATAACTTGATTACTTTACTTTTGCGAGATTTGCAAATACTTGATATACGCCTACGGGCACTACTGATGAAATCTTGTGTTCAAACTGATTATTTACTGATAAACCTGTGAGATTCACCAACCTTTTGGTTGACCCTTTTTAGCATGTATTCTCAGGTACACTTACGGAGTAGGATCACTCCAGGATTATTAGCTAGAGTCGCATGATTTCCAAACTGCATTTAACGGAGATTCTTTGGCATTATCTTTTGTAACTATGGTTATGTAATAGAATCTCCCGTCACATACGCGGACTCTAGGCTTACATATTTTTGTAAAGAAAACTATATGTTTTCAAACGATTTAATTATGGAATGTAATTATTTTACAAAACGTCTCATTTAGAGGTCGTTTGCTGTATATCTTGTGCTTTGTATATTGATTAGTAACACCCAAGTATGCTTCCGCAAATCACTAAATTTGGGGGTGTTACAGATTGGTATCAGAGCCTAAGGTTATAGTGAACTAGGTTGCATTTAGTGGGCCTAGACTATGACCATTAGGCAGTATTTCCTTACTAGGCATGATTGGTTCAGGAATTACATCATACGACTTTAATTTAACATAGCCTGATCAACTATGTACAATTAAGGAAAGATGATGTGAGGTCTGAAATGGTTGTGTCGAACAGGAATGCGTTAGTTGACTCTGACCACGAGAGAACCAGACCATTACTTGATACGTGCTAGACTTTAGGCTGGATATTATATATATTTATATATATTGGCCTCGTCTTACTTACACTCTGCCACAGGAATGGCAAACACACCACCTAATCCGACACACTCTCACTCACATGGGTCACGGAACCCACGAGTAGCCAGGAGGAACACAAGGTCACCTCGAACCAGCCCTTATCCTGTACCTAACTCTCAGAACTCGGCACATCTCACGGTGCCAATGTTGGCTATCCAACTCCGCAGTCAGGAGCAAAGACTCGAAATTTTGGAACTGGAACAACACCGAATGACCTACCTGCTTCGTCAAGCTCTTGACCGCATATCACAACTACAGCGAGAACAAGAGGATACCAACCTCTCTGTAAGCATAATTCAGGATTCCATGACCGCCGAATTAGGTGCGGATGAACTGGTAAGAAACCGACTAGAAGAATGTGAACAGCGTTCACAGGAGACTGCGGATCACTCTCGAACAATAGCACAACGACTGGCCTTGGTGGAAGACAACGCCAGGCAAACCAACCGACTAGCAGAGACTGTGGACCGCCTTGTCGCGCTAATGGAACAAATTAATCTACAAGAAGACTAGCGTAGCCTTTGTCTTGTAATCTATCTTGTGATCTAATGACTATCTAGCGCTACTCTATAAACTAGTCAGATGTAACAATTCCCGACACCTTTTGTAATATCCCTGTAGGATGTAACTTTTAAACTCACTTTATCTATCAAATATCACTTGTTATCTCAACTCACATTAATTGTCATTTTCCATGTTGATGTTATGTATTACTGCTTTCATACATGTACATCTGTGACAATTACAAGTTCATACAAAATCTCATGTATCTTCATTTCTTTTATTGAAGAATCATGCCGCCAAAGACACGACCATACACCGACGCCCAGATTACCTCCCTTATAACCCAGGCTGTTACTGAAGCCTTGGCTCGGAATACACCACCAAATTCATCGAGAAACAGCGATGCCGCTGAAACCTCTGCTGCTAAACCTTGTTCTTACAAGGACTTCCAGAACTGCAAACCTCTAAACTTTGCAGGTACCGAGGGAGCTATTGGTCTGATACGTTGGATCGAGAAAGTTGAATCGGTATTTCTTATCTGCAACTGTGCGGAGGGGGACAAAGTTAAGTTCTCTGTTAGTACTTTTACTGACACCGCACTCACGTGGTGGAACACCTATGCCCAAACTGTGGGCGTTGCCAATGCTTACAAACTCCCGTGGGAGGAGTTGAAGGAGATGTTAAGGGGTGAGTATTGCCCCAGGGATGAACTGAAACAACTGGAGCTGGAATTCTGGAACCATAAGATGCAAGGTGATGATATCACCGGTTACACCAACCGTTTCCACCAACTGGCACTTCTGTGCCCAACCATGGTCGATCCTGAGTACAAGAGGATCGAGAAATACATTGATGGACTGCCCGAGAAACTCCAGGACCTGGTGACTTCATCCAAACCAGGTACTATCCAGAACGCCATCCGTATGGCCCATGAACTCACGGCAAACGCTGTCCGCCGTAACACAATCTCAGCCCCACCTGCAAACAACAAACGAAAGTGGGAAGGAAACCCCAACTCATCCAACCAAATCACCAACCGAAGACCCGAGCCTATTAGAGCTTATTCATCCGGCTCTTCAGAAAAGAAAGGGTACAGTGGAAACAGGCCCTACTGTCCCAAATGCAATCGTCACCACGACGGTTCCTGCCCTTGCACAAACTGCAAACGCTTTGGGCATCTGGCCAAGGATTGTCGAAACACCAGTGCCCTGAAAACTTGTTATGGGTGCGGAAGTCCTGGGCATTTTCAGAATAATTGCCCTAAGCAGAAAAACAACAACAACAACAACAGCAACAAACGGAACAACAACCCTGCTCGTAGTAGAGCATTTGTCATCAAAGCTGGGGAAGCTAGGGAAGACCCGAATGTTGTAACGGGTACGTTTCTTCTCAACGATATTACTGCTTCAGTATTATTTGATACCGGTGCTGATAAAAGTTTCATATCTGATGAGTTTTGCCCACTACTTAATATCACCCATTCGGCCTTAGATGTTAAGTACACTGTAGAGCTCGCAAATGGTAAGCTCATAGAAACCAGTAGTGTGATACCCAATTGCACTTTAAACCTCGCAAACGAAACCTTCTCAATCGATTTAATGCCTGTCGAATTAGGGAGTTTTGATATCATCGTGGGTATGGACTGGTTGTCCAAGCACCGGGCCGAAATTGTTTGCCATGATAAAATCGTCCGAATTCCTCTCGCCGCCGGTAGTACCTTGATCATACAGGGGGAGACTGGTGGGTCGAGACTAAACTTAATCTCCTGTTTAAAAACCCGAAAATTTCTGAGAAAGGGTTACCCAGCAATACTAGCACACGTCACGGAGAAAAAGTCGGAGGAGAAGCGACTTGAAGATGTGCCAATCGTTAGAGACTTTCCTGAAGTCTTTCCAGAAGAACTACCTGGTTTACCTCCACCTAGACAGGTTGAGTTCTCGATTGATCTCGTGCCGGGTGCCGCACCGGTGGCCCGAGCACCGTACCGCCTAGCTCCATCTGAACTTCAGGAGTTGTCCACGCAGTTACAGGAACTCCTGGATAGAGGATTCATCAGACCGAGTTCTTCACCTTGGGGAGCTCCGATCTTATTTGTCAAAATGAAAGACGGTTCATTTCGAATGTGTATTGACTACCGAGAGTTGAACAAACTAACCGTCAAGAACCGATACCCACTCCCTCGAATCGATGATCTGTTCGATCAACTTCAGGGATCAAGCTGTTATTCAAAGATTGATCTTCGATCAGGTTATCATCAGTTACGTGTTCGCGATGCTGACATCCCGAAAACCGCATTCAGAACCCGTTACGGGCACTACGAGTTCCAAGTGATGCCCTTTGGTCTAACCAACGCACCGGCTGTATTCATGGACCTTATGAATCGGGTGTGCAAACCTTACCTCGACAAGTTTGTCATTGTTTTTATCGATGACATCCTTATCTATTCGCGAAACGAACAAGAACACGCACAACACCTCAGAACCATCCTAGAACTACTTAGACACGAAGAGCTTTACGCCAAATTCTCTAAGTGTGAGTTCTGGATAAGCACCGTCCAATTCCTTGGACACGTGATCGACAGTCAGGGAATCCATGTAGACCCATCAAAAATCGAGGCAATCAAGAACTGGCAAGCGCCAACCACTCCCACCGAGGTACGCCAATTCTTGGGATTGACCGGTTACTACCGCCGCTTCATCGAAAACTTTTCGAAAATTGCCAAACCCCTCACGGTGCTGACTCAGAAGGAAAAGAAATTCGATTGGACCGATAAACAAGAGTCAGCGTTCCAGCTGTTGAAATTCAAGCTTTGCAGTGCACCCATTCTATCTCTACCCGAAGGCACCGATGACTTCGTGGTATACTGCGATGCTTCTCACCAAGGCCTCGGTTGCGTGCTGATGCAACGAGACAAGGTCATTGCTTACGCCTCCAGACAACTTAAAGTTCACGAGAAAAACTACACAACTCACGACCTCGAGCTAGGGGCCGTGGTGTTCGCCTTAAAAATCTGGAGACATTATCTTTATGGTACCCGCAGCACTATATTCACCGACCACAAAAGCCTCCAACACATTTTCAACCAGAAAGATCTTAACATGAGGCAACGTAGATGGGTTGAATTACTCACCGATTACGACTGCGAGATCAAATATCATCCGGGCAAAGCAAACGTGGTTGCTGATGCTCTCAGCCGTAAAGAACGAACAAAACCACTTCGAGTCCGAGCACTCAGTATTACCATTCATAACGACCTCACCACCCAAATACACCTTGCCCAACTCGAAGCCCTGAAACCCGATAACTTCAAGAACGAGGCCTTGCGAGGCATGGATAAACAATTCGAGATTAGACCCAACGGGATTAGGTATTTCTCAAACCGAATCTGGTTGCCAAATTTCGGAAACCTTCGGGACTTGGTGATGGATGAAGCTCACAAATCCAAGTATTCTATCCACCCGGGATCCGACAAAATGTATCACGGCATCAAGGAGTTTTACTGGTGGCCGAACATGAAAGTTGACATTGCCTTGTACGTCAGCAAATGCTTAACTTGTTCCAAGGTCAAGGCCGAGCACCAAAGACCTTCCGGATTGCTCCAACAACCTGAAATTCCTCAATGGAAATGGGAGCAAATTACCATGGATTTCATAACCAAACTACCTAAATCGGCGAGCGGTTGCGATACCATTTGGGTGATCGTCGATCGTCTCACCAAATCAGCTCATTTCTTGGCAATCAGAGAAACCGATAAAATGGAACGCCTTACACAAATTTACATCAAGGAAATCGTTTGCCAACATGGTGTCCCTATCTCGATTATCTCTGACAGGGATGCTCGATTCACATCTCGCTTCTGGCAGTCACTCCAAAAATCACTGGGTACCCGTCTCGATATGAGTACCGCGTACCATCCTCAGACCGATGGCCAGAGCGAACGAACTATTCAGACACTGGAAGACATGCTACGAGCCTGCGTAGTTGATTCCGGTACCAATTGGGAAAGACATCTACCGTTGTGCGAGTTTTCGTACAACAACAGCTATCACGCCAGCATTAAAGCTGCACCCTTTGAGGCACTATACGGTCGTGAGTGCCGATCACCGATCTGTTGGACTGAAGTGGGAGATAGTCAACTCACTGGTCCTGAACTCATACACGAAACCACAGAGAAAATTGTTGAAATCCAAAACCGACTCAAAGCCGCGCGTGATCGTCAGAAAAGTTATGCTGACGTGAGACGCAAGCCACTCGAGTTCCAAGTGGGGGATCGAGTACTCTTAAAGGTATCGCCTTGGAAAGGCGTAATCCGATTCGGCAAACGCGGAAAATTAAACCCCAGATACATTGGACCTTTTGAGATCCTCGAGAAGATAGGTCCAGTGGCATATCGATTGCAGCTGCCCTCTGAACTCAGCAGCGTGCACCCTACTTTTCACATTTCTAACTTAAAGAAATGTTTGTCTGACGAGACACTCATTATACCTCTTGACGAGATTCGCATCGATGACAAACTACATTTCGTTGAGGAACCCGTCGAAATTATGGACCGTGAGATCAAACAACTGAAACAAAGTCGTATTCCAATCGTCAAAGTCAGGTGGAATTCGCGGCGCGGTCCGGAATTCACTTGGGAACGGGAAGACCAAATACGACTCAAGTATCCCTACTTATTCACCGATTCTGCCCCTAACGCGGCTTCGACTTAAATTTCGGGACGAAATTCTTTTAACAGGGGGAGAATGTAACAACCAGTAAATTAGGACTAGAATTAGTGCCTAATTCTTTGTTAATACATGTAATTAGTTCTGTGTTAGGCTAATTTATGTATCGAATTATATATATTGTTGAATATATACGAAAATGCGATTTGGTTAAATCGTACGCAATTTAAATCGAATGTATTTCGATTCAGTTTAATACGGACGTTGGTGACCATTTTTATTAAATAACATTGTTATGTTAAAAATATTATTATGATAATATTTCGTATTCATTCGTATTGTACAAACAAAACGTACACAAATTTAGATATTAAAACGCGCAAATTAAATAAACAAACTTACATTTTATAATTCAATATATAAATTGATTAGTAAAATATTTAAATAAAATATCGCGTAATAATTTGTATTTTAAAACGCACCATTAATATTTAAAATAGTTATTTAACGTTTAAACGACGGAGCAAACGAGCACCACGCGGAACGCGGGGCGAGAAAGCTGAAAAGTGGGGATAAAACCCCCACCTCCCATTTTCTTTCTTTATTTCACCTATCTCTTTCTCTCTCTTACTCTCTCTTTCTTACTTTCTCTCTAAATCACCACCACCTCCACCATTCTCACTAATTCACAAAATACTACCACTAAACGCACTTGGATTTCATCGGCCCTTTGGAAATAAACGACCACCGCATCCCGATCTACAACGCTATCTTTCCGGAATTTCATTTCGGCGTTTTGTAAGTTTCCGACAAATCCGGACATCTCTCGTTTTTGATCATTTTTACTAGTTTATGGTTTCTATAGGCTTATTATGTTCATATAAGGGTTGGGTAAAAGAATCGGACCAAACGGAAACCCGAAAACATGTTTTTGGCTCAAAATCCGTCGATCAGACGTAAGTGACGCACTGATGAACCCAGATATGCGTCACTTCGTGCGACACTGACTAAGTGTCGCATAAGCCCTCTTTTCCCGTCACTACCTAAGTGACGCATTTTCAATATCCGTCACTACTAGCGTCACTTGCTTTAGTGACGCCTATGATCGAAACCTAATTTTTATACGACACTCTTGCCCGACACTACTCTAGTGACGCCTAGAACCTTAAACCGACACTTGTTACCGTCACTGCCTAAGTGTCGCCACCTTATGCGTCACTTACCTAAGTGACGCCCTAAACTCATATTTCGCAATTTTATGCGACACTTCCTAAGTGTCGCCTAAACCTTAAGTGTCGCTATAAGTGACGCTAAAAACAGAGAGTTTCAAACCATTTCTACTAAGTATCGAGACCAAAAATTTACCACTTGATTTCACCCAAATTCAAGTCCAGATGCGTTTTTCACTATAACAATATTATAGAAATAAAAATTTTCCAAGCTGACCTGGCAGCTCGACCCCAGCCAGGGGCTCTGCCCCTTGGACCCCGCCAGGGGCTGCCGCCCCTTGGACCCCGCTACCAGGGGCGCTGCCCCCGGACCCCCGTCATTAAAAGTTGTAAATACTTTTCACACTAAGTGTTGAACACTTACAAATAACGAAACCTGATTCAACGATACATATAATGATAACACTTTGAATCATTATTACAAACCGTCACCAACGGGCCATATTTGCTTTCAAACTACAAACGGATTACTAAACAAACACTTGGACATAACGAGTTATGTAGACAACTAGCCTAGATGGTCTTGCGAGACATCTACTTACTTAACTTTATATGTTTAGGCATTTGAAGGTTACGGGTTCGGAGAACCTACGGTTGATATTACTTACTCGTTTATTGATATAAACGTACTTGCAAAGACTCAGGTGAGTCTTACGGCCCCACTTTTACTGTTTTATCATATTGGGGGAGATACATGCTACTTATTTTCCTGAACACAAGTACTAAACTGATTTCTATACCAAACGGAATTGCATGAGTTAATTACTATTTACTGAAGTCTCTCCATCATATATCGTTAGTTATGGACTTAAGCGCGAACAGTAGTTAATGGATCCATTAGGGAAATGACCCTCCCTGCCCGGGGTAGTAGCGCTACCACGTACTGATTTACATGTATAAACGGGTGACTATTATTTCGTTTACTTATGCTTGCTCAATTATGAGCATGTCACGGGAGCAAATGATTATTTACGGGTTAAGCTTCGATTATGAGCCTCATGGCAATGGTATAACTTGATTACTTTACTTTTGCGAGATTTGCAAATACTTGATATACGCCTACGGGCACTACTGATGAAATCTTGTGTTCAAACTGATTATTTACTGATAAACCTGTGAGATTCACCAACCTTTTGGTTGACCCTTTTTAGCATGTATTCTCAGGTACACTTACGGAGTAGGATCACTCCAGGATTATTAGCTAGAGTCGCATGATTTCCAAACTGCATTTAACGGAGATTCTTTGGCATTATCTTTTGTAACTATGGTTATGTAATAGAATCTCCCGTCACATACGCGGACTCTAGGCTTACATATTTTTGTAAAGAAAACTATATGTTTTCAAACGATTTAATTATGGAATGTAATTATTTTACAAAACGTCTCATTTAGAGGTCGTTTGCTGTATATCTTGTGCTTTGTATATTGATTAGTAACACCCAAGTATGCTTCCGCAAATCACTAAATTTGGGGGTGTTACAGATTGGTATCAGAGCCTAAGGTTATAGTGAACTAGGTTGCATTTAGTGGGCCTAGACTATGACCATTAGGCAGTATTTCCTTACTAGGCATGATTGGTTCAGGAATTACATCATACGACTTTAATTTAACATAGCCTGATCAACTATGTACAATTAAGGAAAGATGATGTGAGGTCTGAAATGGTTGTGTCGAACAGGAATGCGTTAGTTGACTCTGACCACGAGAGAACCAGACCATTACTTGATACGTGCTAGACTTTAGGCTGGATATTATATATATTTATATATATTGGCCTCGTCTTACTTACACTCTGCCACAGGAATGGCAAACACACCACCTAATCCGACACACTCTCACTCACATGGGTCACGGAACCCACGAGTAGCCAGGAGGAACACAAGGTCACCTCGAACCAGCCCTTATCCTGTACCTAACTCTCAGAACTCGGCACATCTCACGGTGCCAATGTTGGCTATCCAACTCCGCAGTCAGGAGCAAAGACTCGAAATTTTGGAACTGGAACAACACCGAATGACCTACCTGCTTCGTCAAGCTCTTGACCGCATATCACAACTACAGCGAGAACAAGAGGATACCAACCTCTCTGTAAGCATAATTCAGGATTCCATGACCGCCGAATTAGGTGCGGATGAACTGGTAAGAAACCGACTAGAAGAATGTGAACAGCGTTCACAGGAGACTGCGGATCACTCTCGAACAATAGCACAACGACTGGCCTTGGTGGAAGACAACGCCAGGCAAACCAACCGACTAGCAGAGACTGTGGACCGCCTTGTCGCGCTAATGGAACAAATTAATCTACAAGAAGACTAGCGTAGCCTTTGTCTTGTAATCTATCTTGTGATCTAATGACTATCTAGCGCTACTCTATAAACTAGTCAGATGTAACAATTCCCGACACCTTTTGTAATATCCCTGTAGGATGTAACTTTTAAACTCACTTTATCTATCAAATATCACTTGTTATCTCAACTCACATTAATTGTCATTTTCCATGTTGATGTTATGTATTACTGCTTTCATACATGTACATCTGTGACAATTACAAGTTCATACAAAATCTCATGTATCTTCATTTCTTTTATTGAAGAATCATGCCGCCAAAGACACGACCATACACCGACGCCCAGATTACCTCCCTTATAACCCAGGCTGTTACTGAAGCCTTGGCTCGGAATACACCACCAAATTCATCAGATAAGGCCTATTCCTATACCTTCAGTATATAATAGCCTATTAAGTAGTACACAATTGAGACCTATATATGTATATATACCTATATCACATAATAGTCAAATCAGATATTTATACAAATCCTATCTCACTCATAGAATCTAAACTACGGAATGAATTATCGAGTAATGAATAAAATTTAGTAAAACCAACAACATCAAGGTAATAGGGTTATCTGTATGTGAATGTACCAGTGTTGAGAAAATCAGCAAGACTCGGGTTTGGGTCTTCCCTAGCACGGAGTACATAGGCTCTCCCTCGAGCAGGGTTGTTGTTTTTGTTTTTCAGTTGAGGGCAATCCTTCCTGAAATGCCCAGTACCATTGCACTCATAACAGGTTTTGGGTGCAGGAGTATCAGTATCGGTGGTGTTGGTTCGGCAGTCTTGGGCCAGGTGCCCGAATTTCTTGCACTTAGTGCAGGGACATGAGCCGTTATGATGACGACTACATTTGGAGCAGTAAGGCTTGCTCCCCTTGTAAGCCTTTGAGTCATTGGCGTTGACAGTTGCAGGCTTTTTGTCAGAAGTCGGGTTGGTGGAGTGGGGAATCACTTCCCATTTACGTTTGTTATTCGCAGACGGGGTTGAAGTCGAGCCACGGCGGACAGAATTTGCCGTTAACTCATGGGCCATACGAATGGAGCTCTGAATGGTTCCCGGTTTAGATGAAGTCACTAAATCTTGTAGTCGCTCGGGAAGTCCATCCACGTACTTTTCGATCCTTTTGTACTCAGGATCAACCATGGATGGGCACAGAAGTGCCAGCTGGTGAAATCGGTTGGTGTAACCGGTGATGTCATCACCCTGCATCTTGTGATTCCAGAATTCCATTTCTAGCTGTTTCAGCTCATCTCTTGGGCAGTACTCGCCCCTCAGCATATTCTTCAGTTCATCCCACTGTAGTTTGTAAGCATCGGCAACGCTCACAGTTTGCGCATAAGTATTCCACCAGGTAAGGGCGGTGTCAGAAAAAGTACTGGCGGCGAACTTGACTTTATCCTCTTCCTTGCAGTTGCAGATGAGGAACACTGATTCGATTTTCTCAGTCCAACGTATCAAACCGATTGCTCCTTCAGTACCTTGAAAGGTCAAGGGTTTGCAGTTATGGAAATCCTTGTAGGTGCAGGTTTTGGGTTGTGGTCCATTGTTAGCGGTATCTTCGCTACTAGGGGCTGAAGTTCGGGTAGCTAGAGCTTGAGCCACACTACGGGCAATTATACCCGCTACTTCGGCTTCAGTAAGAGTGATTTGTCGTCGAGGAGGCATGTTCCTTGAAACAATAATTAAAGAACACGTGAGGGTTTGAATAAGAATTATGACGGTGATGATTTAGTAAGTTCAAAGAAATTTCGTCAAAGGTTGAAATTTGTTCAAAGTTTGTGGGTTATAAATAAGTTTATACAGTTTCGAAATTTTTGAAAATTCTATAAAAACATTTTTGCGAGAATTTTTGTAACATGTTTGATAAAATACATTTGTTATAAAATTTTGATAGCAAAAATCGGTTGTATAATTTGGAGTCTGACGAAGACTTGGGTTGAAAATGATTTTATTATGATACATCTAACGGTATGGTGGGGCACGTAGTAGAATGTTATAAATGTCGAATTAAGTAGGAATAGTAAATGAAAACAAGGTCTCGATCTTCATATTGAAGAATGTTCGAGTAGCTATGGTTGTCAGTTATAACGGTGTGGAAGTCTTCGGACGTAAGCCGGTAGTCGTGAATTTATAAAAAGTCGAATAAGGACGGAACGACGAGAGTCGGGTCGTCGTTTGTTTGATAAAATTTGAAAGTGAATTTCGTAGTAGTCGAGAGAGAGTATCGTATCGGGAAAAAGGCATATGTACATATATATATATATATATATATATATCACATAACCGCCTAGTTCGTGTCTAGCACAATCAAGTAAAAGTCCCGGTTCTCTCGTGGTCAGAGTCAGCTAGTGCATTCCTGTTCAACATAACCCCTTTCAGAACTCACATCATCTTCATTTAATTGTACATAGTTGATCAGGCTATGTTAAATTAAACTTGTATGCTGTAATTCCTGAACCAGTTATACCTAATGAGGAATACTGCCTAACGGTCATAGTCTAGGCCCACTAAATGCAACCTAGTTCACTATAACCTTAGGCTCTGATACCAATCTGTAACACCCCCAAATTTAACAGTTTGCGGAAGCGATGTTTTGGGTGTTACTAATCAATAATCACAAGCACAAAGGATACAGTGAACGACTCTAAATGAGACGTTCGAAAAGTTATTACATTAATACATAAGTAGTTTCAAAATACAAGCTCGAGTTCAAGTAAATTCCTAGAGATTCTAATACATAACAACTAGTACAAAAGTAATGTATAAAAATCTCCAAGCTTGTAAATGCATGCGACTCGAGCTAAGTAAGCTTATCCTGCTGGGCATCCCTACTGATGCTGTGTACCTGAGAAGCATTACTAAAACGGTCAACCAAAAAGGTTGGTGAATCTCACAGGTTTGTAAGTAAGTAAACAGTTTGAACACACAAGTAGTATTTGTAAATCATAGCCAGCCAGTAATTAATGATCACAGGTTATGCTCATCATTAACTTAAGTTTTAATAAGTGGTGGTCGCAGGATATGCAGACCGTTTGATACAATTGCCATGAGCCACCATAGTTGAAGCTTAACGTACAGTAAATATAGGTACCCCCTCATGAATGTAATCCAAAACATTCATACGGAACGAGTAAGAAACGCCCGTTTCTACAGGAACGGTTCGTGGTAGTGCTTGCTACCCCGGGCGGGGATTGTCAGTCCCATATGGATCCATATACTAAAACTCGCGCTTATCACATAACTAACAACTATGGTTCAGGAGGATTTCATTGGATTAGTTGTAAACTCATGCAGTTGGCGTATTCGTAATCTCATACAGTAAGTAAATCATGGCAGCAAGTAAGTTTTGTGTGTTCATGTAAAACAGTAATGCATCTCACCCCTGAGTATAAAACAGTAAAGTAGGGGCTGTAAGACTCACCTGTTGAGCAAGCAAATCCTAAAGTGTGCGCGGGTACCAAACGTAACCTCCTAACGCCCTAAACACGTGAGATTACATATTCGTAAGTGTGCGCCTAGTAAATTATTCGTATAATTGTTTGTTTGGTCAATTATATTTAAAGTATTTGATTCGAGATTACGTGTGAAATCCATTTAGTTTGTAGTTCGTATAGGTGTTATACATTATGAAATTCATTTATGGTTCTTTGCATCTCAAATGTCTCTAGGTTAATTACTTAATAAGAATTGCGTTATGAAAACGTTTAGCAAAGTAACGAATTTAAAAAGCTGAGATGAGGTTTGATCAGGAGAGGGAATCCGCCGGATTCAATCGAATCCGCCGGATTCGAGTGGTTTCAGTTTCACGCGATATGCTAAGGGTCATCACGCGATCGCGTGGGTTTTAACATGACGCGATCGGCTGGAAATTTCACACGATCGCGTAGGTTTTCGGTTCTGGATTGGGAATACGCCGTATTCCCTTGAATACGCCGTATTCCGAGGATGGTCCAGGTCTGTTCTTATTTCTGGGTGGGAATACGCCGTATTCCCTTGAATACGCCGTATTCCAAGGTCTGGTTCGACTCTGTTCGTTCCAAAATTCACTCAAACCCATTTTAAAACCATTTTTGCATACAATAACTTAGTATAAAGCTAATATATACTATATTACGTATTTTAAACATGAAATTAAAGAAAATCGGTGTGTGATTCTTACAATGTAAAAAAAAATGGAACCGGAGAATGAAGACGGTGGTGATGATGATGGTGAGTTCCACGATGATGATGATGATCCGATTATGAGGAAGAGGATGATGATTATGTTAGTGTTGTTGTTGTTGTTTGGATGATCCGCAAGAGAGAGCGAGAGACCGAGAGAAAAAGAGAGTGAGTCGAGTGTGTGTTTGTGAGAGGGAAATAATTGGGGTCGGTGTATATACACCGGCCTCAATTATTGAGGTGGTGTGTATTTTTCGTCCCGTGTTCGCGTACCCGATCGTTAAATAGTATAATCTTTCAAAATGATAAATTTTCTAAAATTGTAATCGTATACGTTTGCAATCAAAGTATTTTATAAAAATACTTTTATGGAGATATCAAAATATATCTTTGTTTTACTTAAAATGTACGGATAGTTTTCAGTATCTAAAAAGTATTTAAGATTCAAACGGAATACGTAGTTATTATTCTCAATAATAATACTTTGTTTGGAAATGTTTTTCACCAAATTCTATTTTGGGTTTCTACGTTTTGTTTGGTTCGTGTATTTGCGATTATTAATTAATCGTTTTGGTTTATATATATACATATATATATAATACTTGTTTACTTGAGTATTGACACGTATGTAATTACGTGTTTTAAAAGTTTAAATTAGGTGCTAATTTTGGGTTATTTTGACCGGGTGTCACAATTAAGTTGAGGGAATAGCGTGGTGAGATGGTCCACAGATTCGGCGAGTCTGCCCACCATCCGGAGTGCGTCCTCGGTTTCCCTTAGACGTGTTTCACATTGTTATAACCTTGATTGCAGGACGGAGATCTAGTTTCGGTTATTGATAACTTGATTGTGAACGATCTCCATGGTTTGAGTGGTATCATCTACTTGATCGTGAGTACGGTTAATGGTTTCAGATAGATCTTCCCGATCCAGGTAGATCTGTGCAATGCGGCCCTGAGCCGTTATCATCCAGTTTTCCCGGGTTTCTTGAAGTTCAATTTCCATGTAGTGCAACCGGCGTTCGTGCCGATGCACGCGAGCGGTTAACACCGGCACAGTGTGGTGTGTCGGTTCTTGAGTATAAGGTGAGAGATCCATAGGTGAATATTCTTCGATATTATCGGGGATTTCGATGTGTTCCTCAATTCTCCAAGTGGCCATAGCCGCAGGTAACCAGCGCCACTGTTGAGCAATTGCTCGATGGCGAGCTAAAGTAGACGTGTTACTAGTGGTGGCAGGATTGGCATAGGGGCTAGCTCGGCGTGAGCTACCAGTGCGTCTAGTGTGACACACTGTCAAAAATGACCCAAAATTTGGTCCAAATTTAAATTTTAAGTCGCGTATTATATACGTGTTAATACTCAAGTACTCAAGTGTTATATATATATATATATATATAAATATATATATATATATATATATATATATATATATATATATATATATATATATAAATATATATAAATAACTTAAAACGATTGTTTAATAATCGTGTAAATACGAAACGGACAGAACACATAAAACTATCCGTAAGTTCAAAGTGAAATACAGACACAGTTTTATATTCCATTAAAAAGTATTATTATAAAATAATTATAATAAAGATATATACGATTTTATATTTATAAATTTATAGCTTAAAAACATTATATTACGTAGCGATCGGGTACCAAAACACGGGTCAAAATACCACGAAATGGAGCAAACTAGCTCAACTACCTCCAATAATTGGAGATGGTCAGCTTTCTTTCTTCTCCTTCATACGCCATTTCCAAACACACCCTCCTCAATTCATTTTCATTTCTATCATCAAAATCTCTCAATCTCTCTTAAATCTCCTTGAAGATTTAACAACTATAAAATTAACAACACAATTAAACATTATAATCATCATCAAATTATCCTCACCATTTATCCAATCTCTTTCTCCACCTCTCGGCATCATCACCAAACCACCACCATCGCCGGCTACCACTCCACCGGCGGCCATAACGTTGAGGACAACAGCAGCAACGCGAGCATCGACAACCACCACCACCTTCATTTTTATTATCGGTCACCACAGCCGCCACCCTCATCGTCATCATCACTCTCGGCACCCTCCTTCACCGTGAGCATCACCTTCTCTCTTAAATATTCATGTTTGGAAAAACTTATAATCGTTGTGATATAGTGTAATGTTTGTTGCTATGTCAAGATTTAAAAGTTGGAATCTGGTCTGCGAAATATTGTGAGTTGTTGGGTTACACCCTCACGAAGAAGATAACTAATATGACATAAAACCCACATAGTTTACTAACACATATATTTGTATTGTTGGTAACTTATAAACAAAAGCAATCCTTAGTCTAGTGGTTAAATCGTGGGAGTACGGAACGAGAGGTCACAGGATCGATTCTTGTTACCTGTGTTGTTTTACACAAAAAAAATTTTATTACTCAATCACATGAATAAATATATATAATAAGGAGCTGATATGTTTAAGGAAGAATTTACTAATTACACGGAATAGTACAACTCTATATGCTTACTGTACAGATCTTTATGCGTCTATTTCCTTGTATTTAGTAAAACAGTCCTTGAATTAATCAGCTATAAATAGTGTGTTATAAAATTGTGTACAAATGCATACGACAATTTTTACAAAATATAAATTCTTTTTAAACGAATTAAGCTCAAAACGACTATTATATATATACCTATTTATAAGTATATATATATATATACGTACATAAATTGGCAAATGATAAACATATATATATATAGATACATATACCCACGAAGACTTTTTCTATGTATATATATACGATATAATTCGTACATTTTATGTAAATATACTTTTTCAAAGTATAAAACAAACTTAAACAATTTATATGTATTTGGATATACATACGCATAACAAATGACACAACTTGAGGAATACAAACGTTTTCGATTCAAGAACAACGAACGATTTGTTTTTTTTAGAACATCATCACCAAGAAATAGTACCCGTTTTGACCCAAACGATCATCGAAAACAATAAAATCAATTCGTATACTTTGACAAGCCGTCAAATATACGTATTAATATATCTCTTGCATTTAGGACGTTAGGAGGTTACGGACTGGATATTACTTGCTGTTAGGAACGCTAGCACCCACAGGTGAGTCTCACGGCCCCTTTTTACTGTCTTTACTTTGGGGGAGATGCATTACTTGTTTACTATAAATACATGTGCAAGTTTACTGTTTACCGACTTATCTACTTACTGTTTTACTGGAATACTACTTTACAGACTTTACTGACTTGCTACTCTACAAACTTACTATTTTACCAACTTATATACTTACTGCATGACCGACTTACAAATTTAACATTTTGCAAACTATACCGACTTACAGACCTGCAGACTTACAGACTTACTGAAATGCATGAGTTACGATTAATCCAATGAAGTCCTCTGAATCATAGTTGTTAGTTATGAGATAAGCGCGAGTTTTAGTATATGGATCCATATGGGACTGACAATCCCCGTCCGGAGTGGTAGCGCCACCACAAACCGTACTCGTATAAACGGACGTTTTCTACTCATTTCGTATGAGCGTTTTTGGATTAGCACTCACGGGGGCAAATTACAGACTTGTTAAGCTTCGACTATGATGGCTCATGGCAGAACCTACTTACCGAATTACATTTGCGAAATTTATACTTACTTACCTAATTACCTGTGTGTAATTGATACTTACTTACTTAATTACCTTTGTGTAATTGTTATTACTTACAGAATTACCGTTGTGTAATTGTTACATACTTACCCTATTACATTGTGAAATTGTGGCTTACTGCTATACGTACTCGTGACCCGAATTACTTACTGAATTGTGCTAAACTTTCTATTACTATTTACTACAAACCTGTGAGATTCACCAACCTTTTGGTTGACGCTTTTAGTAATGCATTCTCAGGTACACAGCAATAGTAGGAATGGCCCGCAGGATATGCTAAGCTAACACGATTCGCATGCATTCACACTTATGAAGATTTTACTTGCATTATCCTTTGTACTTTGATTATGTATTTAAAATCTTCAGAATCATTCTGTGAACTTGCTAATATATGATGTATACTTATGACTTAAAACCTTGTACTACTTTTGTAATGTAATGTATTTTCAAAAACGTCTCATTTAGAGTCGTTTGTTTAATCTTTGTGCTTGATATTTGATTAGTCACGCCCAAAAACAATCGCTTCCGCAAAGCATGAAATTGGGGGTGTGACAGATTGGTATCAGAGCCTACGGTTATAGTGTACTAGGTTGCATTTAGTATGCCTAGACTATGACCGTTAGGCAGTATTCCTTATTAGGTATGACTAGTTCAGTAATTACATCATACGAATTTAATTTAACATAGCCTGATTAACTATGTACAATTAAACAAAGATGATGTAAGATTTGAAAGTAGTTATGTTGAACAGGAATGCACTAGTTGACTCTGACCACGAGAGAACCAGGACTCATATTTGTTTTATGCTAGACACAACTAGGTGGATATTATGTATATATGGATTATACATATATGGTTAGGCCTATTAATATCCTCAGATACTTGGTAACACACTTATTGTTCATATACATCTTAGAACTCGCCAACGGTAAGTTGATCGAGTCAGGAAAATAGTACCGGGATGTGCCCTGGCTTAGAGGGCCATCTCTTCAAAATAGGCTTACCCTGGTAGAGTTAAGAATTTCGACATTCTATTCGGTATGGACCGATTAACAATCAGGATCAACATACACTTAAGTATTAAAATCCTTTCTTATCTCCTTATCACATTTTGTATAACTATCAATATCTGTTCGGATGTAATATCCCCTTCACTTTTGTAAACCTCAATCCTCGTAGTCATTTGAACTCGCAAGTTAAATGATTACAACCACTATTATTAACACTAATGATTGTCACTTGTGTTGTGATATATTACCGTTATATATATAACTACGATGATCATATTCTTATACGAAACTCATATATTCTCTATATTCATTGAAGGAACATGCCTCCACGACGCCAAAAGTACACTCAAGCTCAGGTTGATCAACTAGTTGCTGATGCACTAATTGCTGAGCGACGACGATCTGAAATTGCTGAAACACCACCAAGTACCACTGTGGTAAAACCTTGCACCTACAAAGACTTCCTTAGCTGCAAGCCTGTAAACTTTAACGGCACTGAAGGTGCCATTGGGTTATTACGATGGCTGGAAAAGACCGAGTCAGTCTTTCGCATCTGCAACTGCCCTGAGGACTATAAGGTCAAGTTCTCCACCTATACTTTTATGGATGATGCTCTGACATGGTGGAACACTTATGCTGACTCTGTGGGCCAAGACATTGCTTTGAAAACTCCTTGGGATGAGCTGAAGAAAATGCTCAAGGACGAGTATTGTCCTAGAGATGAAATCCAACAACTCGAGGCTGAATTCTGGAATCTCACCACTCAAGGGAATGACATTGCTGGCTACACTTCTCAGTTCAATCAGTTAGCACACCTGTGTCCTTCTATGGTTGATCAGGAATCCAGATGTATTGAGCGCTACATCTGGGGACTTCCCCCGCAAATTCAGGGGATGGTTACTGCATCAAATTCTTCCACATTTCTTGGTGCAGTGCGCATGGCACACAAACTGATGGCGCAAACGGTTCGCCAAGGAACCGTTATTGACAAGAACGTTGGTAACAGCTCTGGAGATAACAAAAGGAAAGCTGATGGAAACCCTGGAAACCAGAGCCAAGCCTACAAGAAGCCTTCAACTACTAAGGCCAACACTTCTAAATCTGATGACAAGATAGGGTATAAAGGAAGCAAGCCCTATTGCTCTAAATGCAGCCTCCATCATGATGGGACATGCCCATGCACCAAATGAAAGCGGTTCGGGCATGTAGCCAAGGATTGCAAAGCAGTCATGACTGGTACTAACACCACAGCGCCCAAAACCTGCTATGAATGCAGTGGTACTGGACACTTCAGGAGGGACTGCCCAAAGCTGAAGGACAAAAACAGCAACACCGCTAAGGGCAAGTTCTATGTGCTTAACACTGAAGGTAACCACCAGGACCCGAGACTTATTGACTTACTCAACACGGGTATGATCATTTACAGATAACCCGACTTCCTTTATACTATTTACTTTGGTAGATCTTACTTGCTTCTTAATAACTTCAATGTTTTCCCTAGATTCTAAGTACTTGATAGAATTAGGAAAACGACAACTTAGTTACTACACGA
This sequence comes from Helichrysum umbraculigerum, assembly GCA_949592205.1. Classification (NCBI taxonomy): domain Eukaryota; kingdom Viridiplantae; phylum Streptophyta; class Magnoliopsida; order Asterales; family Asteraceae; genus Helichrysum; species Helichrysum umbraculigerum. The sequence continues at coordinate 52,478,947 of CATIUR010000007.1, forward strand.
TACTGATATAGTTTAGTTTACTCTATAACCCTACCGACTATCACAGACTTTACGAATACAATAGAACTTACATAGTTACTTTAGGCTACTAGTACACATTGTAGCTACCCTCTACTGACCGACTCGCCTTGTCATGCAGACATAATGGTCAACACATCTCGAAACCTTCTTCTCAAATTCTTTTATTCGCCGGTAGGGCACTAGTCCAACAAGAGGAGGAAGACAGCGCTAGACAAGTGTTATGTCACTTCCACACTATCTTAGAATATGCACAGACTAATACTCTGACTCACCGACAAATACTACGAATAAATTTCGGGACGAAATTCTCCTAACAAGGGGAGAATGTGACACCCAGTCAAAAATGACCCAAAATTTGGTCCAAATTTAAATTTTAAGTCGCGTATTATATACGTATTAATACTCAAGTACTCAAGTATTATATATATATAAATATATATATTATTTAAAACGATTGTTTAATAATCGTGTAGATACGAAACGGACAGAACACATAAAACTATCCGTAAGTTCAAAGTGAAATACAGACATAGTATTATATTCCATTAAAAAGTATTATTATAAAATAGTTATAATAAAGATATATACGATTTTATATTTATAAATTTATAGCTTAAAAACATTATAATACATAGCAATCGGGTACCAAAACACGGGTCAAAATACCACGAAATGGAGCAAGCTAGCTCAACTACCTCCAATAATTGAAGATGGTCAGCTTTCTTTCTTCTCCTTCATACGCCATTTCCAAACACACCCTCCTCAATTCATTTTCATTTCTATCATCAAAATCTCTCAATCTCTCTTAAATCTCCTTGAAGATTTGACAACTATAAAATTAACAACACAAATAATTATTATAATCATCATCAAATTATCCTCACCATTTATCCAATCTCTTTCTCCACCTCTCGGCATCATCACCGAACCACCACCATCGCCGGCTACCACTCCACCGGCGGCCATAACATTGAGGACAACAGCAGCAACGCGAGCATCGACAACCACCACCACCTTCATTATCATCGGTCACCACAGCCGCCACCCTCATCGTCATCATCACTCTCGGCACCCTCCTTCACCGTGAGCATCACCTTCTCTCTTAAATATTCATGTTTGGAAAAACTTATAATCGTTGTGATATAGTGTAATGTTTGTTGCTATGTCAAGATTTAAAAATTGGAATCTGGTCTGCGAAATGTTGTGAGTTGTTGGGTTACACCCTCACGAAGAAGATAACTAATATGACATAAAACCCACATAGTTTACTAACACATATATATGTATTGTTGGTAACTTATAAACAAAAGCAATCTTTAGTCTAGTGGTTAAAGCGTGGGAGTAGGGAACGAGAGGTCACAGGATCGATTCTTGTTACCTGTGTTGTTTTACACAAAAAAAATTTTATCACTCAATCACATGAATAAATATATATAATAAGGAGCTGATATGTTTAAGGAAGAATTTACTAATTACATGGAATAGTACAACTCTATATGCTTACTGTACAGATCTTTATGCGTCTATTTCCTTGTATTTAGTAAAACAGTTCTTGAATTAATCAGCTATAAATAGTGTGTTATAAAATTGTGTACAAATGCATACGACAATTTTTACAAAATATAAATTCTTTTTAAACGAATTAAGCTCAAAACGACTATTATATATATACCTATTTATAAGTATATATATATATATATATATATATATATATATATATATATATATATATATATATATATATATATATATATATGTTTATCATTTGCCAATTTATGTACATATATATATATATATATATATATATATATATATATATATATATAGATACATATACCCACGAAGACTTTTTCTATGTATATATATACGATATAATTCGTACATTTTATGTAAATATACTTTTTCAAAGTATAAAACAAACTTAAACAATTTATATGTATTTGGATATACATACGCATAACAAATGACACAACTTGAGGAATACAAACGTTTTCGATTCAAGAACAACGAACGATTTGTTTTTTTTAGAACATCATCACCAAGAAATAGTACCCGTTTTGACCCAAACGATCATCGAAAACAATAAAATCAATTCGTATACTTTGACAAGCCGTCAAATACACGTATTAATATATCTCTTGCGTTTAGGACGTTAGGAGGTTACGGACTGGATATTACTTGCTGTTAGGAATGCTAGCACCCACAGGTGAGTCTCACGACCCCTTTTTACTGTCTTTACTTTGGGGGAGATGCATTACTTGTTTACTATAAATACATGTGCAACTTTACTGTTTACCGACTTATCTACTTACTGTTTTACTGGAATACTACTTTACAGACTTTACTGACTTGCTACACCACAAACCGTACTCGTATAAGCGGACGTTTTCTACTCGTTTCGTATGAGCGTTTTTGGATTAGCACTCACGGGGGCAAATTACAGACTTGTTAAGCTTCGACTATGATGGCTCATGGCAGAACCTACTTACCGAATTACATTTGCGAAATTTATACTTACTTACCTAATTACCTGTGTGTAATTGATACTTACTTACTTAATTACCTTTGTGTAATTGTTATTACTTACAGAATTACCATTGTGTAATTGTTACATACTTACCCTATTACATTGTGAAATTGTGGCTTACTGCTATACGTACTCGTGACCCGAATTACTTACTGAATTGTGCTAAACTTTCTATTACTATTTACTACAAACCTGTGAGATTCACCAACCTTTTGGTTGACGCTTTTAGTAATGCATTCTCAGGTACACAGCAATAGTAGGAATGGCCCGCAGGATATGCTAAGCTAACACGATTCGCATGCATTCACACTTATGAAGATTTTACTTGCATTATCCTTTGTACTTTGATTATGTATTTAAAATCTTCAGAATCATTCTGTGAACTTGCTAATATATGATGTATACTTATGACTTAAAACCTTGTACTACTTTTGTAATGTAATGTATTTTCAAAAACGTCTCATTTAGAGTCGTTTGTTTAATCTTTGTGCTTGATATTTGATTAGTCACGCCCAAAAACAATCGCTTCCGCAAAGCATGAAATTGGGGGTGTGACAGATTGGTATCAGAGCCTAAGGTTATAGTGTACTAGGTTGCATTTAGTGGGCCTAGACTATGACCGTTAGGCAGTATTCCTTATTAGGTATGACTAGTTCAGTAATTACATCATACGAATTTAATTTAACATAGCCTGATTAACTATGTACAATTAAACAAAGATGATGTAAGATCTGAAAGTAGTTATGTTGAACAGGAATGCACTAGTTGACTCTGACCACGAGAGAACCAGGACTCATATTTGTTTTATGCTAGACACAACTAGGTGGATATTATGTATATATGGATTATACATATATGGTTAGGCCTATTAATATCCTCAGATACTTGGTAACACACTTATTGTTCATATACATCTTAGAACTCGCCAACGGTAAGTTGATCGAGTCAGGAAAATAGTACCGGGATGTGCCCTGGCTTAGAGGGCCATCTCTTCGAAATAGGCTTACCCTGGTAGAGTTAAGAATTTCGACATTCTATTCGGTATGGACCGATTAACAATCAGGATCAACATACACTTAAGTATTAAAATCCTTTCTTATCTCCTTATCACGTTTTGTATAACTATCAATATCTGTTCGGATGTAATATCCCCTTCACTTTTGTAAACCTCAATCCTCGTAGTCATTTGAACTCGCAAGTTAAATGATTACAACCACTATTATTAACACTAATGATTGTCACTTGTGTTGTGATATATTACCGTTATATATATAACTACGATGATCATATTCTTATACGAAACTCATATATTCTCTATATTCATTGAAGGAACATGCCTCCACGACGCCAAAAGTACACTCAAGCTCAGGTTGATCAACTAGTTGCTGATGCACTAATTGCTGAGCGACGACGATCTGAAATTGCTGAAACACCACCAAGTACCACTGTGGTAAAACCTTGCACCTACAAAGACTTCCTTAGCTGCAAGCCTGTAAACTTTAACGGCACTGAAGGTGCCATTGGGTTATTACGATGGCTGGAAAAGACCGAGTCAGTCTTTCGCATCTGCAACTGCCCTGAGGACTGTAAGGTCAAGTTATCCACCTATACTTTTATGGATGATGCTCTGACATGGTGGAACACTTATGCTGACTCTGTGGGCCAAGACATTGCTTTGAAAACTCCTTGGGATGAGCTGAAGAAAATGCTCAAGGACGAGTATTGTCCTAGAGATGAAATCCAACAACTCGAGGCTGAATTCTGGAATCTCACCACTCAAGGGAATGACACTGCTGGCTACACTTCTCAGTTCAATCAGTTAGCACACCTGTGTCCTTCTATGGTTGATCAGGAATCCAGATGTATTGAGCGCTACATCTGGGGACTTCCCCCGCAAATTCAGGGGATGGTTACTGCATCAAATTCTTCCACATTTCATGGTGCAGTGCGCATGGCACACAAACTGATGGCGCAAACGGTTCGTCAAGGAACCGTTGTTGACAAGAACGTTGGTAACAGCTCAGGAGATAACAAAAGGAAAGCTGATGGAAACCCTGGAAACCAGAGCCAAGCCAACAAGAAGCCTTCAACTACTAAGGCCAACACTTCTAAATCTGATGACAAGATAGGGTATAAAGGAAGCAAGCCCTATTGCTCTAAATGCAGCCTCCATCATGATGGGACATGCCCATGCACCAAATGCAAGCGGTTCGGGCATGTAGCCAAGGATTGCAAAGCAGTCATGACTGGTACTAACACCACAGCGCCCAAAACCTGCTATGAATGCAGTGGTACTGGACACTTCAGGAGGGACTGCCCAAAGCTGAAGGACAAAAACATCAACACCGCTAAGGGCAAGTTCTATGTGCTTAATACTGAAGGTAACCACCAGGACCCGAGACTTATTGATTTACTCAACACGGGTATGATCATTTACAGATAACCCGACTTCCTTTATACTATTTACTTTGGTAGATCTTACTTGCTGCTTAATAACTTCAATGTTTTCCCAAGATTCTAAGTACTTGATAGAATTAGGAAAACGAAAACTTAGTTACTACACGATACTGATATAGTTTAGTTTACTCTACAACCCTACCGACTATCACAGACTTTAAGAATACAATAGAACTTACATAGTTACTTTAGGCTACTAGTACACATTGTAGCTACCCTCTACTGACCGACTCGCCTTGTCATGCAGACATAATGGTCAACACATCTCGAAACCTTCTTTTCAAATTCTTTTATTCGCCGGTAGGGCACTAGTCCAACAAGGGGAGGAAGACAGCGCTAGACAAGTGTTATGTCACTTCCACACTATCTTAGAATATGCACAGACTAATACTCTGACTCACCGACAAATACTACGAACAAATTTTGGGACGAAATTCTCCTAACAAGGGGAGAATGTGACACCCAGTCAAAAATGACCCAAAATTTGGTCCAAATTTAAATTTTAAGTCGCGTATTATATACGTATTAATACTCAAGTACTCAAGTATTATATATATATAAATATATATATTACTTAAAACGATTGTTTAATAATCGTGTAAATACGAAACGGACATAACACATAAAACTATCCGTAAGTTCAAAGTGAAATACAGACACAGTATTATATTCCATTAAAAAGTATTATTATAAAATAATTATAATAAAGATATATACGATTTTATATTTATAATTTTATCGCTTAAAAACATTATATTACATAGCAATCGGGTACCAAAACACGGGTCAAAATACCACGAAATGGACCAAGCTAGCTCAACTACCTCCAATAATTGGAGATGGTCAGCTTTCTTTCTTCTCCTTCATACGCCATTTCCAAACACACCCTCCTCAATTCATTTTCATTTCTATCATCAAAATCTCTCAATCTCTCTTAAATCTCCTTGAAGATTTAACAACTATAAAATTAACAACACAAATAATTATTATAATCATCATCAAATTATCCTCACCATTTATCCAATCTCTTTCTCCACCTCTCGGCATCATCACCGAACCATCACCATCGCCGGCTACCACTCCACCGGCGGCCATAACATTGAGGACAACAGCAGCAACGCGAGCATCGACAACGACCACCACCTTCATTATCATCGGTCACCACAGCCGCCACCCTCATCGTCATCATCACTCTCGGCACCCTCCTTCACCGTGAGCATCACCTTCTCTCTTAAATATTCATGTTTGGAAAAACTTATAATCGTTTTGATATAGTGTAATGTTTGTTGCTATGTCAAGATTTAAAAGTTGGAATCTGGTCTGCGAAATGTTGTGAGTTGTTTGGTTACACCCTCACGAAGAAGATAACTAATATGACATAAAACCCACATAGTTTACTAACATATATATATGTATTGTTGGTAACTTATAAACAAAAGCAATCTTTAGTCTAGTGGTTAAAGCGTGGGAGTAGGGAACGAGAGGTCACAGGATCGATTCTTGTTACATGTGCTGTTTTACACAAAAAAAATTTTATTACTCAATCACATGAATAAATATATATAATAAGGAGCTGATATGTTTAAGGAAGAATTTACTAATTACATGGAATAGTACAACTCTATATGCTTACTGTACAGATCTTTATGCGTCTATTTCCTTGTATTTAGTAAAACAGTCCTTGAATTAATCAGCTATAAATAGTGTGTTATAAAATTGTGTACAAATGCATACGACAATTTTTACAAAACATAAATTCTTTTTAAACGAATTAAGCTCAAAACGACTATTATATATATACCTATTTATAAGTATATATATATATATACGTACATAAATTGGCAAATGATAAACATATATATATATATATATATATATATATATATATATATATATATATATATATATATATACATATACCCACGAAGACTTTTTCTATGTATATATATACGATATAATTCGTACATTTTATGTAAATATACTTTTTCAAAGTATAAAACAAACTTAAACAATTTATATGTATTTGGATATACATACGCATAACAAATGACACAACTTGAGGAATACAAACGTTTTCGATTCAAGAACAACGAACAATTTGTTTTTTTTAGAACATCATCACCAAGAAATAGTACCCGTTTTGACCCAAACGATCATCGAAAACAATAAAATCAATTCGTATACTTTGACAAGCCGTCAAATACACGTATTAATATATCTCTTGCGTTTAGGACATTAGGAGGTTACGGACTGGATATTACTTGCTGTTAGGAACGCTAGCACCCACAGGTGAGTCTCACGGCCCCTTTTTACTGTCTTTACTTTGGGGGAGATGCATTACTTGTTTACTATAAATACATGTGCAAGTTTACTGTTTACCGACTTATCTACTTACTTTTTTACTGGAATACTACTTTACAGACTTTACTGACTTGCTACTCTACAAACTTACTATTTTACCAACTTATATACTTACTGCATGACCGACTTATAAATTTAACATTTTGCAAACTATACCGACTTACAGACCTGCAGACTTACAGACTTACTGAAATGCATGAGTTACGATTAATCCAATGAAGTCCTCTGAATCATAGTTGTTAGTTATGGGATAAGCGCGAGTTTTAGTATATGGATCCATATGGGACTGACAATCCCCGTCCGGAGTGGTAGCGCCACCACAAACCGTACTCGTATAAACGGACGTTTTCTACTCATTTCGTATGAGCGTTTTTGGATTAGCACTCACGGGGGCAAATTACAGACTTGTTAAGCTTCGACTATGATGGCTCATGGCAGAACCTACTTACCGAATTACATTTGCAAAATTTATACTTACTTACCTAATTACCTGTGTGTAATTGATACTTACTTACTTAATTACCTTTGTGTAATTGTTATTACTTACAGAATTACCGTTGTGTAATTGTTACATACTTACCCTATTACATTGTGAAATTGTGGCTTACTGCTATACGTACTCGTGACCCGAATTACTTACTGAATTGTGCTAAACTTTCTATTACTATTTACTACAAACCTGTGAGATTCACCAACCTTTTGGTTGACGCTTTTAGTAATGCATTCTCAGGTACACAGCAATAGTAGGAATGGCCCGCAGGATATGCTAAGCTAACACGAGTCGCATGCATTCACACTTATGAAGATTTTACTTGCATTATCTTTTGTACTTTGATTATGTATTTAAAATCTTCAGAATCATTTTGCGAACTTGCTAATATATGATGTATACTTATGACTTAAAACCTTGTACTACTTTTGTAATGTAATGTATTTTCAAAAACGTCTCATTTAGAGTCGTTTGCTTAATCTTTGTGCTTGATATTTGATTAGTCACGCCCAAAAACAATCGCTTCCGCAAAGCATGAAATTGGGGGTGTGACATCTAGCCACTAGGGATTCCGAGTGGCTACGACGTGAGCGAGAGAGTGATGATGGAGTACACGTAGTCTGTCTAGATGGTGAGTCTGCCATTTCTGTGGCAAGAACGTTTCGAATGAGTGAGGCCTATCATATACATATATACATATATCATTTAATAGCCTAATGTGTCTAGCACAAACAAGTATAAGTCCCGGTTTCTCTCGTGGTCAGAGTCAACTAATGTATTCCTGTTCAACATAACCATTTCAGACCTCACATCATCTTTCCTTAATTGTACATAGTTGATCAGGCTATGTTAAATTAAAGTCGTATGCTGTAATTCCTGAACCAGTCATGCCTAATATGGAAATACTGCCTAACGGTCATAGTCTAGGCCCACTAAATGCAACCTAGTTCACTATAACCTTAGACTCTGATACTAATCTGTCGCACCCCCAAATTTAAGATGCGGAAGCGGTTCGGGTCGGGGCGCAACTAATCAAATATCAAAGCACACAAGATATAGCAAACGACTCTATATGCGTCATTTTAACAAAATATATTGATATAAGAAATGTTTACAACATTTGAAACTATAAATAGCTCGTGTTCTAAAAGGAGAGATTCCAATACATAAATACTTTTACAAAATATATTAATGCAAGGAAATCTCTAATGTCTGCATGCTGACTCGAGCTATAGTGATCCTGAGGGCAGTCCAATCCTACTGTTGAGTACCTGTGATACATGCTAAAATGAGTCAGGGAAACGCTGGTGAGCTCACAGGTTAGTATATCACATAATATCGTATGAACCGCAAGATTTAATGTATTGATTTGCAACAAAGCAAATAAGTAATGTATACAGCCATGAGCACATAGTCTGAGCTTAACTCGAGGGGTCAGGATCCACATTCAAGGACCTGATCGAGGTGCCTCCCACGAGTGCCTAATCTACACTCGTTTGAACAAATATTAGTACATCCGTTTAACCAGTTAGTGCATGCTAACCCGGACGAAGAGGGTCAATCCTATATGGTACCATATACTAATATTCACGCTACAATGTATTACCAAACTATGCTGATGGAGGGCTTTAAAATGATTAGTGAAAATAACTCATGTAGTATATGAAAAGTTTGTACTTGCGTTCATATTGTAAAATAAGACGAGCAGTATATCACACCCCTGAGAAAACAGTAAAAAAGGGGCCATGAGACTCACCTGAGTCTGAGTGCGTTTATCTCTATAAACGTGAGTTGCTTATCTCTATTATGATTTTTGAAGTATTATACTTGAAAGTACGTCTCAAAGTGTTTTAGAAGTCGTATCGTATAAGTGTTTAAGGTTATATAAGTTTGACACTTAGTGTGAAAAAGAGTTGCAAACTTTCTGTTTTTAGCGTCACTTATAGCGACACTTAGGGTTTAGGCGACACTCAGGAAGTGTCGCGTAAAATGGTAAATTCTGACTTAGTGGCGTCACTTGTAGAAGTGACGCACAGAGGGCGACACTTAAGGAAGAGTCGGGTGTCAGTGTCGGTATCAGGTTCATGCGTCATTAGGGCTAGTGTCGTATGAAATCAGATTTCAATTATAGGCGACACTTAAACAAGTGCCGCTAGGAGTGTCGGGTATTGAATTTGCGTCACTTAGGCAGTGACGCAAAAAGAGGGTTTTAGGTGGCACTTAGGCAAGTGACGCAAAATTAGGGCTTTTAGCGACATTTAATGCGACACTTAAGTGTCGCATGAAGTGACGCTGCACTGTTTTCGGTCCGTGCGACACTTACGTCTGTTGGACGAATTTTGAGTCAAAAACGAGTTTTCCGGTGACCGTTTGGTCCGATTCTTTTACCCAACCCATATTTGGACATTTCAAGCTTAAATAAACAACTTTCAAGTAAAATAAATGAAATTTAAGAGTTTTCGAAATTTGTCGGGAATCTTACAAGTTAACGCCGGGAGAATTCGAAAAGATGAAAATGTAGATCGTGGCGAGGTGAACGTTTTCCTTCAAACGAGCTTGGTGATTTAATGTCGTTTTGTGGTGCTTTTTGATGGTTTAAGGTGGTGGTGGGGTTTTGTTTTTTAAAGAAAGAAAGAAAAGAGAGAGAGAGAAAGAGATGGAAGAATATGATGAAATGAGAAAGATGATGGTGATGGTGGTGGTATAGGGGCCGGCCCACTTGGGCCCCACCCAAGTGTGGTTGACTCCAATTTTTGATCTCATGTATACGCGCTCCGTACGGTGTTCGTTTTCCCGGTCGTTTAAACCTTAAATAATTATTTAATACGTAATAAATATGCGTTTAAAATGCGAATAATTACTCGATATTTTTGATTGAAGTATTTCATCAAATACTTTATATTCGAGTTATAAAATATAATCTTAAATTTGTTTTAATTGTTTGCGCGTTTAATATTTTAATCGCGTAGATGTTATTTGTACGATACGAAATAATTACGAAATATTATCAAAATAATATTTTGAATATAATAGTGTTATATTATTTAATAAAATTGTTCACCAACGTCCGTATTAATTGAAACAAACTACATTCGATTTGAATTGCGTACGATTTAATCAAATCGCATAATTGTATATATTCAACAATATATATTATTTGATACACAAATTAGCCTAACACATAACTAATTACATGTATTAGCGGTTGATTAGGAACTAATTACAAGTCCTAATTTGACGGGTGTCACCATTTGGCCCCATTTGTTCCTCAATGCGATATGATAAGTTAGCTTATGTTGAAATTGCATTAGCTTTTGATTTGGAGATTATTATTTTGATATGTATGTTTCGGTTCACTCTGATACCCGAGCTATTTCCCAACCTATGGAGTGGATCATAGGGGCGATTGTGGCACCAATAGCGTCGCGCTACCGTGACGGTGCGATCAGTTCACGGCGTCTCCTTTGGTTGTGCTTGGGGATAACACTTTGGCCAATTTGATTATGATTTGATAGGAGGCGTATGGGTCGGCCCTAGCTTATATGATATAACTTACATTGTTTTTGAAAAGTATATACGTAGTATATCTCAAAAGTCTTCACTAATTTCTTGAATATAACTTACATTGTTCGAGGTAATTGTTTTGGCGATTTCTCACTGTTTCTCAAATTTCGTGGATCCCAAACTGGTTATTTTAATAATTGTCAAATATGAAACATCTATGAATAAATCACGACTAGTTACCTCTAGATATTTTCACAAAAATACTAATATTCGAGGGGGCCACAATTACATGCGTCCCCAACTCTCCATTATATAATTGAGGGAGGAGTTGTATTGTCATAATCATTTCTTTGTTATTATCTATACTACTTTATAAATCTTTGGATCAAAAGTTTTAACCTTTAAAATTGGGACAATACAATTTACTATTTTGCCCTCTCTCAATACTAATAATATGTGACATACAACATTAATTAAATTAATAAATGGCTAATAATATGTAACCTACATTATCATATCAATTATTAAATTATTTAAATGATATCAACTAAAGTTACACCATATGTTTCTCTCCCACTAAATTATCTATTAAATGATCAAATTTGCTCTATACGTTTTTTTCTCACACCAAAATAGGGATGCTTAAAACTTAAAAGGCTTAAATATTCAAATTATATGACTAATCTATTATTGCAAAACAGTTTCACTTAACCGATTATAAATTAAAATACAACGTATGCAATGTATAGTTTTGAACGTATAGAATGTTTATGTTGATTCATTTAATTCGTTTAAATATTTCATTGTAACCTTTTTTTTAAGGGTAAATGACAAAAATCGGCAACGAACTGCCAAAATTTGTTCCAAGTATGCAACCTACCAATTTAATTGCTCAGGTATGTAACAAACCGGATTAATATGTGTTGGGATCTTGATAAAGTGCATTTTTACCTTTTGAAATTTGGAATAGCTGACTAAGTTTACACATAAGCTGCCACATCGATTTTTTTGAAACGTCGAACAACATGTGGCATCCACATCATATATTTGATTTGATCTGAATAATCTGGATTCCAAATTTTAAAACGCATATTATGAAAGAAAAATTAAATTTATATTTGTATAAGTTACTCAAATAACGGTATTTAGGTATCGAACCGTGAAACTCCGTTAACTAGCCGTGAATCGTCATCGCTTGTTATCAGCAATGGAAAGTTAACAGCTCTGATGCATAGAAACGCCTGGAAGGGTCACGTACCCGTTTCAGAAACGGCAAGGAAACGGAAACGCCTAAGAAACGCGGCTGAAACGTTTCAGGAATTCAGAAATCAAGTCCTGAATTGATAAACACGAACAAAAAACACACACAATTTATTATGAACTCTCGTATTATTATACCCAAGAAACTGCTCAAAACTTAGATACAATAATCCCTCGTACCTTAACCCTAATCATGGTTATGTATTTATAAGGGTAACCCGACTTGGTCAACAAGAAAAACATAAAACCTAATTACAACCCCTTAAACCCATTAGCACATCTAATTAAGTTTCGTGGGCCGGCCTACAACTCACCTACACGTGAGCGGCCCTTCTGTTTTGAAAGGCAAATTAACAACAATCACCTCCTAATTTCCGACTCGAAACCAGGAGGTCTTCAACACCAAATAGACTTCGCATTTCACCAAACTTGTTCCTTGCGAGAGCTTTTGTAAGAATGTCAGCTCGTTGTTCCTTGCCATTGATATGTTCCACTACCACCTCCTTGCGATCCACACACTCCCGTATGTAATGAAACCGCGACTTTATATGCTTGCTCCTTCCATGGAAAACTGGATTTTTAACCAAAGCAATCGCCGATGTGTTATCAACCCGTAACATAACTTCTTGCAATTCCGCTCCAGTTAGTTCACCCAACAACTCACTTAACCATACGGCTTGGCACGTGGCCGAGCTTGCTGCCATGTACTCCGCTTCACACGATGAAAGAGCTACGGTGCTTTGCTTCTGTGAGCACCAGGAGATTGGAGCTCCCCCATAGTAAAACACATGCCCAGTAGTGCTCCTTCCATCATCATGGTCAATATTATGGCTACTATCACTGTACCCGATCAACACCTTTGATCCGCCTCGCGTATACTTGACCCCATATCCACACGTGCCTTGAACATACTGAAGAATTTGTTTGATTGCAGCAAAATGAGACTTCTTTGGAGTTTGCATGTATCTACTAATCATACCAACCGAAAACGCCATGTCGGGTCTTGTGTGTAACAAGTAACGAAGACACCCAACCAATTTCCGATACTCCGTTGCATCAACATCATCTTCATTCTCGGCCTTAGATAACTTTACATTAGGATCCATGGGTACACCTTTTGAGTAACAGTTTTCCATTCCAGCTTCTTTTAACACCCGTCGAGCATAAGCACATTGATGGATTCGAATCTCATTTTCAAGCTGTGAGACTTCGATTCCAAGGTAGTACGTAAGTTTACCTAAGTCAGACATTTCAAACTTCTTAGACATCGTATAACACCCTACTCGAAAACACAAGGATATATTTTTTTTTTTTTAAAGGAAGCGCAAGATTAGATACAAACCATTGGATTGCATATTTACATTCAAAATGGCAATCCAAATACATATAGTCTTTAATCTAGATTATTCTAGACGTTACACACGATTAGTTTAGTGTTATAGAAAATCCAAAACATAATGTTATATCATTAACATAGTTAACCAAACAGAGTGAGCTTGTCAAACATTCCATTCCAAGTACTTCTTGCCCACCCACATACCAAAGTAAACCTGCAAGAAGTAATGAGGGGTTAGCACGAAGCTAAGTGAATAAATCTCAAACTATCACCTAACTTGGCTTAACAAATGAATACAGCAAAGCATAGCAACAGTTAATCATGAAGGATCGGTGGTCCTTGGAGTACCCTCATGCCGCGGTGGTTCCCCAAGTAACACTTAAAACCAACTGAAGGCCAAATCAGTGGTTAAACCGATAGTTTGGTACTATTACTACTTTCAACATAATTTCAATGAACAACACATGTACAAAACACTTATGAGGTCCAAAGTAATAGTACACAAACCCAACGCGCACGTTGACCCCCGACATTCAAATAGTCCACAACCATCATGGAAATCAAGGACACCAATAATCATGTTAAGTATAACCATCATGGCAACCATTAACATAACAATGAAAAATAGTAAAACCCGTTTACCCGTTGTAACCATATTGTTACAACCAAATCAGACTGAAAGTCCGAGATCCACTCACCCTTGACGAAGATGATCACCACTCAAAGTTCTAATATTATTGAGTCTTCGTCGTATCTGAAATCACAATAAAGGTTACAAGTCAATAACTCATTTCAAATGTTCATAACTTGAAATAAATGTACTATTGACATCAAGCTTGTTAATTAAGTTCACAACACATCATATGTATATAATTCCATGTATTAACCCGTTATGATACTATATTACAGGTTACTAGATCCTTTAAACATATCACATGTTAAATGAAAGAGTTTTTAAATCAAAGCTTGGTTTGCTGAAATCGTGATCATAGCCGCCGGCTGGGTCACATGACCCGCCGGTTAACCACCACTAGCCGCCGGCTTCTAACTCAACCCGCCGGGCAAATTTAATTTTTCACAAACAGAAACATTTCGTGTTTTAAAGGATCTAGAGGCCGCCGGTTATGGTTCAAAGCCGCCAGCTATATAACACAAGCCGCCGGCTAGGGCCTATCGCCCGCCGGGTCACCCAACAGATGAACAAACCGCCGGTTGGGGTACATTACCCGCCGGTTTGTTCTTAGTTTCCAGCACCTGCAGGTGCAGTTCATAACCTGCTCGAACCTCAAATCACCAAATCGACATTTTCAGTTACAAGACACGATTTTAACCATAAATTTACCCCAAGCAACACCTATGAACATGTACTAACAACAAACAAGGTTCATCACACTTCTAAATCCACACATGCATCAATTTTTTAAGATATTCAAAACTTTAGCTCAAATTCATATTTCAACTAAGTAATTGCTACAATCTGAAATGCAAGCACATAATCAGTTTACTATGTTCATATATCACATTTCAAGTACGAATTTAACTCCATTCTATCATCACTTCACCAAACTCAACATTTCAAGCATTATATGAAAAGAATGGATATTTCACTTACAATTTAGATGAGGAGGTTATAATGAAATGAAGAACAAGTTGCAAATCAACCTCACAGATTCAATGTGCTAAAATCAGATTGTTGGTATCATTTTCTTTGAGAGGATGTGTGTGTTTTGAGGTGTAAATCAAAATCAGGGAAATGAAATGAATAAGGTCTGCCTCACCATTTACACTAGGCCAAACACAGTGTAAATTATACCCGTCCTAAATCTATTGTCTGGAACCTAAAAATCATTTACGAGAAAAATACATTTTATTATTCCGTCAACTAAATTAATTTAAAACAAATGATAATTCATTTATCACAATAAGCCAATTGACTAATTGACCTATTAATTTAACTATCGAAATACACCAAATATTTAAATACAATTTAAATAACAATTAAATTCAGGGAAAATACCGTATTTCAACTAGGCCCATTTCGAGGATGTTACAATTCTTCCCTCCTTAAGAAGATTTCGTCCCCGAAATCTCGCCACGCTCAAAAAGAATCGGATAACGTGCCCTCATGCTAGACTCGGTCTCCCAAGATAAGTTTGGACCCAAACTATGATTCCACTTAACCAATACCATAGGGATCTCCTTCTTTCGAAGTTTAGTCACTTTACGGTCAACAATTTCTACGGGTTCTTCTACAAGTCTTTGGCTTAAGTCAACACGCAAATCTTGCAATGGAAGAACTTGGGATTGGTCCTCCACATTGCATTTTCTTAAATAGCACACATTGAAAGTATCATGAATACCCGACAATTCAGGAGGAAGATCTAACGACACCGTTTGATCATTGACAACATGTCGAATTTTAAACGGCCCGATGTATCTAGGAGCTAGTTTACCCCGTTTCCCAAACCTGATAACACCCTTCCAAGGTGAAACCTTCAAGTAAACCAACTCACCTTCTACAAACGAAACCGGTCGATAACGTGGGTCAGCATACTGTTTCTGTCTATCACGGGCAGCTTTCAATCTATCTCGGGCAATAGCTACCTTATCGGCCGTAATTTGAACTATGTCAGGACCCGCAAACTGCTTTTCACCCGCCTCTAACCAACAAGTGGGTGTTCTACACCTACGACCATACAACATTTCATAGGGTGGCATGCATATACTAGAATGGAAAGAATTATTATAGGCAAACTCTACTAATGGTAAATGGGAATCCCACGACCCGCCAAATTCTAATACACATGCCCGCAACATGTCCTCCAAGGTTTGAATGGTGCGTTCCGACTGACCATCCGTCTGAGGGTGATAAGCCGTACTCAAGTTGACCCTAGAACCCAATTCACGCTATAAATTCTGCCAAAAACCCGACACAAATCGAGAATCTCTGTCCGAAACAATCGACAACGGAATCCCATGTCTAATAACCACTTCATTAATGTACAATTGCGCCAATTTACTTAATGATGCCGTCTCACAAGTAGCAAGAAAGTGAGCACTCTTGGTCAATCTATCAACAATTACCCAAATCATATCATTACCCTTAACAGTTCGGGGTAATTTGGTCACAAAATCCATGGTAATATGTTCCCATTTCCACTCAGGAATCTCGAGTTGCTTCAAAGCTCCATACGGTTTTTGATGCTCGGTCTTTACTTGAGAGCAAATATGGCAAGATTCAACAATTCGAGCTACATCCAACTTCAAAGTAGGCCACCAATACAATGGTTTTAAATCATGATACATTTTGGTGCTTCCGGGATGAATCGACAATCTGGATTTATGAGCCTCCATCAATATCACATCCCGAAGTCCACCAAATAATGGGACCCAAACACGAGACTGAAATGTCTTTAATCCACGAGAATCTTCTACCAATAAATCCTTCCTTTTAAGCATGATTTCTGATTTCAAGTTATGATCCAACAATGCCTCCATCTGAGCCAATTTCAATTTATCGATCAAGTCTGAAGAGATTTCCAAACGCATTAAATAAACCCTTTCAGATTTACCCTTTCGACTAAGCGCATCCGCCACCACATTTGCCTTACCCGGATGGTATCGAATCTCACAATCATAATCCTTAATCAATTCTAACCATCGCCTTTGCCTCATGTTAAGTTCTTTCTGAGTAAACATATACTGAAGGCTCTTGTGGTCCGTACAAATAACGCATTTGGTTCCATACAGGTAATGTCTCCAAATCTTTAAGGCAAAAACCACAGCTGCAAGTTCCAAGTCATGGGTAGGATAGTTAATCTCATGAGGTTTCAACTGACGGGAAGCATAGGCAATAACACGGTCTCGTTGCATTAAAACACAACCTAAACCCGCATGTGAAGCATCACAATATACAATGAAATCCTCGGATCCGTCAGGTAAAGCTAAAACCGGAGCCTGACACAACAATTGTTTTAAAGTCTGAAAAGCCGATTCCTGTTGATCACCCCACAGAAATTTTACATCCTTACGAGTTAATTTAGTCAAAGAACCTGCAATCTTGGAGAAATCTTTAATAAATTTTCTGTAATAACCTGCCAAACCCAGAAAACTCTTGATCTCTGACGGAGATTTAGGCGATTGCCAATTCATGACAGCCTCAATTTTAGATGGATCCACTTTAACCCCATTTTCACAAATGATGTGCCCCAAAAATTGAACTTCACGAAGCCAAAATTCACATTTTGAAAACTTAGCATACAATTTCTCTTTTCTCAAGGTGTCAAGAACTAACCGCAAATGTACTTCATGATCAGATTCAGATTTAGAATAAACTAAAATATCATCAATGAATACAATGACAAATTTATCGAGAAAAGGCCTACAAACCCTGTTCATCAAATCCATGAAAATTGCTGGAGCATTAGTCAACCCAAAAGGCATAACAAGAAATTCATAATGACCATAGCGAGTGCGAAAAGCTGTTTTAGGGATATCCTCCCCACAAACCCGAACTTGGTGATAACCCGATCTCAAGTCTATCTTAGAGAAAAATAAAGACCCTTGCAATTGATCAAACAATTCATCTATTCGGGGCAAAGGATACTTATTCTTTACGGTCCTCTTATTCAACTCTCTATAATCAATACACATACGAAAAGTGCCATCCTTCTTTTTAACAAACAACACAGGAGCACCCCAAGGAGAAGAACTGGGCCTAACAAAACCCTTATCTAATAATTCCTGAATTTGATTCATCATTTCACGGATTTCGGAGGGAGCTAATCTATAAGGTGCCTTAGCTACTGGAGTAGAACCAGGAATTAACTCAATTTTATATTCTACTTCTCTAACCGGAGGTAAACCAGGTAATTCATCAGGAAAAACATCCGAATACTCAGAAACAACTCGGACATTACTAATGGCTTTCTTTTCTAGCTTAGCATCGACAACATAGGCTAAATAAGAATCACACCCTTTAGCTAGAGATTTTCTAGCTTTCATCATAGAGATCAAAGGTATACTACCCCTCTCCCTTTCCCCTCGAGCCACGACATATGACTCGCCTGAGATTGGGATTTTTATCAGCTTCTTATGACAATCTATATGAGCTTTATTATGACTCAACCAATCCATGCCTAACACAACATCAAACCCATGAATAGGCATCAATAGAAAAGAAGTAGGGAAACTATGACCCTCAATCAAAATACTAGCTCCAGTAACCGATGTGGTAACCGAAACTAACTTTCCATCCGCTACCTCGACCTCAATAGGTTTTGGAATACATGTAGGTGTCAATTTAAGTCTATCACTGAATACCAAGGACATAAAGGAACAATTTGCCCCTGAATCAAATAAGGCGCATGCCGGTACTGAATTAATAAGAAAAGTACCAGTTATGACGTCCTCGGCTACCACCGCTTCATCCACGGTCATTCGAAAAGCCCGACCAGTTGGAACTGGAGGATTCTTTCTTTTCTGGCCAGCAGATGATGATGACCCTCCGACCGTTCCCGATTTTTGCTTCCTATCCTCTGGACATGCACTCGAACGATGCCCTTCCTTGCGACAATTCCAACACACTGGCTTAGGAAAAGGACAATCCTTGATGTCATGACCGAACTGACCACACTTAATACACCTAGCAGTCTGAGGTGTACAATGTCCCGTGTGCCTAGACTTGCAATTCTGGCACCAATTTGATCTATCCACTGAACCACCAACAACATTCGGTTTTCGGTTATTATTATTACCTTGCCATTTCTTCTTCCCCTGACCTGAAGTAGATTCACCTTTAGGTTTCATTGGGGACTTGTCTTTAATCTCTAAACCATGAGCTCGAATATCACCGTCTACAGAACGAGCCAAATCAAAAGCTTGGTTAAGATCACCTGCAAGTCTCACAGTAGTCCGATAATTATGGGGTAACATTCCAACAAAATGGTCAATCTTTGTCCTTTCATCCGGTACCCATTGATGTACAAATCTCAATTTATCGGTAAATTGGGAGATAAGGTCCTCCATAGTCATACTATCAGTCAATTGCATATCCAAGAATTCACGCCTAATGCGAGTCATGTCATACCCGGAGCAATATTTCTTACAAACCTCATTATGGAAATCAGACCATGTAATGGAAGCTTTTTGCTGAGGTGTTAAATGAGAGGTTATAGAATCCCACCATCCCATTGCCGGACCCTTTAAAAGTTGCACTGCATAAGTTACCTTGATCTCATCCTCACATCGACAAACCTCAAATTTTCTTTCGACATCCCTTAACCAATCCATGGTCACAGAAGGATTTGTACTCCCAAAGAAATCTGAAGGTCCACTAGATTTAAAGGTCTTAAATGAACATAGTTTTTGCTGAGATGGAGGAGGAAATACCGGAAACTGAAATCCCGAAGGTCCTGAAGAAGAAAAAGGAGCTGATGTCTGGTAGTTAATAGGTGGTGGCATAGAAAACTGTGATGTCACCAACGGAGGTGTAATCGTACTAACAACAGGAATCTGCCTGGCTGTTCTAGCTTGTTGCTCATATAATTCCTTATATTTGTTTAACTCATCCTCTAAATACAAGGTGTACTCATCACGGCTCAATTCATTTGCAGGGAGTGTAGTACTAGGCTGACCTTGACTTTGAGACTGAATTTCAGGAGGTGAGTCTCTCACTCCAGAAGCATTGATCGGGGTACTGGTCGGAGCGTTATTTTCTGCCATATCCTGTATCACAACACATCTCATAACCCGTTAATTGTTAGTACTTAGCAATACTAACAAAATCATATTCACTAGCTCAATCCCCTTCCCTGGAATGTTTGACTAACACAAATAGATTTGGGATTGAACAATTAACCCATGTTCAATTCACCCAAACCTTTGCTCTGATACCAATTTATAACACCCTACTCGAAAACACAAGGATATATTTTTTTTTTTTTTAAAGGAAGCGCAAGATTAGATACAAACCATTGGATTGCATATTTACATTCAAAATGGCAATCCAAATACATATAGTCTTTAATCTAGATTATTCTAGACGTTACACATGATTAGTTTAGTGTTATAGAAAATCCAAAACATAATGTTATATCATTAACATAGTTAACCAAACAGAGTGAGCTTGTCAAACATTCCATTCCAAGTACTTCTTGCCCACCCACATACCAAAGTAAACCTGCAAGAAGTAATGAGGGGTTAGCACGAAGCTAAGTGAATAAATCTCAAACTATCACCTAACTTGGCTTAACAAATGAATACAGCAAGGCATAGCAACAGTTAATCATGAAGGATCGGTGGTCCTTGGAGTACCCTCATGCCGCGGTGGTTCCCCAAGTAACACTTAAAACCAACTGAAGGCCAAATCAGTGGTTAAACCGATAGTTTGGTACTATTACTACTTTCAACATAATTTCAATGAACAACACATGTACAAAACACTTATGAGGTCCAAAGTAATAGTACACAAACCCAACGCGCACGTTGACCCCCGACATTCAAATAGTCCACAACCATCATGGAAATCAAGGACACCAATAATCATGTTAAGTATAACCATCATGGCAACCATTAACATAACAATGAAAAATAGTAAAACCCGTTTACCCGTTGTAACCATATTGTTACAACCAAATCAGACTGAAAGTCCGAGATCCACTCACCCTTGACGAAGATGATCACCACTCAAAGTTCTAATATTATTGAGTCTTCGTCGTATCTGAAATCACAATAAAGGTTACAAGTCAATAACTCATTTCAAATGTTCATAACTTGAAATAAATGTACTATTGACATCAAGCTTGTTAATTAAGTTCACAACACATCATATGTATATAATTCCATGTATTAACCCGTTATGATACTATATTACAGGTTACTAGATCCTTTAAACATATCACATGTTAAATGAAAGAGTTTTTAAATCAAAGCTTGGTTTGCTGAAATCGTGATCATAGCCGCCGGCTGGGTCACATGACCCGCCGGTTAACCACCACTAGCCGCCGGCTTCTAACTCAACCCGCCGGGCAAATTTAATTTTTCACAAACAGAAACATTTCGTGTTTTAAAGGATCTAGAGGCCGCCGGTTATGGTTCAAAGCCGCCGGCTATATAACACAAGCCGCCGGCTAGGGCCTATCGCCCGCCGGGTCACCCAACAGATGAACAAACCGCCGGTTGGGGTACATTACCCGCCGGTTTGTTCTTAGTTTCCAGCACCTGCAGGTGCAGTTCATAACCTGCTCGAACCTCAAATCACCAAATCGACATTTTCAGTTACAAGACACGATTTTAACCATAAATTTACCCCAAGCAACACCTATGAACATGTACTAACAACAAACAAGGTTCATCACACTTCTAAATCCACACATGCATCAATTTTTTAAGATATTCAAAACTTTAGCTCAAATTCATATTTCAACTAAGTAATTGCTACAATCTGAAATGCAAGCACATAATCAGTTTACTATGTTCATATATCACATTTCAAGTACGAATTTAACTCCATTCTATCATCACTTCACCAAACTCAACATTTCAAGCATTATATGAAAAGAATGGATATTTCACTTACAATTTAGATGAGGAGGTTATAATGAAATGAAGAACAAGTTGCAAATCAACCTCACAGATTCAATGTGCTAAAATCAGATTGTTGGTATCATTTTCTTTGAGAGGATGTGTGTGTTTTGAGGTGTAAATCAAAATCAGGGAAATGAAATGAATAAGGTCTGCCTCACCATTTACACTAGGCCAAACACAGTGTAAATTATACCCGTCCTAAATCTATTGTCTGGAACCTAAAAATCATTTACGAGAAAAATACATTTTATTATTCCGTCAACTAAATTAATTTAAAACAAATGATAATTCA
Source organism: Helichrysum umbraculigerum (assembly GCA_949592205.1). Taxonomy (NCBI): domain Eukaryota; kingdom Viridiplantae; phylum Streptophyta; class Magnoliopsida; order Asterales; family Asteraceae; genus Helichrysum; species Helichrysum umbraculigerum. Next base: position 52,501,781 of record CATIUR010000007.1, read on the forward strand.
TTTATCACAATAAGCCAATTGACTAATTGACCTATTAATTTAACTATCGAAATACACCAAATATTTAAATACAATTTAAATAACAATTAAATTCAGGGAAAATACCGTATTTCAACTAGGCCCATTTCGAGGATGTTACACATCGCAAGTTTGAATTCCTTGATGTGATTGTTATTCGAACCAGTAACAACCAAATCATCGACATAAATACCAACAATAATAATGTCGATCCCAATCATCCTTCGGTACACAGCCTGTTCTTGCGAGCACCTCGTGAACTTCATACTTTTCAAAATACCATTAAGCTTAGTATTCCACGCCCTCGGTGCTTGCCTCAACCCGTACAATGCTTTGGACAACTTGTAGACTTTGTTTTCTTTCCCGGCTTTAACGAACCCATCCGGTTGAGAAACAAAGACCTCCTCCTTTAGCTCCCCGTGCAAAAATGCCGACTTTACATCTAAGTGATGCAACTCCCATCCCTCGGTAGCGGCAATAGCAATAAGCATTCGAACGGTTTCAAGCCTCGTTACCGGAGCAAAGACCTCGTCAAAATCGACTCCGGGTTGTTGTACGTAACCCTTCGCCACGAGTCTTGCTTTATATTTATTAATAGAACCATCCGCGTTCCTTTTAATCTTGTAAACCCACTTCAATCCGATTGCTTTAGCTCCGTTTGGTAACTCGGTTAACCTCCATGTATCATTCCTTTCAATGGACTCGAGTTCCAACCCCATAGCTTTAATCTACTCCGGTTTAGATTTTGCTTCTTCAAAATTTCTTGGTTCATGCTCTTCCAATAACAAAAGTTGAATGTCTTCAACTTCTGTAGATAAGACATAATCATTGAACTTAACCGGTGCAATCGATACTCGTGTGGATCTCCTTAAACCCTGCTCAAACACTGCTTCATTCTGTTCCTGCGATTGAATCTGCGACGAGCTGGTCGCTGATTGTGCTGCTGAACCAGAAATAGTCTCTGAAGGTGTTGCTGCAGGTGTCGCTGTTGCTGTCGCTGATGCTGGGCTGTTAAAACCAGTGACAGAATTGTCACTGTCTGTTGCTGAAGCTGCTGATTGCGACAGATTTTGCGACCCAGAATTTTCGTCGCTGATTCTGCTGTTGCTACCCATAGTCTCAGTTGCAACTTGCCCAACCCCCGTATCAATGTACCCATTCCAATCAACCCAAAACAAACCTGGTGCATGTTCCGTTTCGGTTTCCTTAGAGTTTTCCCACTTCCAACTAGACTTTTCATCAAAGTCCGGATCTCGGTTTACCACAACTCTTCGATTTTTTGGATCACATAACCGATATGCTTTAGCTCCGGGCTCACTTCCCAAATAAACCAAGCACTTTGATCGGTCATCGAGTTTCTTCACACCGGGTACATTCATCTTTGCATAAGCTAGACAACCAAACACTTTAAGATACTTTAAATTTGGTTTGCGTTTTTTAAACATCTCGTAAGGTGTCTTGTCTTCCAAAGCTCGTGTAGTAACTCTGTTTATTATGTATGTGGAATGCCTTACTGCCTCGCCCCACATATAGTTAGGAACATTTCGAGCTTTTAAAATGCTACGGGTCATCTCCATTAACGTTCTATTTCGACGCTCTACCACACCATTTTGTTGCGGTGTGTACGGAGCCGTCAAATGTCGGGTTATGCCTTCATTCTCGCAGAACCGATTGAACTCATGTGAAGTGAATTCTCCCCCCCCCCCTATCGGTTCGAAGGGTCTTTATTTCTTCATGAGTATCCTTTTCGACCATCTTCTTAAACTACTTTTTAAATAACTCGAACGCTTCACTTTTAGCCTTTAACAAATAAATCCACATAAATCGTGTATAATCGTCGATCAACACAAAAACAGACCTGTTACCCGCTATTGTTGGAGGAGTAATAGGTCCACATAAATCTCCGTGAACCAATTCTAGGACCCGAGTAGCCCTAAACGACGCCACTCGTGGAAAAGGTTTCGTCACTTGTTTTCCGACTAGACACGATTCACACAATTTATTTTCATTCACGACCCGAGGCATTCCCTCAACCATGCCCTTCCTTTCCATGAGCTTCATTGATTCGAAGTTCAAATGGCCAAGTCTCGCGTGCCATAACCAACTTGATTCTTCAATATGACTTTGCAAACAAATCGGTTTACTAACATTCAACTTAATAAAATAAAGACGGTTTGCGGTTCGATTCACCTTCATCAACAATTTTCCCCGACTATCATGCATCAACAAATAGTCACTTCTCATACGGATATCACACCCATGTTCCGTGGCTTGACCAAGGCTTATAATGTTACTTTTTAGACTTGGTATATAATAAATATCCGTTAATAATCGTTGTTCACCAGTTTTTCCTTCAAACAAAATCGAACCTTTCCCACAAATATCAACGTAAGAACCATCCCCAAATTTAACCTTCCCACTGATCCGTTTATTAAGTTCAGAAAAGAAAGACAATTTTCCCGTCATATGATTGCTGGCACCATTATCCAAGTACCACACGCCTTCTTCCTTGGATTCATAATTGTTGGGCAAAACTTTACTTTCGTTTAAGAACACCATCTCTTGCACACACTGCATCATGAACAAACTTGGATCCTTGGGATCAACACCTTCGGCTAGATTAGCTTCGGCCTTATGCTTTCTGTCTGGGCAGTTCGAGACAAAGTGCCCAAACTTATCACACCGGTAACATTGAACCTTTGACAGGTCCCGGTTTTTACCCTTTCGATCATGGTTTTCCGAGTTGGCGGCGTTCTCTTGGTGACCCCGGTTCTGACTCATCCCGCGACCACCCCTTCCTCGCCCTCCTCCAGGTCCGCGACCTCCTCGAGTGGAGTCACGCTTTATATTCCGATTATAAGAACTTGAAGATTGGAACATAAGCTTACCTTGGGTTTCGGTTTGCAAGTCGTCATCCCTAACCCTTTCTTCATATGCTTTTAAACGCCCCACAACATCTTCAAATCCTGTTTGCTTGAGATCCAAGACTTGCTCAATAGACGCCACGATCTGAATATACTTGTTTCGAGGAAGACTTTTGAGGAACTTTTTTACTAGTCGCGTCTCATCTATCGTCTCACCCAAAGATGCCGATTTAGATGCAATTGCAGAAAGTTTCCCCACAAACTCGTCTATCGTATCCGTCTCCTTCATCCTCAATCCATCAAACTCGGACATGAGGGTTTGCAATCTTGCCTCCTTCACCCTTTCGGCCCCCAAGTTACGAGTTTTGATCGCTTCCCAAATCTCCTTAGCCGTCTCATGGTTACCTACTTGCAAGATCATACCTTCCGGTATTGATTGAAACAACAATGCGGTCGCAACGTTGTTTTTATCAGCTTCATCCGAACCTGGATCTATGGCATTCCAAACCTTATGCACGTTTAAGATTACCTTCATATGCATAGCCCATCCCGTGTAGTTTGTAGAGGTAAGCATGGGACTTTTGAACATATTCGGGTTCTCGCTCCCACTAGCCTTCGTGATAACTGTTTCTTCCTTATCACCCATGTCGCGATACCTGCTTGATCACAACCCTTGATGACGGCGTAGTTACCTTCAGCGGCGGCGGCTTCCTTGATTCGTGTTTTGAACCTTGCTCTGATACCAATTCAAGTCCTGAATTGATAAACACGAACAAAAAACACACACAATTTATTATGAACTCTCGTATTATTATACCCAAGAAACTGCTCAAAACTTAGATACAATAATCCCTCGTACCTTAACCCTAATCATGGTTATGTATTTATAAGGGTAACCCGACTTGGTCAACAAGAAAAACATAAAACCTAATTACAACCCCTTAAACTTATTAGCACATCTAATTAAGTTTCGTGGGCCGGCCTACAACTCACCTACACGTGAGCGGCCCTTCTGTTTTGAAAGGCAAATTAACAACAAGAAACGTATCCACATAAGTTTCCATCGAGTTTCCAGGAAGTTTCGGGTAAGTTTCAGCCAGGTTTCCTCATTTTTTTTGGGTTTGCATGGGCTTTTGTAATGGGCTGTTGATTTAAACCCTACGACTAGTCGACTACGGTCCCTTCTCCTTATTATGATCGACGATATCACTTCCTTACATGCTTGTTCTTCTGAATTCTGATCGAATAAAAAAAACCCTACTGACTCTTCTTCTCTTCTACTCTTCTAAGTTCTAATCTTCTTCTTCTAATCGTCTATGGCTTCTCAAGAAACACAAGGATCCTCATCCTCATCAACTACAGACCAACCTCCATTGTGGGATAATGTAACTAGACTGGACAAACTTCCTGGAGCAGGAGGATCTTGGAGATTTCAATGTAACTTTTGCAGTGAAATCCGACAAGGATCGTATTCTAGAGTCAGAGCTCATTTGCTTGGTCTCAAAGGTAATATATTAATCTTTGTCATGTGATATTATAATCTTTGTATGGATGGACTGTTTTTATTATAGAGTCAGTCGAACACAATATATTAATCTTTGTATGATATTATAATCATTGTATGGATGGACTGTTTTTATTCTAGAGTCAATCGAACACAATATGACAATATATTAATCTTTGTATGATATTATAATCTTTGTATGGACTGTAGCCATAATCATAATCTTTGTATGGACTGTTGCTATTTGGTAATATATTAATCTTACATATTATTGCATTGAAATCCGACAAGTATGATAAATTGATAACAATATACTAATATAGTCTATTTGCAATATAGGTGCTGGGATTTCTGTTTGCAAGAAAACAACAGCAGCTGACAAACTTAACATGCAACGGTTAGAAGATGCGTACGAAAAGAATAAACTCGAGTCACAAGCAAAAGAAGTCGAGTTGCCATGTGAAGCTGGTGTTGGTTTTAAGAAAAGAAAAGTTAGTAGTTCACCTCTTGAAAGAGCTTTTGGTGTTGAAATTAGGGACCAACTAGATCAAGAAATAGCAAGAATGTTTTACACCGGCGGTTTACCTTTTAATCTTGCAAGAAATCCACACTATCTAAGGGCTTTTCAGTTTGCTGCTAACAACAAAATTGATGGTTATGTGCCTCCAGGTTATAATAAGCTAAGAACAACATTACTACAAAAAGAAAAAGATAATGTTCAGAGGCTTTTGGAACCACTTAGGTCTACATGGAAAGAAAAAGGTGTGACTATTGTGAGTGATGGATGGAGTGATCCTACGAGAAAGCCTCTAATCAATTTCATGGCTACCTCAGGTAATGGTCCTTTGTTTCTAAAGGCAGTGAATTGTTTTGGCCAAGTAAAAGATAGATTTTTTATTGCTGAATTGATGAAAGAAGTCATCAATGAAATTGGTCATCAAAATGTTGTGCAAATCATAACTGACAATGCAGCGAATTGTAAGTCGGCTGGAGAGATTATAGAGAGTCAGTTTCCTCATATCTATTGGACACCATGTGTTGTTCATACGCTTAATCTTGCTTTGAAGAACATTTGTTCACCAAGGAATGTGGAAACGAATCAACTAACATATGAACAGTGCAGCTGGATAAAAAAAGTTCATGAAGATGCGCTTGTGATAAAGAATTTCATCATGAACCATAACATGAGACTCTCGATTTTCACCAAGTTTACTCCTCTTAGACTGCTATCGGTTGCCGACACTCGCTTCGCGTCCATCATTGTGATGCTCAAGAGATTGAAGCTTATCAAAAGGGGTCTTCAGGCTATGGTGATAAGTGATGAATGGTCGACTTATAGATTAGATGACAGTGGGCAAGCAAACTCTGTGAAAGAATGTATTTTGAATGATGCTTGGTGGGAAAAAGTAGCATATATTCTTAGTTTCACTGGACCTATATATGAGATGATTAGAGTTTGTGATACCGACAAGCCATGTTTACACTTGGTGTATGAGATGTGGGATGCGATGATTGAGAAAGTGAAGACTGAGATCTACAAGAAAGAAAAACTTCTGACATCTCAAAGAAGTTGCTTTTATGATGTTTTGCATCGTATTTTAGTGGATCGATGGACGAAGAATAATACTCCCCTACATTGTCTAGCTCACTCTTTACATCCAAGGTATTTGATTTTAAATTTCTTTGCATTGATTTCAATTAGATACTTATGTTTTAACTTTTGTATGTTGTAGATATTATAGTGATGCATGGTTACTTGAGGATTCCAGTCGAGTTGCTCCACATAGGGATGGAGAAATTTCACAAGAAAGGATGAAATGTTTTCGAAGGTTGTTTCCTAATGATGATGAGTATAGCAGAGTACTTGATGAGTATGCAATGTTTTCAATGAAGACTGGTCTTTTTGAGGATTTAACGAGCATTTCAAAGATGGGTACTATGGAACCCAAGAATTGGTGGGTTAACTTTGGTGCTCAAACTCCTTTACTCCAGACTTTGGCTTTTAGATTACTTGGACAACCAAGTTCTTCTTCTTGTGCTGAGCGTAATTGGAGTACTTATGCATTTATTCACTCGCTTAGGAGGAACAAGTTGACTACAAGTCGTGCTGAAGACTTGGTTTACATCCACAATAATCTTCGACTTTTGTCAAGGACTCCAAAGGATGATGAAAAGATGTGGGATGTGGGTGGAGATGCTTTTGATTCAATGGAAGATGTGGGGTTTCTGGAGTTTGCCGATCTCTCGCTAGATGAACCAAATTTGGAAAATGATTTAATTAATGATAACTAATTGCCTTTGAAATATTTCTTTTTTTTTGGATTTTGCACATTACATCAATATATGTCTATTTTTGGATTTTTTTTAATATATATATATTTTTTAAATATTTTATATTTGCCGTTTCTATGCCGTATCCGTTTCTTGTAATTTTCAATATTGTCGTTTCCCGTATCCGTTACGTATCCGTTTCCCGGTGCCGTTTCCGTTTCCGTGCAACCTAGTTGATTTGTGAGTTTAGAAAATCTAAAAGGTAACGATGGCAAGATCTGTAATTGCTTTTAAAGAATGAGGAAGAAGATGATAATTGGTTGAAGAAATTATAAAACAAAAAAATCCAAAAAAGCCACATAAGCAGTTTTTTTTATATATAAAAAAGCCAAACGATGAATATTACCGGTTAATCAGGTAACCGGTTACCATCTTACTCACATCAGTACAAATTTATCCGGTTTGTTACATACCTGAGCAATTAAATTGGTAGGTTGCACATTAATTGTACGGGTTAGTGTCCCTACAAAGAATTGTTACAACAATGAGAAATATCAAAACTGTTAAGAGGCAATGGCCCTGTTGTAGGTTTGTGTTGTTACTGTAATTCTTTTTTATACTTGATCATTGTATCGAGTAGCTGGATCATAGTTTCTTTCTCTAGATACGGTTGCAGGTGATCGATTTAAATTGTGTTTGTATTTAACGTTCTAAAAATAGTGATGCATACATGTTTATTAAATGGTTGTTACTTACATATATTTTTTAGATTTGACTAACTTTCGGAGATACTGAGATAAACAAACAACACATTTTCGCGCGTAGTATCGAATAAAAGTTGTAGATATACACGGATAAAAGTTATTAAATATTTTTTTTCCTTTTTGCTTATATACTTCTTACTAAAGAACCAGAAAATTATATTATGTCACCTTGATATTATTACGTTCAATAATATTGCTTATAGAAAACTCACCAAGATTTTTGTCCCCAAAGCTTATCATCTAAAAACTGATATATTTATCAATAGATGGACTGGAAAGGTTAATAACTTTTGATAACAATCGTTCCATTTACAAAAACTATATACAAAATGATATGACATAAAACAAAAAATTAAACTAAAAAAAGTATTTTTTTTTTTTTTTTTTCTAGCTTAAATGTTTCATCAATTCTTTGTTGCTCCTAAACTTTAAATCATTTTAGTGTTATTAACGATTCTTATAGAACATCAGCTTTCATGTAACATTATTTTTAATTTGTCAGTCATCATCACAAGCCACCTTCTCCCTCCTTCAGTATGTGTTGATATTTTTGCTTATCGTTGCATACCACTACCGAATTCTACGAAAAATGTACCGCTGCAATGTGCGGGTATTCTTCTAGTTATCTTAAAATTGGACTATACATCGGAAATGTCAACTTACCCCTAAACAGTTGCTTTCAATGCATCTCTATTATACCTACCAATATATTTACGGTAATTATCAATAATGTATATTGATCCAATACATCATCCATAAATATTAAAATAATAATAGATCAACACATATGTTGATCTTAAAAAACTAAATCCCCTATTAGGCTATTAGGAGAAAGTAAATGAAGATATGTTAATACATTAAATATTACCATTGACTTTAATAATATTACAAAAATACATTTTACCAGTAATATAATAATATATATATTCATTACTGTGTATTTTAGTTGTAGGGCTACGCCTTGGAGAGTGGCATTATATATAGTTTCACGTACTCCTACACTTCTTATATACGTAAAGTTTTTATTTTATTGTTTATGCAGGTTGTAAAATGAAGAGGTGAGTGAATTAAATATCATTTTTCTATCATTTCGTTACATAGGAATATAGGATTATTACACTTTTGTACTTGAACATTCAATTTTCCAATGACACATATTACGATTTGGTGAAATTAAGCTTCACGGTGTCATTTTAATTTAATTTGCCTCTCTATATTTTGTGTCATAGTCGGCTACTAAAAGAGTTGTTGAATTTGTTTCGGATATTTGACATGGCCGTTCCATTGCGCGAGTCTGCTGCTAGTTTTTAAGATGAGTGTTCACTTTTTTTATTTTAGTTTCTCCTAAAATTAATATTTACATGCAAAACTACTTTATTAACTTTACCATTTTACTTTCAAATTTTTTTAAAATTGAAAAATGATAAATGGGAGACTGTGAAAAAAAAAAAAAAACAATGATTATAGTGGCATCTTCATTAACAAACCGTAAATTTTTAAATTCTGTGAAGGCGAATTGTGAATACTTATGAAACGGAGTTAGTATTTGTGGAGGTAAGTAAATTTATGTGGGAACAAATAATATACACTTATTGATCAAAGTTCAGAAAGTATAATAGAGCCATGAGTGGTTCGCTATTTGTCTATTTGATGTGTACCTAGTTGGGAATAATATACAAATGCCGACTTATCTTTATGTAGTAGTTAGGGGTTGAATTTTAGAGCTACTTCTATTATTTTTATTGAAATGGTCCTGCAAAATTTAATACTTATAATATATAGTGCCCTTAGCACTACTGCTATATAAAAAATTGAAGTTCTTCAAAACTTGCATCTCATTGATTCGTTTGTAAGAAAAATGATATCAGCACTTATGGAAAGGTTTACTCTCACAGTGATCACCTTCGGTTCATGGTGGTGGGAAGTTGTCAACGAACAAGACGAGCTTGCTCGCATGATTCTCACCATTTCGGTTCCAGCTTTACTACTTGTATGGTACAAGTGGATGTTCTACAATATTAGAAAGGATAGAACTCCGTTTCCACCCGGACCATATGGCTTACCAATTGTAGGCTACCTCCCATTTCTTGGCTCAAACGTACATGAAAGATTCACGTCGATGGCTCACAGATACGGCCCAATCTTCAGTCTACGTCTTGGAAGTAAACTTCATGTTGTAGTGAACTCAATGGACCTAGTGAAGGTTGTGGCTCGTGACCTGGACCAGACCTTCGCTAACCGAAATCCTCCACTCACAGGTTTAACCATCACTTATGGTGGGATGGACCTTGTATGGTCCAACAACAACACACATTGGCGGAATATGCGTAAGATTTTAGTAAGCCAAGTCCTAAGCAATACAAATCTCAACGCGTGCCAGAGTTTCAGAACACGAGAAGTGAGAAAGACAGTGAATGAAGTGTACACTAAGTTAGGTGAAAAGATCGATATTAACGAAATAGCTTTCAAAACAGAACTGAATGTTGTTACCAGCATGTTATGGGGTTGTACCAAATCTGGTGATAATCTAGATGGGTTTCGAGAAGTAGAGTTCAAGATTATCGAGCTAATGTGATGTAGCGAGAAATAAGGATAACCAAATTAAACCTGTTGATTTCTATGAATACCAGGAATAATTTCTTCCGAATCACGTTGATTCACAAAGAATGCCGTGAATGGGTACTTTGATTCACAAAATTGAGAGTGAAATCTGATTTTTGATAAATGAAAACTAACTCCAAAACAATGTCATACCAACCATTATAAACAAGCAGAAATTTAAATGGGCCGATAAAACATAACGGGCCAAACCACAAACCCAAAACAAAAGTCTAATTCGAACAGAAAATTTATTAAAAAGCCCATATCTTCCAAACGGAGCAGTTTTTGGGCTTCGAGCATTGGGCTAACCGCCTCCGAACCGAGCTTCGATTCGCCTGCTCATGGGCCTGAAACGGACCCCTGTAGCCCAAGTTATGCCCCTTTCCGTGCAGCCCTTTTCGTCACACAATCTTGGGCTTCCAAATACATTAGAGCTTGGTCTTCCACACTTGGGCCTCCATCATAATGGGACAACCAAACATCTCTGATTTTATCCCAATATTATCACGGTTCGATCTACAGGGAATGAATCGAGAAATGCAAAAGCAATTTGAATATGTTGATCGGATTTTTAACAGCATTATAAAAGAAAAAAGTAAAGTGAACTCCAACAAAATCGATGCAACACTTGAAGAAGATGGACGGAAGGATTTTCTGCAGATCTTATTAAACCTTAAAGACCAAAAAGATTATCCAACGACATTTAACATGATTCATATTAAGGCCCTACTAATCGTAAGCATTTCTTTACTTCCTTTTATCGTCTTTAGAACTAAAAACAGGGATTTTAGTCCGGAACAAACTTTATATATTATACTAAAAACGAAAAATCGGTGTCATTTACAGAACATATTGGTCGCAGCAACAGACACAACATCAACAATGGTAGAATGGGTGATGGCCGAGATTTTGCATAATCCAAGTGTCATGAAAAAGATTCAGGAAGAGCTTACAGAGGTTATTGGCATGAACAATATTGTTGAAGAATTTCATCTCCCTAAATTAACATATTTGGATGCAGTCATCAAGGAGACATTCAGGTTACACCCTCCACTTCCTCTACTAATCCAAAGATCCCCAGATGAATCTTGCACTGTCGTTGGATACACCATTCCAAAGGGTACTATTGTCTATATCAATGTTTGGGCGATCCACCGGGATCCCAATAACTGGAAAAATCCGTTGGAGTTTATGCCAGAGAGGTTCTTGAATGGTAAATGGGATTACAACGGAAACAATTTGAAGTTTTTGCCATTTGGATCAGGGAGAAGAATATGCCCAGGAATCCCACTTGGGGAGAAGATGTTGATTTATATATTAGCATCGCTCTTGCATTCTTTTGACTGGAGCTTATCAAAAGATGAAGACTTTGAGCTTTCAGACGAGTTTGGATTTGTGACGAAGAAAAGGAACCCACTGATAGCTATACCCTCTCAACGATTATCTAATGCAAGCCTCTATAATGATATAGAATAATTTGTTTGAACTATTTAAGTAATTCAAACCATCCTTTTTAAATATGATGTAGTGTGTAATATATGTTCATAATGTTTATGAGACCGCAACAGGGGTGCGTGCATACATATGTTATCTTGTTTCAGCATGGGGAAATGTATGTACGATTCATGATGAGATATTAAGAACAAACTGTAGCATCGTCTGTCTATAGACAATGTAATTCAGCAAAAGCGTGCATAGATCTCTACCCTTGATCTAACCTTACACAACTCAATACTTTTATCAAACACTTGATGTGCATCTGTATAGTAGTATTAGCTAGTTTTTTAATATATGTAAATGTAAATATACGTCCCTATCAAAGACAGCATCGTGATCACACTATACTTATATACGACTAATTTTATTTTATGACATAAAAGGCACCAGAATATCAAATTACTGTATTTTATTCAAGTAACATTGGATGAAAATAAGTAAATAGAGAACTTACACGACTATCAGCGGGAATTCGGATTCCATTAAACAATGATTTTGAAAAATTATTATCTTACCATGGAAAAGAACACTAACAATTAATTTGATGAAATGCGTACGAGACAAAAATGTTCTTTAGTTACTTATTATTTCATGAAAACTTATTATTGTTGGGATAATTGAGCAGATAATTAATCAACTGTAATCTTTGATTTATATTTTGTTTAACACTAACTATTTGATAGTATATATATATAGTTGTTGAAACTTAAAGTTGTTTGACAAATATTAGAAAGTTTTGTTACGGTGATTATCATAAAATAATGTATAATATTGTTGATATTCATTGATGGCTACATTATGCATAAGTCACAAGAACAATATGGACCTATTTATGCATTTTCAATCATGGTGTTTATATTAATATATATATAAATATTTTTATTTTATTTTGCAAAAAACGATAATCATATAGTGATTATATATATCAATATATAGTGCGTTTATATTAGTATGATTTAATGGTCTTATTATTATAGGAGAATTGAGGAAGATGTTATCCGGCTGAACATAGCTTTTCATGGAATCCGGTTTTTATTCCCTCCCCCTTCATGTGTGTTTTTCGGCTCCAATAAAGGAAATGGAAATTGGGAATTTTATTTAGTAAAGTAGATGCTACTTTACGTAATTAATATTGATTTACTTGAAATTCAAAGTTCAAATTTGAAGTACAAGTTAAAAATTTCCCCCATTTTGATTTTAGCATAAAGTGTTAGTAAAACAACTTCCGAGTAATTCATGATGGTATGATTCAAACTGACGTGCATCGCACAGTTTATACACTAGTATTAGTATAAAGATAGTTATAATATGTAAGAAAATACTCGTATTATATTTTTATAGATATATATGTATCAAAACAATTGTAACCGACATCTTAATATACATTAATATGTTATGTTAGTTACATTAGTTATAAATTTAAGTTACATATTTTTGAAACTGAAAATAATTAATTATAGTTTATTAAAGTTTAATTGTATATTGAAAAGTGGAAGGTAAAATAGTAAATTACTATTTATCCTTTAAGACTTTGTCTCGAATGTTTTATACAGTAGTATAGATACTATGATATATTTAATTTTGGGTTTTTTGTTACAACTTTCTTTGAAAATTATTAAACAATTTTCATTTTAATAACAATATTCGTCGTATATTGTAATATAGCTTTTTGATTTTTAAAATGTTTGAGAGAATATGAAGCTAATAAATTTTTCTCCTTGCATTACATGAGCATTAAAAAAATAAAAAAAATGAAAAAAATAAAAACTCTAAATGTCCTCGACCTTCATAATCTAATGTTAGTAACTTATACTAAAATTTTGCTTGTGGCTTATATAACCTTGCAAGCTCAAATTGATAATGTTACATAGCAAGGTAATCACGCAATTATGTGGTACGTCATACATAGAAAACGGTGAATAGTATAAAATATAAAATACCTTACAACATATGAAAACTTATAAAGTATTAAGTGACGTAACCTTTAATAATGTAACATAAAATACGAATAAAAAAATGATACTCTCTCGCAAAAGCTATATCTATGGTGACACTTATTCGGTCAGCTCTTTAAATGTTATTTTTTTTTTTTTTTAATTTTTTTTTTTTTTGTGGCATCGAGCCAGAATGTTAGCCACATTAGTTTAATAATTTATTGTGTTCTAGTATTAAATTTGACCCTTATTTTTACGTACCTAGCTTGATGATTGAGTTTTTGCAACGACCGTAACAACAGATCTAAGAGAATTCATGATTATTTTAATTTTGAGTCGGTAAATAATGATTATCAATGTAATTTGAAATAATTAATAAAAAATTAGACGCTGAATAATATAGTTGTAGATTTTTGATCATGATTCTTTCCCAAGTATAGGAGTCATTTTCTGCCATAAAAATGTAGTTACAATTTTACTTTGAATGAGTAATGAATGGTCAATAAATAATTAACAAATTATCCAATGATAAAAGAGTTTTCATATTTTGTATGAGGGATAAAAAAGTAATTTTCAATATTCCCTTTGTTAAGTTTCAGCCAAAAAGGCCAAATGCTTAATAAGGGGTAGCCGTGAACAAAAATCGGGTTGGGTCAAACCCGACCCGACCCGAACCAGGTTCTAGTCAACAAATTGAAACCGGTTAGTTGACCAACCCGACCCGAACCTGACCCGGGTTTTTTAAATAATTCAACCGGGTTAAAACCGGTTTTTCTGGGTTTTTTCCGGGTTTTCAACCAGGTTTTTGGCCGGTTTTCCAACCCGATCCGATTTCAACCCGGGTTCAACCCGATTTCGAATTCTAAAAACCCAACCCGGTTATGTACCCGGCGGGTACTCACTTCCAAAACATATTTATTGTCATTTAATGCTTTCAACATTGAATTGGCTTCCAGTTTTACTGAACTTTGATGAATAAATTCAAACCGGTTTTTTTGTTCAACTCTAATAAGGGGTATTAGATATTAGATATGATCCTTAAAAGTTAAAAGTAAGTTTGGCCCGAATATAAATAACCCAAAATTTGGCCCCATAATGCCATGTACTATTTATGGGCCGAACCGCCAGGCTATTATATGTCTCATTGTTTAATGTTAGTTTTCTAATGTGTTCAGTTAATTCAAGTGATCTTGAATTCGGATAATAGAAAAGTAGCTTCTTTGAATCATATCTATATACAAGCTAAATTGAGAAGAGACTATTAACTTCATTGTTTGTTAAACAATCATAACATGATTATATATATTATCACTTTATTGTTCATGTAAACTATCAAGATCCTGGGCCATTTCTTAATTTTCAGAGGTGCTAAGCAAAAACATGATTAATTGATTAAATGAGACCCTATATCGAGTCATAAGATGTTTTTCTTATTCTTTTTGTTGTAGTTCAATCAATTTTGAAATAAGTACAACATATTTCTCTTATTGCACTTAACAAATAATAATCAAATTATATGTATATGTTATACACACATACATGTACACAAACACACACATTTAAAGACCCTTATAAATTGGATGTCTTATACGGTCGACCACCTCGTTCACCGTTGAAGACATCCCTGATTGTAGATATAACAAACATACAACCATAACAACAAAGTAAATAAAAATAATACTAATAGTAACGTATTTACCAAATACCCAATCATATGGAGAATTTCTTGCGGGTTGACTAGTTTGCTTGTGCTTTGGCTCAACCTTTTGAGCAAAATCGTTGATCAATCATGTTTTTGTTAGCATAATTGTCTAAAGAGAACCTAACATTAACAAACCACAAACTATACGTACATCTACCGTTAGTTTAAACCTAATTAACAAAGTTCAAAAATAAAAACTTACGTTAAATATCAAGGACATCACTTATACATAAAAAGAATGGGTAAAGGTTGTATATCAACAACCTATTATTATACATGTAAGTAACGGACTTTTACTTTTTTTCATCGGTGTTTACTATTTACCACCGTTAATATATAGAGTACACATGCTTGAAACCTTTTAATACGCTTTATTTTGTTTGTACTTTATGATTCATAAGTTGTGCGTTGCACATGTCAATCTAAAGATGAAAATTCGGTACTTATATCGTTCGTTAATAAAATGGGTAAATTGCATCTATTGGGACAAAACATACATACTACTGTGTTGAAAGAATGAAAAGGGACATGAATTCGATTACTTATCTTTTTTATAGAAAATAAAATAAAGGTGGTGACAATTTTGACTTTAGCTCAATAGTATCATTTATCCGGCGCAAATTTCACTGTAAAACGCACACAAGGAGGACATTTGTTACATAGATCCCAGTTTCAATCCTAACTCCTCACGTTTTCACGTGAAATAGCTGAAAATTGCCTAAGATATGCTTTTAGATAAGGGTTGCATTGAATCCAAATAATCCGGATTAAATTTACCCGGCAAAACAAAAATTTTTTTTATAAAAAAAAAAGTAGTGAAGTTTCTCCGATGCAACTATCTCTAGACGGGTGACAAAATCTTTCCCAATAGTGACACCACTAATGCATTAGTTTCTGCCACATCAACGTCACATAAGCATTTTTCAAAATTGTCACGCAACTAACATAACACTGCCAATAGTAAACATCACTCAGTTTTCTCTGGATCCCACATATTATTTTTTATTTAAAACACAAAATTAAATAAAACATTTTCATCAATATTAAAAAAAAAAAACATTACATTAATATAATTAACTCATATATTTAACTCAGTTAAAAGTAAATGTATTTATATTTATACTTTTAAAACGTAAAAATAAATAGAACACAAACCGAGCCCATTTCCAATTTAAGATGAGCCTATTTCCACAAAATTTGAGCCCATTTCCAACCCTAAAATCATCCGCAAGCATCATCGTCGTCTTCTTCATCTCCCGTAACCTCCTTCTTCTTTTTTTCTTTTTTTTTTATTTCCCAAAAAAATCAAAAAACTGAAAATAAAAGGAAAGAAAAACAAAAATTGAACAAAATCGACGTGCCCCTTCTAAACTGACGGAATGCTACCAACGACGTCGGTTTAATAAACCGACGGACATCGTTTGCGAACTAACGGTCCTGCTCAGACCAGTCCCAATGTTGGTGTTGGCTAGCGTCGGTTTGGCACCGACGAATCGACGCCATAGGCACGGTCCGTCGGTTGCCTTCCGTCGGTTGGAACCTTCGGTTTCGCGACGCATTTCTGAGACAAGGGAGTGGGGCCGTTCTGTTGTTTTCTTCAATTTCCTTTTTTTCGCCTTTTTTTTTTAATCTTTTGCAGCGAGAGAGCATAAGGACGATGAAGATAGATCACAGGGACGATGTGGATAATGAATGCCCCAAATAAATGGGCTTGTGGTTTTTTTTTTTTTAATAATATAAATGAGCTTGTGGTTTTTTTAAATGGAATAAATGGGCTTGTGTTTTTTTTTTCTTTAAAAATAAATGAGTTTTAAGGTTTATAAATTAAATGGTTTTAATTTTTAAATCATTTTAATATTTTATTTTTAATTAATTTGATATTTTTATTTTTATTTAATGTAATATTTTTAATTTTAATGAAAATGTTTTATTTAAGTTTGTGTTTTAAATAAATAAAGAAATTAGTGTGTGGGCCCAGAAAAAAGAGAAGTGATGTTAAGTGATGTTCAGTGTAGGGAGTGAAGCGTCAGTTTGTGTCAGTTTTGAAAACAGCTGACGTGGCGCTGATGTGGGACAAACTGACGCGTCAGTTTGTGTCACATGTTAGATCGCTCACTATGGAGCTTCGGTTTGTGACGTCGGAACAAGCGACGGAACCGCCATAGGCACGGGGCGTCGGTTCCAAACCGTCGGTGGATTTCTTCGCCAAACCGAAGGAAAACGTTGCCCGCGTCGGTGAAGGAACTCAAGGGAGGGTGGGTCCAGCGTCTTTTTTTTAATAAATGAAAGAGAAAAAACACAAAATAAATAAATGTTTGGTACTTTTTTTTATCAATTGCAGAGATCCAAGTCGAGGAAGAAGATGATGATTTAGGGTAAAGATGGGCTTCTTTATTTCTTTATGATAACAAAATGGGTTCAGTTTTTATTTATTTATTATGGGCTCATTATTTTTTTGAAGTGGACTCATATTTTTAAAAAATGGGCTAAGTTTAATACAGAGTATTATGTTTTAAAAACATAAACATATTTGTTTAATTTAAGTTTTATTTTATATTAATATAATGTTTTTAATTTTAATGAATATGTTTTATTTAAGTTTGTGTTTCAAATAAATAAAGAAATTAGTATGTGGGTCTCAAAAAAAGAGAAGTGATGTTCACTATAAGGAGTGAAGTGTCAGTTTATGTCAGTTGTGAAAAAAGCTGACGTGACACTGATGTAACACTGATGTGGCACAAACTGATGCGTCACTTTGTCACAACCATAGTGAGCAGTTAGGAGAGGTCTCAGAGTCGTCTAAGTAACTAGGACATTGAATAGGGAGCAATTATTGGGCCTTTGAAACGGAATGGGCCCACCATTAATGTCAACGTCTACCAACTAAGTCAATTATGTCCGAAACAACGTTACTTACCCAGTTACCCCTTTCATGCTAATGTAATTTATCCCTTACATAAGTGGCCCACTTTCAAACGTCTCCTTATTTGATTTTTCAAAAAGGTATGCTTGACGTGTCTCCCTCCTGTTTGATAAGGCCTGTAATATATTCAAGCCCATCTTATCATCTTATTTTATTTCACTAATCCTCCTTTATTATATGGAAGGGGAAAAAATGATTGAAATACCTCAAGAATGAATTTAAACATACGGCTAACATTATTCCATAACAAATACTTAAACTATCTCATTGAGAAATCTGAACCCTTCAATGAGATTTTTCATATACGTCTAAAAGTATTTTACTACTAATTTCATAACAAGTGATGAAAAATAGAAGAAAGTAATAGTAGAAGAAATATATCAAAATATATTTTCAATTAGACTATTACCATTGCTCAAGAAGAACAAAAATCGATTTCTTAAAAGTTGATCAAAATTTTGAAAAATAACTCTCTTACTTCTGCACAACCAAACACCAAATTCGGCTTTTTTATTACTTAGAACAATCCCAATGCACCCTTCGATTTTGGGAACCTACGTGTCGGCTAAACCGACGCCATTGGCACGACATCGGTTGGCGTTGGCTAGTGGTGACTTCGCTTAAGCGACGGAGAGGAGACGGTGAGGTGGGACCCGGGTTTATAGAACAATTATTATTATTACTATTATTTTGTTTTTTCCTTTTTGACCGTTGATAATTATAGAAAAAATAAAATAAAATGTTGTATAACGGTATTATTACCATTTTTCCAACCCCTTTTTACTATCTTAAATACACTATAAATATACGTACAATTTAAATCAAATCCACACACTTTTCATCATTTTTCTACTACACTTTTAATCTATTTTCAACAATTTTCTACTGGATTTTTTCAATAAATGTAATTTTTATTAATTATTGTTATGTTTTTAATCAGGGATTAGTGTCCTGAAATGCTATAAACTTTCACCCAAAATCTATTGTGTGTAACCTACTTAGGGATGAGTGTAAGAATGCAAGTAACCTATTAAATGTGATTTTTGATGTAGTTTACCTGCTAATATTCTATGTCATTCCGGTAACCATTTTATATGCTTAGTCACCTGCTTACGTGGATGCCACGTAATATTTATTGAAAAAAAAATGGTTTTCTAATTTCTTTATAACTTCTTCCCTTCATTCCAACAACACAGGAACATAGCAGCATCTAGTTATCATCATCATTAAAAGCAGTTACAACATCAAGACATTTTAACATTATAATATTGTGATCGTCATCAACAACAAAAACCTTAATCGCCTGACCTCCATATCCGATGACTTCCAAACTCCGACGACATTCGATCAACCAATACAAACAAATCCATCAACAAATTTGTAAAATATATTTACACAAATTTATGAATAACCCAAATTGAAAACTTATTTGAAATATATCAAATATAAAAGGATACGGGAATCGAGTATCGTTGAAAGAAAATAATAACAGATTAGGAAAACGTCACCAGAGCTCCGGTGACCTGCAAGTCGGACTGTAACACCCCAAAATCTAAAGTATTATTTTTGGTAAAGGTAAAACTAATTGTTTTAAGTTATTATTATTTTAAGTGGTATAAAAATAATTATAACTGTGATCGGTTTTTAAATTCCAGAAAATAACAATTATGGAAAGTAAAATTTAACATACATATCTATCCATACGTACGCTTACATACATATCTATATTCATTCCAAACACTTCAAGAAATAAAGAGAAAGAAAGGAAGAACGTAGGGAGCAAGGAGATAATATAAAAACATCTCCAAAACATCGAATTAACGCTAGAGAACTCAAATTCTTCATTGAATAATCATTCCTAACTTGAGGTAATCTCGATTCTTGTTCAATTTTAAAATAGAACCTTGAGATTCATAGCTTTAAGGGGGTTTGAGTAATTGATCATTTCTAAAACGATATTAAGGTGGGTTATGATTGAATTGTAGTGCAAAAGTGTATAAACTAGTTTAATTAACACTAATTCAATTTAAAAGTGGATAGTTTAAATTGTGTTCATAAGTGATTATAGTGGATTTTGTTCAGATGATTATGAATTGTTGTTAATTCATCCTAATTACTATTTAGAGATGTTGTTAGAATGCTATTAGTAGAAATTGAGGTAGTGAATCAAGTAGGTAAACGCTTGAGCTCAAGGTGATCATGAGAATGATTATAGTTTTGTTGATAAAATGATGAATATAATGAGTTATTATGAATTAGTAATAACTCAACGTAAATTGTAGTTGCAAGAGTAGTATCATGATGATATAATAATGTTTAATCATATTCAAAATGGTAATATAAGTGATCAAATAATTGAGTCAAGATGATCACGAAAAGTGCGGTTATGTATAGCTTGACTCAAAGTTAAACTTGATCAATCCAATGGGTGATGAGTTAATGATTATGATTAGTTGATTATGATGATTGTTAGATGCTAAATGTGTTGTTACAATTGATGTGTTTCATGCTAGGTGATCAAAAGACATGGCATCTATAATCAAGTGTGAAATCGCATATTTTTCCTAAAAAGCAAAGGTAAGTGATATGGGGATTAAATGGATAATGATTGTGTGATTCCGGATTGCTTTCGAGCAAGAGGTTTATACAATCAAGTGGAGTATTGCTTGTATATTATCTTGTTTCTAATTATTGATTATTTATGATGTTATTATGGCACGTTCAGTTAAATACGTGCTAAATCGTTAGTGTTGATAGAACTTGTTAGTAGGGATGGCAATGGATCGGATATGGATCGGATGATGCCATATCCACATCCATATCCATTTAAATATTTTCGTCCATATCCATATCCATATCCATTTAATTTCAATTCATCCATCCATATCCATATCCGATCGATTAAGCGGGTTAATGGATGTCCGTTGGATATTAAAAAAAAAAACGTTAAAAATTTCCTAATATGAAATGAAACCAACAAATATTGTAACAAAAAAATAAATATAACGTAACATACGGAAATCTATTCACAAGAGCGTGTAACAATTATCGTCAATGAAGCATAATTTGTTACAATTATATGTAAACTTATATTTTAACAAATACAAATGTGTAATCTCTATGTTTATCGGTTAATCACACATGTTTTGATTGTCTTTAATCGTGGATTGTGACTTCACTATATGGTCGGAAGCAAAACTTGGTTCAGCGCGATATATTTATGCATTTCGATTTGTTATATAAATCAATAATCCAAAAAAATCTCTCAAATATACATTTAATTTTAAAAATTTACGACTTTATATATTCAATAACACATTAATAGTTTATGGTTTATATGTACGTGGATATGTAAATTTATATGTGTATATACCTATATATATGTATATGTATATGTATTTCGGGTTAATGGATAAATCCATGGATGATAACTTGTCATCCATATCCCATCCACTATTCATCCACATCCATATCCATATCCACTATTCATCCATTTAGATCGTCCGTATCCATCAATAAGTGGATGGATCGGGTGGATATCCATCGGATCGGGTGACAATTGCCATCCCTACTTGTTAGTATATGAAAGTTATGTGGAATTATGTGGAATGGGCGTTGTAGAGATTCGTGTATGAATATGTGTGTTTGTAACACCCACTTTAAGAGCCTAGTGGTAATTGGGTAATTTCCTGACTTTAAATTAATTGTTTAATGTGTTAGGAAATTTATTTGTTTATTTATTAAGTTATTGTAAATAATTAGTCAAAAAGTCAGATGACTTATTGTGACTAGTAAATTATTGTATGTTTTAACTTTATATAGTTAACAGTAAAATAAAATTGTTGGAATCGTAAATGGTTTTAGGTTCCATACAATAGGTTTGGAAGGGGACTAATATTAAGTGGATACGGAGTCGGTTAAAATGTTAGGCCGACTTATTTCTTTTGTTCTTAACTTTCCTCATTTGAAAAGTGAAACGCCCCAAAATCAGGACCATTTTTTTTAATAGCTTATTGAGGTCCCACATCCCGTACCGTTAATACCCTATGAGGAACGATCTCGAGTTAAGAAATCAAGTTTACTTAGGTGTATTATAAGAAAGTCTAGGTGCATCATTGGTTGTGCACTGCAGTTGGGTTGTGCACTGCAGTTGGGTTGTGCACAGACAGGCCTGCACAAGTCAATGCCAAATATAGAAATTCAAACGTATATAACTTTTAACTCGGTGCGAGTTATGACCTGAAATTTTACGAGCACCTTCATTTGACCACAAGGAAACTTTTCCTTTTTTGCACTTTTCCAAAGATTTGGACTCATGGGTAGTTTTCGGCTATTTTAATAACTTTTTGACAACTACTCAAATCACACACAACTGAATTCTACTCTTTTGCACACTTTCTTGACACTTTGAAACAAGTCTAAAACAATTGACACAATACACATACATGTATTATAACCCGTCTTACTTCTATAACTCATTTCATGCCTATTTTACCACCTTTTGACCCGTTTGGAAAATTTACCACTTTTCAACCAAAATGCCAACCAATCCCACACTTGTTTGACCAATTCAACACTATTGACAGTTTATCAACTTCAAGTTTGACCAACCAATAACATTTGTCACTTTACCACCATTTCATCAATTCTAATAAACCAAAACCAATCATATGACTTCATACCCTTTTTAAAACACAACCACTAGACTCTACAACACCTTTTGACTTTCAAAGTTAACTCTTACATATTGACCAACATATTTAATTTAAAAACTCTTCTTTTGGACGAATTACACAATTGATAATCAAAACAACGATTCAAATAGATGGAGCATTATCTAACCGCATAGCTAGCTCCATGATGCGTGTGAAAGCGTCATGTTTTATTATTTATAACTGAAAATACCTTATTAATACTATCACACAACCAGGCAAGAATACCCGATCGGAATAGTATAGCTATGGTAAGTCCAGATCGAACACAAGGAACACAAGAACGATGTTATTCAATTAAATTGGAATTATTAATAAAACAGTAAAATAGGGGGTACGTTTTAGTTCCGTACGAACGTTCAGTATGAACTAAATAACTAAACCAAATAACATAAAACTAGGTAAAAAGGAAAAGATAAACAATTGGAGATAGACATGTAATTGCTTAGAGTCTTCACCCTCAGATTCATATTATCCAGTTCATTGTGTTTTGATTGTCTGATTGTGATTTCTTTTATATTAACTTAGATACTAATCAAAGAATCCAAGTTAAATGTGAATTAACCAACGTTTCGGGTCTAACTAATTTCTATAACCTAGGGTCCAACATTAACATCGATCCAATGTCGCAAGAATTGTATGTTTCAATTGCGTGCTTTTCCCTAGATTACTCATTAAGTATTCATGACTTGTTATGATTAATCCTTTTGGTATGACTCAACAACACCTACTAATAATCTCTTATTAGCTTGCTCATTTTAGATTGATTAGTTACTAGTCTCTTAACCTATCAGATTCAACATATTTAGCAATGAATATAAACCTAGATTCATAATCATCAATAATTAGTAACATCAAAGGAACTCAATCTCAATGACATTATCAACCACGTTAAGTAGTAACTAACAATCACCAATAATCAAGGTTCTACGGATAACATAACAATCTTCAATCAGACAATTGATTCAAAACACAATTATAACCTTCAAACAATCATAATCCAAAATTATTACACTAAACAATATACATAAAATCTAATCCATGATTCAATTAAACCAAATCAGATTCATAATTTCAAACGAAACACATAGACCATGTTTGAATTGAAATCGGAACAAGATAAGCAAACCGAATCATAAACCGAATGAAGTAGGATCAATAGGAATTGATCCTAGACTTTTTCGCCCCCGAATTGCCATCGAATCGCTCCCGAAATGGGAGAAAAACCCCTCTGGTCGCCCCTGTTCGTATTGGTGAAGTTGTGAGAAAGTTAGGGTTTCAAATGATAAAAAATCGGTTTTAAACCCTCTGGCCGACATAGGATCGCGTCGCGACCATGTACGGTAGCGGCGCGACTGACATTGAATAGAGGCACGACTTGTTATGGTTGCGGCGTGACCTTCCCAAAATCCAAATGATCTGGATTTTTGATATGTTGTAGCCCTATGTGTTAGCTAAATTCTCTAACTTGAATCAACCCAATCGGAGTTCGTATGAGGAAGTTATGGCCAAAATACTAAAGCATAGCCGAAAACTCAGCATTTACACTTTTCTTCCATTTTTAGTTCATCTATCGTTCTCTTTCCGATTCAATCTTCTCTTGTCCATTGTTTTAGCAACTTTTCTTCACAATTAGCTCGTTTTCTGTTTCTTTTCGATCCAAGCTCCAATTAAACTCCTAAATGCAAATATGAACGAAATAAGTATCTTATTCATACAAAATGCATTAGAAACCTATCTAACAAAGGGGTAATTAGTACTATAATCTAGTACATTTTGGCGTTTATCACTCCATATCCACATTGTCTTCATGAAAGCATTAACCATTCACCTAAAAACATGAAACATGGAAGGGGTAAGCAACCACCGCTTAGTGAGCATATAAGATGTAACACCCGCCAAATTAGGGCTTTAATTAATGCCTAAACTACTTGTAATTACGTGTATTTAGTTTTGTAATACACTAAATATATGTAACGTTTTGGTGTAATTACATACACGCTTACGCGATTTATTGAATCGTACACTTACAATCCAGACGAGGTCCGACATTATTTATATGGACGTTGGTGACAAAACTTTTAAATAATGGGAATTAGCCAAACAAACATTATTTACACTAATATATTTTGTAAAATATATTACACGAAATTTGTATCGCTTAGAACACTCTCTACATGATGAAAACACACATTTTACTTTTAAAATGAACGAAAAACGGAATTAAGGAATGAGAAACACGAGACTCGGAACGGGTCGACCCTGACCCGCGGACCCAACCCGTGACCCGTGACCCATTTCCCCTTTTAAAAACCCTTTTTGGTTCTTTTACATCTCATTTCACCGAACTTCACCAACAAAACTCTCTTTCTTTTTCCCTCAAAACCGCAGCCCCAAATCCACCAAAAACACCATCAAAAATCGTTCATCATCATCATCCGGAACAAGCACGATGTAACAACCGGCAAACTAGGACTAGAATTAGTGCCTAATTCTTTGTTAATACATGTAATTAGTTCTGTGTTAGGCTAATTTATGTATCGGATTATATATTGGTAAATATATACAACTTTGCGATTTGATTTAAATCGTACGCGACTTAAATAGGACGAAATTCTATTCAATTTAATACGGACGTTGGTGACCAATTTTATTAAATAACATTGTTATGTCAAAAATATTATTAATAATATTTCGTATTCATTCGTATTGTACAATCCGAAAGTTACACAATTTAAAATGTTAAAACGCGCAACTAAATAAATTAACGTACATTTTATAACTCAAATATAAATTGTAAAATATTTAAATAAAATCTCGCGTAATAATTTGTATTTTTAAAACGTACATTTAATATTTAAAATAATTATTTACGATTAAACGACGGAGCAAACGAACACCGCACGGGGAGCGGGGACTGGAAAATGGGAGGATAACCTCCCATTCCCCACCTTTTCTTTTCATTTTCATTTTCTATTCTCTCTCTCTCTCTTTCTTTTACTCTCAATCACCAAACCACATTCATCACACAAAATCGCAAAATAACACCACGAAACATCGCCGAATCATACCACTCGTTTGGAGAAAAGTGACCACGGCAACACGATCTATATTCCTATCTTTTCGGATTTCTCATCCGACACTTTGTAAGTTTCCGACAAATCCCGACATCTCTCGTTTTTGATCATTTTTACTAGTTTGTAGTTTAAATAGGCTTATTATGTTCATATAAGGGTTGGGTAAAAGATTTGGACCGAACGGAAACCGGAAAACTCATTTTCGGCACATTTTCCGGCCAACAGACCGCTACGTCGCACCTGGCCAGGGGCCTCTGCGACGTCGCGACCTACGTCGCATAAAAACCTCAACGTCGCACTAGCGACGCAGCCTATTACGTCGCATTAACTTGCGGACGTCGCACATAGCGACGTAGACTTTAACGTCGCAAACCGAACCAACGTCGCATTAGCGACGTCGCCCCCTACGTCGCATTGATTTGCGAAGGTCGCATCATGCGACGTACCTGCCTACGTCGCACCTTACGTCGCTTGCAACGTCGCATGCTACGTCGCACAAACCAGAACCTTGAAAACTCACATTTTCACTAAGTGTCGAACTTTTACAACCTCAAATCCTTATACGATACGACTTATAAAACACTTTGGGACACTTTTGTAAGTGCAAAACATCAATAATTTGATAATAATACTTAAAGTTTATTATTCCAAACTCGTCACCAACGGGTCGTACATTTTTATACAAACGATAACAAACCAGCATTCGGACACATTGGGTTGTATGAACAACTAGCCTAGATGATCTTGCGAGACATCTACTTACTTGACATTACGTGTTTAGGCATTTGGAGGTTACGGGTTCGGAGAACCAACTGTTGATACTACTTACTCGTTTATTGATATAAACGCACTTGCAAAGACTCAGGTGAGTCTTACGGCCCCACTTTTACTGTTTTAACTTATTGGGGGAGATACATGCTACTGATTTTTCTTGAACACAAGTACTAAACTGTTTACTATACCAAACGGAATTGCATGAGTTACTTACTATTTACTGAAGTCTCTCCATCATATATCGTTAGTTATGTACTTAAGCGCGAACAGTAGTTAATGGATCCATTAGGGAAATGACCCTCCCCGCCCGGGGTAGTAGCGCTACCACGAACCGTTATGTATAAACGGGCGACTATTATTTCGTTTACTTATGCTTGCTCAATTTCGAGCATGTCACGGGAGCAACTGATTATTTACGGGTTAAGCTTCGATTATGAGCCTCATGGCAACGGTATAACTTGATTACTTTACTTTTGCGAGATTTGCAAATACTTGATATACGCCTACGGGCACTACTGATGAAATCTTGTGTTCAAACTGATTATTTACTGATAAACCTATGAGATTCACCAACCTTTTTGGTTGACCCTTTTTAGCATGTATTCTCAGGTACACTTACGGAGTAGGATCACTCCAGGATTACTAGCTAGAGTCGCATGATTTCCAAATTGCATTTAACGGAGATTCTTTGGCATTATCTTTTGTAACTATGGTTATGTAATAGAATCTCCCGCCACATACGCGGACTCTAGGCTTACTTATTTTTGTAAAGAAAACTATATGTTTTCAAACGATTTAATTATGAAATGTAATTATTTTACAAAACGTCTCATTTAGAGGTCGTTTGCTGTATATCTTGTGCTTTGTATATTGATTAGTAACACCCAAGTATGCTTCCGCAAACTGTTAAATTTGGGGGTGTTACAGATTGGTATCAGAGCCTAAGGTTATAGTGAACTAGGTTGCATTTAGTGGGCCTAGACTATGACCATTAGGCAGTATTCCCTTACTAGGCATGATTGGTTCAGGAATTACATCATACGACTTTAATTTAACATAGCCTGATCAACTATGTACAATTAAGGAAAGATGATGTGAGGTCTGAAATGGTTGTGTCGAACAGGAATGCGTTAGTTGACTCTGACCACGAGAGAACCGGACCATTACTTGATACGTGCTAGACTTTAGGCTGGATATTATATGCCTATATATATTAGCCTCGCCTTACTTACACTCTGCCACAGGAATGGCAAACACACCACCTAATCCGACACACTCTCACTCACGTGGGTCACGGAACCCACGAGTAGCCAGGAGGAACACAAGGTCACCTCGAACCAGCCCTTATCCTGTACATAACTCTCAGAACTCGGCACATCTCACGTTGCCAGTATTGGCTACCCAATTCCGCCGTCAGGAGCAAAGACTCGAAAACCTGGAACTGGAACAACACCGAATGACTTACCTGCTTCGTCAAGCTCTTGACCGCATATCACAACTACAGCGAGAACAAGAGGATACCAACCTCTCTGTAAGCATAATTCAGGATTCCATGACCGCCGAATTAGGTGCAGATGAACTTGTAAGAAACCGATTAGAAGAATGTGAACAGCGTTCACAGGAGACTGCGGATCATTCTCGAACACTAGCACAACGACTGGCCTTGGTTGAAGACAACGCCAGGCAAACCAACCGACTAGCAGAAACCGTGGACCGCCTTGTCGCGCTGATGGAACAAATTAATCTACATTAAGATTAGTGTAGTTTGTGTCTTGTAAATCTATCTCGTAATCTAGGGACTATCTAGCACTACTCTATAAACTAGTCGGATGTAACCATTCCCGACACCTTTTGTAATATCTCTGTAGGATGTAACTTTTGAACTCACTTTATCTATCAGATATCCTTTGTTATCTCAACTCACATTAATTGTCATTTTCCATGTTGATGTTATGTATTACTGCTTTTATACATGTACATCTGTGACAATTACAAGTTCATACAAAATCTCATGTATCTTCATTTCTTTTATTGAAGAATCATGCCGCCAAAGACACGACCATACACCGATGCCCAGATTACCTCCCTTATAACCCAGGCTGTTACTGAAGCCTTGGCTCGGAATACTCCACCAAATTCCTCGAGAAACAGCGATGCCGCTGAAACCTCTGCTGCTAAACCTTGTTCTTACAAGGACTTCCAGAACTGTAAACCTCTAAACTTTGCAGGTACCGAGGGAGCTATCGGTCTAATACGCTGGATCGAGAAAGTTGAATCGGTATTTCTTATCTGCAACTGTGCGGAGGGGGACAAAGTTAAGTTCTCTGTTAGTACTTTTACTGACACCGCACTCACGTGGTGGAACACCTATGCCCAAACTGTGGGCGTTGCCAATGCTTACAAACTCCCGTGGGAGGAGTTGAAGGAGATGTTAAGGGGTGAGTATTGCCCCAGGGATGAACTGAAACAACTGGAACTGGAATTCTGGAACCATAAGATGCAAGGTAATGATATCACCGGTTACACCAACCGTTTCCACCAGCTGGCACTTCTGTGCCCAACCATGGTCGATCCTGAGTACAAGAGGATCGAGAAATATATTGATGGATTGCCCGAAAAACTCCAGGATCTGGTGACTTCATCCAAACCAGGTACTATCCAGAACGCCATCCGTATGGCCCATGAATTCACGGCAAACGCTGTCCGCCGTAACACAACTTCAGCCCCACCTGCAAACAACAAACGAAAGTGGGAAGGAAACCCCAACTCGTCCAACCAGATCACCAACCGAAAGCCTGAGCCCCTTAGGGCTTATTCATCTGGCACTTCTGAAAGGAAAGGGTACGTTGGAAGCAGGCCCTACTGTCCCAAATGCAATCGTCATCACGACGGTTCCTGCCCTTGCACAAACTGCAAACGCTTTGGGCATCTGGCCAAGGATTGTCGAAACACCAGTGCCCCGAAGACTTGTTATGGGTGCGGAAGTCCTGGGCATTTTCAGAATAATTGCCCTAAGCAGAGAAACAACAACAACAACAACAACAACAAACGGAACAACAACCCTGCTCGTAGCAGAGCATTTGTCATCAAAGCTGGGGAAGCTAGAGAAGACCCGAATGTTGTAACGGGTACGTTTCTTCTCAACGATCTTACTGCTTCAGTATTATTTGATACCGGTGCTGATAAAAGTTTCATATCTGATGAGTTTTGCCCACTACTTAATATCACCCCTTCGGCCTTAGATGTTAAGTACACTGTAGAGCTCGCAAATGGTAAACTCATAGAAACCAGTAGTGTGATACCTAATTTCACTTTAAACCTCGCAAACGAAACCTTCTCAATCGATCTAATGCCTGTTGAACTAGGAAGTTTTGATGTCATCGTGGGTATGGACTGGTTGTCCAAGCACCGGGCCGAAATTGTTTGCCATGATAAAATCGTCCGGATCCCTCTCGCCGACGGTAGTACCTTAATCATACAGGGGGAGACCGGTGGGTCGAGACTAAACTTAATCTCCTGTTTAAAAACCCGAAAATTTCTGAGAAAGGGTTACCCCGCAATACTCGCGCACATCACGGAGAAAAAGTCGGAGGAGAAGCGACTTGAAGATATGCCAATCGTTAGAGACTTTCCCGAAGTCTTTCCAGAAGAACTACCAGGTTTACCTCCACCTAGACAGGTTGAGTTCTCGATTGATCTCGTGCCGGGTGCCGCACCGGTGGCCCGAGCACCGTACCGCCTAGCTCCATCTGAACTTCAGGAGTTGTCCACTCAGTTACAGGAACTCCTGGATAGAGGATTCATTAGACCGAGTTCTTCACCTTGGGGAGCTCCGGTCTTATTTGTCAAAAAGAAAGACGGTTCATTCAGAATGTGCATTGACTACCGAGAGTTGAACAAACTAACCGTCAAGAACCGATACCCACTTCCTCGAATCGATGATCTGTTCGATCAACTCCAAGGATCAAGCTGTTATTCAAAAATTGATCTTCGATCAGGTTATCATCAGTTGCGTGTTCGCGATGCTGACATCCCAAAAACCGCATTCAGAACCCGTTACGGGCACTACGAGTTCCAAGTGATGCCCTTTGGTCTAACCAACGCACCGGCTGTATTCATGGACCTTATGAATCGGGTGTGCAAACCTTACCTCGACAAGTTTGTCATTGTTTTTATCGATGACATCCTTATCTATTCGCGAAACGAACAGGAACACGCACAACACCTCAGAACCATCCTAGAACTACTTAGACACGAGGAGCTTTACGCCAAATTCTCTAAGTGTGAGTTCTGGATAAACACCGTTCAATTCCTTGGACACGTTATCGACAGTCAGGGAATTCATGTAGACCTGTCGAAAATCGAAGCAATCAAGAACTGGCAAGCACCAACCACTCCCACCGAGGTACGCCAATTCTTAGGATTGGCCGGTTACTACCGTCGTTTCATCGAAAACTTCTCAAAAATTGCCAAACCCCTCACGGTGCTGACTCAGAAGGAAAAGAAATTTGATTGGACCGATAAACAAGAGTCGGCATTTCAACTCTTGAAATCCAAGCTTTGCAGTGCACCCATTCTATCTCTACCCGAAGGCACCGATGACTTCGTGGTATACTGCGATGCTTCTCACCAAGGTCTCGGTTGCGTGCTGATGCAACGAGACAAGGTCATTGCTTACGCCTCCCGACAACTTAAAGTTCACGAGAAAAACTACACAACTCACGACCTCGAGCTAGGGGCCATGGTATTCGCCTTAAAAATCTGGAGACATTATCTTTATGGTACCCGCAGCACTGTATTCACCGACCACAAAAGTCTCCAACACATTTTCAACCAGAAAGATCTTAACATGAGGCAACGTAGATGGGTTGAATTACTCACCGATTATGACTGTGAGATCAAATATCATCCGGGCAAAGCAAACGTGGTTGCTGATGCTCTCAGTCGTAAGGAACGAACAAAACCACTCCGAGTCCGGGCACTCAGTATTACCATTCATAACGATCTCACCACCCAAATACATCTTGCCCAACTCGAAGCCCTGAAACCCGATAACTTCAAGAACGAGGCCTTGCGAGGCATGGATAAACAATTCGAGATCAGACCCAACGGAGTTAGGTATTTCTCTAACCGAATCTGGTTGCCTAATTTCGGAAACCTGAGGGACTTGGTAATGGATGAAGCCCACAAGTCCAAGTATTCTATCCACCCGGGATCCGACAAAATGTATCACGGCATCAAGGAGTTTTACTGGTGGCCGAATATGAAAGCTGACATTGCTTTGTACGTCAGCAAATGCTTAACTTGTTCCAAGGTCAAGGCCGAGCACCAAAGACCTTCCGGATTGCTCCAACAACCTGAAATTCCTCAATGGAAATGGGAGCAAATTACCATGGATTTCATAACCAAACTACCTAAATCGGTGAGCGGTTGCGATACCATTTGGGTGATCGTCGATCGTCTCACCAAATCGGCTCATTTCTTGGCAATCAGAGAAACCGACAAGATGGAACGCCTTACGCAAATTTACATCAAAGAAATCGTTTGCCAACATGGTGTCCCTCTCTCGATTATTTCTGACAGGGATGCCCGTTTCACATCTCGCTTCTGGCAATCACTCCAAAAATCATTGGGTACCCGTCTCGATATGAGCACCGCGTACCACCCTCAGACCGATGGCCAGAGCAAACGAACTATTCAGACACTGGAAGACATGCTACGAGCCTGCGTAGTTGATTCCGGTACAAATTGGGGAAAGACATCTACCGTTGTGCGAGTTCTCGTACAACAACAGCTATCACGCCAGCATTAAAGCTGCACCTTTTGAGGCACTGTACGGTCGTAAATGCCGATCACCGATCTGTTGGACTGAAGTGGGAGAGAGTCAACTCACTGGTCCTGAACTCATACATGAAACCACAGAGAAAATCGTTGAAATCCAAAACCGACTCAAAGCCGCGCGTGATCGTCAGAAAAGCTATGCTGACGTGAGACGCAAGCCACTCGAGTTCCAAGTTGGGGATCGAGTACTCTTAAAAGTATCGCCTTGGAAAGGCGTAATCCGATTCGGCAAACGCGGAAAATTAAACCCCAGGTACATTGGACCTTTTGAGATCCTCGAGAAAATAGGTCCAGTGGCATATCGATTGCAGCTGCCCTCTGAACTCAGCAGCGTGCACCCTACCTTTCACATTTCTAACTTAAAGAAATGTCTGTCTGACGAGACACTTATTATCCCCCTTGACGAGATTCGCATAGATGACAAACTACATTTCGTTGAGGAACCTGTCGAAATTATGGACCGTGAGGTCAAACAACTGAAACAAAGTCGTATTCCAATCGTCAAAGTCAGGTGGAATTCGCGGCGCGGTCCGGAATTCACTTGGGAACGGGAAGACCAAATACGACTCAAGTATCCCCACTTATTCACCGATTCTGCCCCTAACGCGACTTCGACTTAAATTTCGGGACGAAATTCTTTTAACAGGGGGAGAATGTAACAACCGGCAAACTAGGACTAGAATTAGTGCCTAATTCTTTGTTAATACATGTAATTAGTTCTGTGTTAGGCTAATTTATGTATCGGATTATATATTGGTAAATATATACAACTTTGCGATTTGATTTAAATCGTACGCGACTTAAATAGGACGAAATTCTATTCAATTTAATACGGACGTTGGTGACCAATTTTATTAAATAACATTGTTATGTCAAAAATATTATTAATAATATTTCGTATTCATTCGTATTGTACAATCCGAAAGTTACACAATTTAAAATGTTAAAACGCGCAACTAAATAAATTAACGTACATTTTATAACTCAAATATAAATTGTAAAATATTTAAATAAAATCTCGCGTAATAATTTGTATTTTTAAAACGTACATTTAATACTTAAAATAATTATTTACGATTAAACGACGGAGCAAACGAACACCGCACGGGGAGCGGGGACTGGAAAATGGGAGGATAACCTCCCATTCCCCACCTTTTCTTTTCATTTTCATTTTCTATTCTCTCTCTCTCTCTCTCTTTCTTTTACTCTCAATCACCAAACCACATTCATCACACAAAATCGCAAAATAACACCACGAAACATCGCCGAATCATACCACTCGTTTGGAGAAAAGTGACCACGGCAACACGATCTATATTCCTATCTTTTCGGATTTCTCATCCGACACTTTGTAAGTTTCCGACAAATCCCGACATCTCTCGTTTTTGATCATTTTTACTAGTTTGTAGTTTAAATAGGCTTATTATGTTCATATAAGGGTTGGGTAAAAGATTTGGACCGAACGGAAACCGGAAAACTCATTTTCGGCACATTTTCCGGCCAACAGACCGCTACGTCGCACCTGGCCAGGGGCCTCTGCGACGTCGCGACCTACGTCGCATAAAAACCTCAACGTCGCACTAGCGACGCAGCCTATTACGTCGCATTAACTTGCGGACGTCGCACATAGCGACGTAGACTTTAACGTCTCAAACCGAACCAACGTCGCATTAGCGACGTCGCCCCCTACGTCGCATTGATTTGCGAAGGTCGCATCATGCGACGTACCTGCCTACGTCGCACCTTACGTCGCTTGCAACGTCGCATGCTACGTCGCACAAACCAGAACCTTGAAAACTCACATTTTCACTAAGTGTCGAACTTTTACAACCTCAAATCCTTATACGATACGACTTATAAAACACTTTGGGACACTTTTGTAAGTGCAAAACATCAATAATTTGATAATAATACTTAAAGTTTATTATTCCAAACTCGTCACCAACGGGTCGTACATTTTTATACAAACAATAACAAACCAGCATTCGGACACATTGGGTTGTATGAACAACTAGCCTAGATGATCTTGCGAGACATCTACTTACTTGACATTACGTGTTTAGGCATTTGGAGGTTACGGGTTCGGAGAACCAACTGTTGATACTACTTACTCGTTTATTGATATAAACGCACTTGCAAAGACTCAGGTGAGTCTTACGGCCCCACTTTTACTGTTTTAACTTATTGGGGGAGATACATGCTACTGATTTTTCTTGAACACAAGTACTAAACTGTTTACTATACCAAACGGAATTGCATGAGTTACTTACTATTTACTGAAGTCTCTCCATCATATATCGTTAGTTATGTACTTAAGCGCGAACAGTAGTTAATGGATCCATTAGGGAAATGACCCTCCCCGCCCGGGGTAGTAGCGCTACCACGAACCGTTATGTATAAACGGGCGACTATTATTTCGTTTACTTATGCTTGCTCAATTTCGAGCATGTCACGGGAGCAACTGATTATTTACGGGTTAAGCTTCGATTATGAGCCTCATGGCAACGGTATAACTTGATTACTTTACTTTTGCGAGATTTGCAAATACTTGATATATGCCTACGGGCACTACTGATGAAATCTTGTGTTCAAACTGATTATTTACTGATAAACATGTGAGATTCACCAACCTTTTTGGTTGACCCTTTTTAGCATGTATTCTCAGGTACACTTACGGAGTAGGATCACTCCAGGATTACTAGCTAGAGTCGCATGATTTCCAAATTGCATTTAACGGAGATTCTTTGGCATTATCTTTTGTAACTATGGTTATGTAATAGAATCTCTCGCCACATACGCGGACTCTAGGCTTACTTATTTTTGTAAAGAAAACTATATGTTTTCAAACGATTTAATTATGAAATGTAATTATTTTACAAAACGTCTCATTTAGAGGTCGTTTGCTGTATATCTTGTGCTTTGTATATTGATTAGTAACACCCAAGTATGCTTCCGCAAACTGTTAAATTTGGGGGTGTTACACACGAGGATCACCATCTCGAGCTCTTCATCTTCATCTTCTTCGTTTTCAATTTTGAGGTATAAAATGTTAAAACTCTTTTAAATTACTTATTAAGCTTTGATTTACATGCTAGAACGTTTACTCAACAAGATTATGTCCAAAAATCCGGCCGAAAACCCTTTAAAAATCGAAAATCACTTGAAAAACACTGACAGTTCATCTCGCGAGTTGAGATCCCAGATCTCGGCCGTCCTGCGAGTCGAACCGAGATCTCGACTCGCGAAGCCAAACTGCGAATCGAACCCACTCGCGAGTTGACTCGCGAGTCGACCTGCGAGTTAACTTGCGAGTTGAATAACGAACCGAAACCAACTGCGAGGCGACCCGACCTGCGAGTTGACTTGACCCGCGAACTGACCTACCTTGCGAGTCGAGACCGGCGAGTCGAGACTTACTAACCCACTTGTCCTGCGAGTCCAAACTCAACTCGCCTCGTAAACCAGCCTCGTACAACAGTT
Organism: Helichrysum umbraculigerum; assembly: GCA_949592205.1. Taxonomy (NCBI): domain Eukaryota; kingdom Viridiplantae; phylum Streptophyta; class Magnoliopsida; order Asterales; family Asteraceae; genus Helichrysum; species Helichrysum umbraculigerum. The sequence continues at coordinate 52,537,743 of CATIUR010000007.1, forward strand.
TCAGCCCTTGAAAAATCTTGGTCAATTTCCCTGATTTTAGATTTCAAATGCGTTTTCGATAAAGCAATATAGTAGAAATAAAATTTTTCCCAGCCAGGGTGTAACACCCGCCAAATTAGGACTAGTAATTAGCGCCTAATCGTATGTTAATACATGTAATTAGTTCTGTGTTAGACTAATTAATGTATCGAATTATATATATTGTTGAATATATACGAAAATGCGATTTGATTAAATCGTACGCAAATTAAATCGAATGTATTTCGGTTCCATAAATACGGACGTTGGTGACAAATTTTATTAAGTAACACTATTATGTTAAAAATATTATTCTAATAATATTCAAATTTCAATTCGTATCGTACAAACAAAACAAAATAACTTACATTTTTGTAACTCAAATATAAATTGATTAGTAAAATATTTAACTAAAATATCGCGTAATAAATTTGTATTTTTAAACTTACCATTTAATATGTAAAATAATTATTTAACGTTTAAACGACGGAGCAAACGAACACCGCATGGAGAACGGAGACTGAAAAGTTGATGGATAACCCCCCCAACTCTCCCCTTTCTTTCTTCATTCTCCCTCCACCCACTCTCTTCTCTCATTTTCTCTCTAAAAAGAAAAACCACCACCACCCCATTAAATCGCCAAAAAGGAACACGAAACGCACTCGGATCACCATACTCGTTTGGAGAAAAACGACCACGACATCACGATCTATCATCCTACCTTTTCGGATTTTTCATCCGACACTTTGTAAGTTTCCGACAAATCCCGAAATCTCTCGTTTTTAAGTGTTTTTGCTTGTTAGTGGTTTGTAACAACTTATAATGTCCATAAATGGGTTGGGTAAGAGTTTTGGACCGAACGGAAACCGAAAAACTCGTTTTCGACACATTTTCCGGCCATCAGACCGTAACGTCGCTTTTGGACCCAAATTTATGCGACGTCAGCTTCAACGTCGCAAAACCCCTCGTGACGTCGCATGGTGCGACGTCAGTCACAAAGTCGCATTAAATTGCGACGTCGCAGATAGCGACATCAGCCTTAACGTCGCTAATACCTCACCACGTCGCGCTTAGCGACGCAAGCCCTTACGTCGCAGAAATTAACAACGTCACATTAAATTGCGAAAGTCGCACATAGCGACGCCATGATCAACGTCGCAGTCAGGACCTGCGACGTCGCACCCAACGTCGCACAAACCAGAAAACACAGATTTTCACTAAGTGTCGAGACCCTAGATTTTATCACTTGATTTCACCCAATTTCAAGTCCAGATGCGTTTCAAGTCCAGCTCGACCCCAGCCAGGGGCTCTGCCCCTTGGACCCCGCCAGGGGCTGCCGCCCCTTGGACCCCGCTACCAGGGGCGCTGCCCCCGGACCCCCGTACTTAGATTCCGTAGGCATATTTTTCACCAAGTGTCGAACTTGCACAATTTCAATTACTCGTGTGATACGACTTCTAAAACACATTGAAACATACTATTCAAGTATAACGTTTCGAGACCAAAATAATAATAGTTGAGATTATTATTACCAATCCGTCACCAACGGGCCGTACATATTTTCAAACATTCGAATCAATCAACCAAATGTAATTTGGACATTCTAGTTGGACAGACAACTACAAGGTAGTCTTGATAGATACCTACTCACATTTATAACCATCGCGTGTCGTGGACACCCTCAGGTTACAAGTCTTTGGACTTCATTACTCGGCTAATCAATCAAAGTTTATTAAGTTAAACTCGCTAGACTCAGGTGAGTCTCATAGCCCATCTTTTTACTGTTTTACTCAGGGATGTAATATATTGCTCATTTTTAACATGTGAACGCAAGTACAAACATTTCATATACTACATGAGTTTTTTTTCACAACTAATCATTTAAAGTCCTCCGTCAGCATAGTTGTTAATACGTTGTAGCGTGAATATTAGTATATGGTACCATATAGGATTGACCCTCCTCGTTCGGGTTAGCAAGCACTAACCGGGTAAACGGACGTACTAATATTTGGGAAGACGAATGTTGATTAGGCATTCGTGGAGGCACCTCGCCCGGAAATCTCTATAGGGGACCCGGCCCTCGAGTTAAGCTCAACTATGTGCTCATGGCTGTATACATATACGTTATCAATTGCTGGATGCAATTCAATCATTATTAAATCTTGCGGTTCATACTATATTACTTGATTTCAAACCTGTGAGCTCACCAGCTTTAGCTGACCCATTTAGCATGTATCGCAGGTACCAAGCAGTAGATTGCTTCGGCTTCAGGACTTTTAGCTCGAGTCAGCATACAGACGATTGAGATTTTCTTGCATTAGTATATTTTGTACAAGTACTTATGTACTGAAATCTCCTTTTATTTAAACTCGAGCTATGTAAAGCTATAAATGTTGTAAACATTTTCAATATTAATATATTTTGTTAAAACGACGCATATAGAGTCGTTTACTATATATCTTTGTGCTTTGTTATTGATTAGTAACACCCAAATCGTGCTTCCGCAAATCATAAAATTTGGGGGTGTTACACAGGGGCTCTGCCCCTTGGACCCCGCCAGGGGCTGCCGCCCCTTGGACCCCGCTACCAGGGGCGCTGCCTCCGAACCCCCGTCATTAGATGTTGTAAATACTTTTTGCACTAAGTGTCAAACACTTACAAATAACGAAACTTGATTCAACGATACATATAATAATAACACTTTTGGATTATTATTACAAACCGTCACCAATGGGCCATACTTGTTTCCAAACTATAAACGGATTACTAAACAAACGCTTGGACATTTCCTAGTTGAGTGGGCAACTAGCATGGGTGATCTTTTAAGACACCAACTTATTTACTTGTTTACTTACAACCTTGTGCGTTTCGGACGCCAGAAGGTTTCAGGGTTCTGAGAACCGACATACGGACTTACATCCGCCTTACTTGACTAGACTCAGGTGAGTCTTACGGCCCCACTTTTACTGTTTTTATACTTTGGGGGAGATACTTAGCAACTGTTTTACATATGAACACAATGTACTGAACTGATTACTCTACTTTTTACACACATTGCATGAGTTATTTTTATCCACTGAAAGCCTCCTATCATAAGTTGTTAGTTATGGACTTAAGCGCGATTACTAGTAAATGGATCCATTTGGGATTGACAATCCCTGCCTGGGGTAGTAGCGCTACCACGGATTTCACCGTAAAAACAGGCATATTAGTATTTGTTTCTTATGAGTGTTCGGATAGCACTCACGGGGGTACTCTATATGATACTTAATTGAATCATATTTACACACTGTTAAGCTTCAACTTGTGGGCTCATGGCACTTGTGATGATTTACTGATTTACTTACTTTGCTTGATAGCAATACGGGTACATACTTGTGGTTCATAACGCTTATTTAATACTAAACCTGTAAGATTCACCGACCTTTTTGGTTGACACTTTTAGCTTTGTATCTCAGGTACACAGACGGAGTAGGATTTCCCCTGGACACTAGCTAGAGTCGCATGATTTCTACCTTGCATCTAACGGAGATTCTTAGCATTATCTTTTGTATATTATGATTATGTAATAGAATCTCCCGCTATACGCGTGGGCTCTAGGGAACTACATTTTTGTAACTGAAAACATTATGTTTTCAAACATTTATTATATGGAAATGTAACTATTTTACAAACGTTGCATATAGATGTCGTTAGCTTTACTTTTGTGCTGTGATATTTGATTAGTAGCACCCCAAAACTTGCTTCCGCTAAACAGTGAAATTGGGGGTGTTACATAAGAAACTAATTAAGCCTTCAACCACATATCATCAACATGAAACACAAATAATCAACAACATAGCTAATTTTACTCCACATCTTCATATTACCACATAAGAAACAAATACATAACGAATCCGGACCCTAAGAAACAAGGCATCGTTAGAAACAAGGCTTGGTGGTATCAAATCACGTCGAAATGAATACCACATATTTCACAAACAAGTCTAGTGTTGGGTTTTCTATTCCCTAACTAGATTAACTTATGCAGCGGAAAATAACAATTAATCTAGAGCAACTAGGAAACTAAACCCTAAAGGACCGCTACTTAATAAAGCTATTAATAATAACAAAATAAATAGATAAATGAAAAAATACTAACATTTGAGAAAACCAATTTCTCACGCGCAGACCACCTCGCAGAACCTTCACGCAGACTCCTTGCTCGACCTTCCATGCTTTGGATGGCAAGTGCCCAAAGTAGAACACCTCTAATGTTTCACACCCGTGAACCAAGAGAAACTCCAAATCCTAGGGTCCCGACTCTACGTCGTGTAAACTCTTAAAAGGATTAGGAATGAGAAAGTAAGAAAGAGACGAATTCAATTCGAATCTGGGATGCTTGGAAACCATGGATTAGGCCTCTATTTATAGGGGAGGAGGAAGCCTTGGAGTTTATACTCCAGCTGATGTGGGACAACTGAATTCGGTCTCCAACCGCCGGTGGGAGCTTCCAACCGCCGGTTGGACTTAATTCCTACCCAAGTAATTACGCGTCAACTCCTGGTCAAACCCTAATCCATCCAATCGCCGGTTGAACCTTCCAACCGCAGGTTGAACCTTCCAACCGCAGGTTGGAACTCGTTTCCAGAATATTCCTTTTAGTTTCTATTTAATATCCGATTAATAAACTAACTAAACATTCTTTATTGTTTCCGTTAATTACTTTTAGATTCTAATTAATTTATCAACATTGATAAATTAACAAACAAATTAATTAACTATAATATTAATTCCAATTAATATTATCTCTCTTATTGTTTCTCTTACTGTTCATCGAGGGCAACCCAAAAAGGACTCTACCTTTAGAATAGTCTTACCAATTAGTTATGACCTTGGACACTATTTCCAACAGTCTCCCACTTGGACAAGTCATAAACTACTATTGGTCCGTCTCTATCCTAAGTAGAGGTGCCATCCAATGCATCTGCCGAACTCTGATCATATCCAGTGACAATCCTTTTAGATAAGTGATCATATATTCCTTTGTTTCTGATATCGTATGAAACTGGGACATGGATTTAATCAATCTCCAGATTCAAGATTATGTTTTCTGATTTCCGATCAATTTTGACTATATGGGACTACTGAATTGTACATATCAATTTAGTCCTGGCTTGGCCAAGCACTTTATGAGTCAACATTTAATCATCAGAGGGCCCAGAGATATCGCTTTTCCATTTAGGCAAAAGGAACAAATTAATTTCGCATACATAGTAATAGTCAACTCATCATGTCATACCTAGCGTATCCTTTATGACTGACATTTACGCACAGCGTTTGAATAATCTAAAGTATAACAGACTTGAAAACTAGAAACTCATGTATCTCCATTTTAAGAATATAAGATATTATCATCTCAGAGTTACTCGTGATTTCAATCCATGAAGTAACTTCCATGAGTGCGGGTTTCTCCTATACTTAAATCCCCATTAAGTACCCATGAGTGTTGCAGCAATCTCCATGCAATGTCTAATCTCCATAGACAATCTACTAACACTCCATAACAGTCTTAATTCACCACATACTTCCTATAGTGTGATCGACTGAGGAGGTTTGAGTGAATCTAATTACTCTAGAAGTGGTGTCTAAACCTGCTAAACTGAAACACAATGATAAACGATAGTTATTGGTAGAACTCCTTCCAATAAATAATCTCCATCATTTATCACCAAGTCTATTCTAGTTCCCATCATTGTTTGTAATGTTTCAAAATCAAACAACTAAAACTTTATCTCGTAAACCTATGCTCCTAGCATGTTTACTGATCCTGTGTCCATCACAATCACGTGTCTCTTTTCTTCCTTTGAACAAAATGGTATTTTCTTAAATGTGCCTTGGACTTTCCATCACCATATAACATTTCAATGGGATTCGTACTATTGGAGCATCTTCAAGATCACCAATGAAATTCCTCATCCTTATGACTTCTTTTAAGTCTCGCAAGTTTCAATATTCCCAGATTCCCATCTGTTATTGTATCTTGCTTTGAACCTTTCAAAGTTATTGTTACCCCATTCAGTAAGAATACCCAACTAGACTGTGAACGACTATCATCTCTATCTGTTTGTAGACTTACGTTACTATAACCCGTTACTCTAAGTTTCTCTTCTCCACCATAATCTAAGAACCTGTCTTTGGTATTTCTTAAATACTCAAGAATATTCTTTACAACTATTTTATGACCTTTACCAGGATTCTGCTGATGCCGACTCACTATGCTCCATGAAAATGAGACATCGGGTTTTGTACTCGTCATGGCATATATGATCGATCCTATAGCCAAAGCCTATGGGACTCGATTCATTTAGTCCAATCTTATGCAGTCTTTGGACACTAATCTTTTAGTAATCTTTATGCCATGATTTAAGGGTAGATTCCCTTTCTTAGAATTCTCTATTTAAAAAAACTTTTCAAAATTTCATTCTAAGTATATGTCCTGGTTAAGTCATTTGAGACATTTTCAACATATCTCTGTAAATCTTTGTACCAAGAATATATTGTATCTTCCAAATCTTTCACAGCGAAATATTCTCCCAATCAACTCTTTACACCTTGTAATGTTGGGATTACATTTCCTATGAGTATTATATCTTTCATATAATACCAGGAAGACTACAATGCTCCCACTGACTTTGACACATATGCTGGACTCACCTTTGCTTCTAGAAAATCTAAACTGTTTGACTTTCTCATGGAAGCAGAGATTCCAACTACAAGAAGCCTATCTAATTCATGAAGCCTACACACTCTATTAGGATACTTTGCATTTTCAGAACCTTCCGATTGTGTTTTGAACACATCCTCTGTCAGTTTCCTGTTAAGGAAAGTGGTTTTGACATTCATCTGCCAAATTTCATAACAATGAAATGCAGCTATTGTAAGCAATATCCTAATTGACTTTATTTCAGCTATTGGTGAGAAGGTTTCCTCATAATCAATCCCGAAGGTTTGAGTATAGCCTTTCGCTACCATCCTAGCTTTATAAGTGTGTACTTCCCATCCATGTCTATCTTCCTCTTGAAGATACACCTACAACTCACTGTCTTGAGACTAAGTGTAGTGCCAACCAAATTCCAAACTTGGTTGTCAAACATAGATTGAATCTTACTTTTCACAACTTCCTTCCACTTGGCAGCCTTAGGGCCTGCCATCGCTTCCTTTGTAGTTAGCAGACTCATCTAATTTAATTTAATTAGTGTACTGTCACTAATCTTATCATGTTCTTCTTTATGGAAACGATAATAGAACCGAGGAGGTTTGCTAAATGTGCAACTGCGAGCGGGAAATAATATGCCATCAAGTTCAACAGGTGTTACCACCTCTTGTTGAGTATCAGTGTTTACTATAGTTTTGTCATCGGTCGATCCTTGAATCTTTTCAAGATCAATTGTACTCCCACTGTCCTCTTTAGATGTTATTTCTCATTCAGGAAACACTCCTTTTTGAGCAACAAATATCTAAACGACTTTTGTGGTCAACGATGAAAAGATACCTTTCAGATCTAGCTTCTAGTCTGTGCTAAGTTTCTCGTCTAACGCTAACTTCACAACCTTAGATCTGGATGTTCCTAAGAGAAGAACCTTTTCTCTTCCACATCTCATAAGTCATCTTTGAAACTTTCTTGGTGTATTATATTTAAGATATGTGCGACTGTCTATAATGCCTAACCCTATAAGCTTATTAGAAGTGTTACCTGACTCATCATTGATTGAACCTTGTCTAACAGGATTCTTCTTCTCCTCTCAGCTACTCCATTCAGTTATGGTGTTCTAGGAGGAGTTAATTTTTGAAATTATTCCATAATGTCTATGATGATCAAGAAAACCGATACTAAGGTCTTCTCCTCCCCTTTTGGATCAGAGTACCTTTTTCTTTCTGCCCATTTGGTTCTCTATTTCGTCCTACCACCTTTTGAACTTTCAAAAGTGTCTGACTTATGTTTAATCAGATAAACATATCCATGCCTACTGAAGTAATTAGCAACATAGTAGCGATTTCCATCTTTTGTGGCGCATCGGAATGGTCGACATACATCCATGTATACCAAGTCGAACAATCCATCACTTCTTTCATATAACATGTGAATAGTGATTTAGTCATCTTGCTCAATAAACAAGATTTGCACACATCATCCGATTAAAGGTCGAATGATTCCAACACTCCATACTTTTGGAGTTTGGGCGATATTCTTTCTTGTTTACGTGCCTTAGACGATATTGCCACAATTTGGATCAAGCTCTTTAGACGAACCAACATTTAAATTTCTTTGCTGACATATTCAACATTTTCATATATGCCTTTGCAAGTAGACGCTTTATCACCATTTTCATTTCCAAATGAAAACTGATAATTCTCTTTAAACAAGCATGAAATGAATCTATGTTACTTGTCAAATCTGACGAATAACAGCAATTATTTAAATGCATCCTAACTCCTGATTCTAGCATGAGCTCAACTTTCCAATGGGCATGACTCTCTTGTTTCCCATGACATAGTTGAGCTCTCAATGCTTCAAACTTCTACTTTCCTTTAGGCCTTGCAATACAGTGCAAATGTGAGTACCACACCCTGTATTCAAGTCCTACGAATTAGAAGTCGTAGTATTGTGGAGTTCGATTATTTATATACCTGAATCCTTTACAACCTTACTGTCTTTAAGGTCCTTCAGATATTTTGAGCAGCAACGCTTCTAGTGCTTCTCTGTGTTGCAGTATCACACACTGATTCCTTTGGATCATTGCTGGTGCATTTTCAGAATCAATCTTTCTCTTAGCCCCACGATTGGACTTTCCATTCGTAGCTATTCCAGATCTCTTCCTTTCCTTTGCATCACGACCAATTGACAACACAGGAGCTGCTAAGCCAAAAAGGCACATCAATCTTCTTGATCCTTTGCTCAGTAATTTTGGAGTTCCATTATTCAGGTCTCTTTCTCATTCAAAACCATTTGACATGAGGTTACAAATTGTTTGTAGACAGCTGGCTGACCGGACAGTATTATGTTGACCAAAACTTAGTATCAATCATCATAATATTTCCGGTGAGCTTTAATCTCTTCTTGGGCTGATCATTATCAATAGTGGGAATTTACTTATATTGAGAATATACTCCTTATTCTTGTCGGGAACATATTCCTTGTTCTCGTACCTACGGTTTCACAGCTCATCGAGAACATACTCTTGTTCCTTAGAGTGAACCTAGGGTTACATCACCCGTCCATACAGATTGAACTGGTAAGTCTTTCCCTCCCAAGAACTGAGAGTTGTGAGAAGTTTAGGTTATTTGCGGAATTAGGAACGGGAGGATTATTACCATTTTCAAAAGGTATTATTGAGATAAAAACTATTTTAGTTAGTCTGACTATTCCTTAATTAATTACCCAATTTCTAATTAAGGCTAGGATCTATATTTTCAGTTTTATGAAAAGGGTCGCCATAATCATATAACAAAATACTTTTATCTATTTCATTTCTATGAAACTCCTAGATCTTTGAGATTCATCGATACCTATCAATGGCATGTTAATCTCGGTTATGCTCATCTACCATTCATGACTGGTATGCCGAGGATCATGAACTAGATGGTGAACCAACAATGCAAACCCCGCGTGGTGCCTGGCTCGAGTACGCTCGAGAATCACGAGTTCCACATCACCTCTCAATATGTCCTCACATTAATGTGTCGGTTAACCACACACGCTCCATTAACAGTCCATACGAGAGATGTGCGGTTTTCATGGGTTAGCATACTTTTCACATTTTTCTATAGCTAAAACGGGATTTTGTTTTACTATTTTAAGCCTACTTTTAATCTTGACATCATCCTATCAAAAGTCCTCGGTAGCTCCATTGAACGCACAAAGAAGCGGAGAAGCAGGTCAGCGCGAAGCTTATTAAAAACCTACTTCTTTAGGGAAGCAGAGCGACCGGCCTTATACCTCTCTTATAGTTTGTTCTCCATGGGTGAGCCGATTTATCAATTGACTGACGATATATTTAGACTTAAATTTATACATATATATAAATCATATTATATATAAGGTCTCTCTTAAACATTTAATGTTCAGGGTTCTATTTTAAAACATTTTAAAATTGAGCATATATTTTAAACCATTAAAATACTAAGGTCTAATTAGTAAATAAATTAACTGTATACATATATAAATCTATTATACATATATATTTAATTTAGTTATTTGGACAAAATAAAATACAGTTTTATTTCCAAATAATATAATTTATCTACATTTTGTATTGCTAACCTTATTAAGCCTACGCTCTGATACCATTGTTGGGTTTTCTATTCCCTAACTAGATTAACTTATGCAGCGGAAAATAACAATTAATCTAGAGCAACTAGGAAACTAAACCCTAAAGGACCGCTACTTAATAAAGCTATTAACAATAACAAAATAAATAGATAAATGAGAAAATACTAACCTTTGAGAAAACCAATTTCTCAAGCGCAGACCACCTCGCAGAACCTTCACTCAGACTCCTTGCTCGACCTTCCATGCTTTGGATGGCAAGTGCCCAAAGTAGAACACCTCTAATGTTTCACACCCGTGAACCAAGAGAAACTCCAAATCCTAGGGTCCCGACTCTACGTCGTGTAAACTCTCACAAGGATTAGGAATGAGAAAGAGAGAAAGAGACGAATTCAATTCGAATCTGGGATGCTTGGAAACCATGGATTAGGCCTCTATTTATAGGGGAGGAGGAGGCCTTGGAGTTTATACTCCAGCCGAAGTGGGACAACTGAATTCGGTCTCCATCCGCCGGTTGGACTTAATTCCTGCCCAAGTAATTATGCGTCAACTCCTGGTCAAACCCTAATCCATCCAACCGCCGGTTGAACCTTCCAACCGCCGGTTGGAACTCGTTTCCAGAATATTCCTTTTAGTTTCTAATTAATATCCGATTAATAAACTAACTAAACATTCTTTATTGTTTCCGTTAATTACTTTTAGCTTCTAATTAATTTATCAACATTGATAAATTAACAAACCAATTAATTAACTATAATATTAATTCCAATTAATATTATCTCTCTTATTGTTTCTCTTACTGTTCATCGAGGGCAACCCAAAAAGGACTCTACCTTTAGAATAGTCTTACCAATTAGTTATGACCTTGGACATTGTTTCCAACATCTAGTACACCTGGCACCATACCACGTCGTTATGCATACCAGGATCAACATAACGTGCAAGCACGTATTCGTACACTATGCTAACCGCAGTTAGCTCTTTGATCAACACTAGATTGTATGATCCTCTTGCTCGTAAGCAATCCGGAAACACATACAATCATTCATATTTCTCCATCATATCATCATCATATAATCAACACGTAGAAACAAGTCATGATACAAACATACGAAACAATACTAATGAAACATATACAAGAAACATGTAATCTTTCGCATTAACTATTAACCATATAAAACACATAAATACAATTAACTTCCACATGGTTGTATGCTTGCTCGGAAGCAATCCGAAAACACATACAACCATACTCAATTAGCCCCCATATACTCACCTCGACTCTTGATGATTCACAACAATGGCCACGTATGCTTTCCACGTCATTCACTCCCTATCATAATATACATAACACATAATAACACTTTTTAGACACTAATCATCATTAAAAGCTCTAAATCGTATAATACCCCTCCCTTACTTTGATTACACTTAGTTAACTCTTTAATCACCCACACCAAAACCACCTCACATGATCACTTTTAAACTTTCACTATTTTGATTCATGTTCCATTAACACAATCATCATAATCATACTCCATTAACCTCATAAATCACATCTTTAAGCTTATTATTACCAATTCATCACTTATTAAACTTTACTACATTAACACTTGTTTCATCTTCATAATCATACTCTATTTACACCACTAGTTTCATTTATAAACTTATTACATCATTTTATAAAGATTTAGCAAAACCCTAGAATTTCTCATAAACACCAAATCATAAATTCTTCATTACCAACATGTTATATAATTACCAATGATCACATTAACACTAACTAACACTTATTCAATCAATTTCTAGCTTTAATTTTGGATTAATTTCATCAATTTCTCTAAACTCATGAAAACCCCATGAAAAACCATGAAACTTAAACCCTAGGCTACAATCATAGAAGAAATTCACTTTCAACATGTTAGAGATGATGAAAGGAGACTGAATTCGAATATCTAAGGCTTGAATCGAAGATTGGAGGTTAAATTTGGGGTTAGAGAAAAGCCCTGCGATTTTGTTTCTTCAAAATACTGAGTCTGGAATATTCTTTTTAGGTGAAATGAGATAATTCCAGATAGTCCACGCATATATCTTAATATTAAACTTAATCCCTTTATTTCCTACAGTCTAGAACTGGTAATTCATTTACGTTTTTCACTATATCTCATTATTTACACATTATTACTTCGTAATAAAATTATATTCGCGTACGGAATTAAAACCTGAAACTTGGGGTGTTACAGAAAGTTTGTTATTGAAACTTCAAAACCTAAAACCCTAAGAAACCTAAACTAAGTTGAAATCAAACTTTGAGTGTGATCTTGAGTTGTGATTGTGATCAGATTCATATCATCATCATCTTGCTATTTAAAGTGTAAGTGATATCTTGATTATTTTTTATTATGGTATGATGGGGGTTGTCACGAGCGGTCACAACGCCCACGGTGGGTGTTTTAAATTTATATTTGTTGGGGTCTAAGTATGACTTACTAATACTGAACCAAAGGCTAGTAGATGGTAAGTATGACCTAGAGTCGTTCTTAAAGAGAAACTGAATTGAAACGGAGGTGATCCAATCAATCTTTCTTTTCTAGTAACAGGTTTTAAAAGAGTGCATTGGGGGTTTTGGTTCAGTTAACTAGGTAAACTAAATAAAACGAATAAAGGGTAATAATAAATCAAATAATGGAAAGTAATATTTGCTGTGATTTCATTAGCTCATATTATGGGATGATAACTTTTAGGGGAAAACATTCAACTAAATTTGGAATGCTTACTAGATTTGTTAGCTTATGGTATAACCAATAGATTCCTTATTAGTCGGTTATCAACTAATATGTCACGAGGAACTAAGGTGTCATGATTCTGATCAGACAGACAATGCTCAACTCTCCACACTCTCCTGTGAGGGAGTCAGTGGCCCTTATTATTGGACGCATTCGCTCGTGGGCGAAGGAACAGAGTAGCAAGTCCACAACAAGTCTAACCGTTCTTAATACCATAAGGATTACAAATCCAGCAAACAACTAACTTAGAGAATATGTTAGGACTTAACTGATTAATTCCTATTAATGAAACTCAAGCATGGTAAGCGAGGGAAAGTGTTTAGGTTGCTTGCGTACCTTACTTTAGGTTCCATAGGTTAAGGAAAAATATCGCAGCAACATGTACAATGCTACTGGGAATCCCGACGCAGACATAGACATCCGGTTAATGAATGATCTTAGGGGACTTCTAGATTCTATGGTTAGGAATGATCATATCGACGAGACTTCTCCTCATCGGTTCTACATTGACTGCACCATCGAGTACCACGCTCACAAGATTGCCGAAGATCTCGAGTACGAGAGTTCTGATGAGAGGACGTGTGTCATCCCTTCTTCTATACCTGAAGGTTCGATGGTTAACATAGCGAACTTCCTCACTGATCGGATCAAGGAAATCTTCGCTGAAGTACCTGATGAAGAGCACAGTCAAATATTCAACTACGGATTACGTGAGGTTTACGACATGATGAATAATACCTTTAAGAACTCCGACCTCACGTTATCCCACTACCAGACCAGTCTCATCCAGGGTATTCATGAATCTATCCGAGAACTTGGAGTAAACTCCAGTATTGCAGATCACGAAACTTTACACCTGCAGTTCTTTGGATTTATGGACTCGCTCAGACAATACCATCCTGAACGAGAGATGATTGAAGCTGATGGATTCTCTTTTGTGAATTCCCGCGGAATTATCTCCAGCACAGTAAAGGAGATTACTTGGGACCTGCTGCACATAAAAAAGATTACAGAGCAGCATATGCAGAGTTTCCCCATATTTTCATCTGAGATTCCAAACATCGTCGACATCATCGCTCGCCATTTTCTGAGGATATACCCACGTAACCCTAGGATTCCACTTCTGCGCACTTCCGGTCCTGGTGGTTCCAGCACCAACTAAATCTGAAGGAAGGCAAAGTCGAGCTCTCGACTCTAAAAGCAGCGCTTCTCGGGAGGCAACCCGTGCAATAAGACGTGTAGAGAGAACATTGTCAATAAGTGAAGATATATCTCTGACTATCCTTCACACTTGGTCGTCACCAAAACACTTTTCTGATATCACAACTCATTTGCAAATAAACCACTCGTCTCAGAATTAAGGAAATCAATTTGAAAAAAAATGATGATTCGTGTGTTTCGAGCATTTGAGGTACTTGCATACTACTTTTATGCATTATGCTCAAACTCGTTTAAAAACATATGTTTTATAAAAATGATTTGTAGTAGAAAATATCTTTTCAAGTTCTGAGACGATGATTTATCTTTTCATTTGCAAATACTTTGAGTTTGTAAAACTGGTACGACCAACGTGTTCACACCTACGAGATTGATTCAAAAAGGGAATAATGGATGGAGAAGAAAACCAAATAGCAAGACGCTTGAAGCTGTGCCATTCTTCATTAATGCAGAAAAAGATCTTGGCAACATCTCTTTTCAGCAAATTCAGATTCTCAGCTTCTTTGCTGCTCGCTATCTGGGGAGTGTCTTAACCTTTACTCTCTTTTGTTTATGATTCTGTTTATTATTTTATTTGTTAGTTTGTTAAAGTAGTCTATTCTCTATCCTAAGCTTATCACTAAGTGTGGGATTCCAGCCCAAAACAAACACTTGAGAAACATTTTCTTACATGCTCAAACTCTAAGTGTGGGATTTTACTTCCAGTAAATCTCAACTAAAGAGAACATTAGGGACAATGTTCCTCTAAGTGTGGGATAGCAGGTATAGAATACCTTGGTTAGTTTTCTTTGATTTTTAATGTCCGAAATAGTAAACTCAGAAAATGTTCCTCAAATTTTTCAAAATTTTTTCAAGAAAATTAAAAGTATGAGCTAAATCTATTGATTAACTCTGCTAATTTTGAGCCAAAATATCTTTTGAGAGGAGCTATTTTTCAGATGTGAGTAATATATTTCGGAATCTAGGGAAAATAAGGTAGAAATTGCTTAAACAAGAAATAATAATCTGATGGAAGCATGACGAAGCACATACAACCCTATTTGCAGTGAGGTATCTTGAGCCTAATAGCATTCATCTTTAATGCTTCACTAATCATTTCTTGTGTGTGCCGATGCATGCATCTCTGAATTAGAACTTGCTCTTGACATACGCTTCAAGACCACATTGGTGTGTACCGTACGCGGTATAGGTGAAATTAGATGACCTTGACATTCCCTAGGATTTAAACCCCTTTTCACATATCTCTTCAAGCCCAAAACCCTTCCGATACTCATTTTTAGTATCGATGATCCGCCTAGTAAACCATGTTGAGCCTAAACCTTTCGTTTCATAAAACCCTCAATAAACCCTACTTCCCAAAATACCCCCAAACTTATCTTAGAATTTCTGAGGTTATGAGGAACATCTTTTAGAATATCTTATCCTACCCCTTTCGTGCTCTCAAAAAGATTGAAGAATC
Organism: Helichrysum umbraculigerum; assembly: GCA_949592205.1. NCBI lineage: Eukaryota > Viridiplantae > Streptophyta > Magnoliopsida > Asterales > Asteraceae > Helichrysum > Helichrysum umbraculigerum. The sequence goes on from CATIUR010000007.1 coordinate 52,553,533, forward strand.
CTTGGTGTGTAAAATTGACACCGCAAAAAGACTCGAAACGTTCAAGATAAGGGATTTCTGAAAGAATCAAAAGAAGAAAAATATCCTTGGAAATTCTCTGGCAAAGAAATTCTGAAGAAGAAAAGAAAAATAGAAAAATACAAAAGCAGAAAAAGAAAATAAAAAGAAGAAAAAGAAGAAAAGAAAGAAAAAATAGTTCCGCAAGAATAAAGCTTAAAGTCCTTTGAAGTATCATCCTCACAAGAAGATTCTGATAGATGACCAAAAGCTACCTCTATCTCCGTTCTGAAATAAAGTTGTTCATGATCTCAGTATTTTAAGATAAGCAACCTTTACAAACCAAAAATACCACTATCTATACCCTTTACCCCTCACCAAACACTACAACCCTCATGAATGTCTTGGGATAATTAGCACCGTCCTCACCTAAGTGGTGGAGATCCGATTCTCGACCAAGCCTATGACGATGAGTGCTGCATGACTGGCTATTTGAGCGATTTCTTTTGTTCTAGACTGATAGGAAACCCGATACACTTTGAGTGAATTGAGTGACCACCTTTAGTGAGATCGCCTAGTCATGTGTACTCCAAGATCATGAGATTTGGATGTATGCCTAAGAGAATCTTTTCTTGTTTAAGGAATGATCATCTTATCTTTCCCTATATTCCTGTAACTATCTCATTTGCATTTGGCAGTGGTAACTCTTAAAAATATTGAAGCTCGCTCTAAAAAAATGCGTTTTAAAATGTTTTCAAAAATTGAGTGTTGCTTGAGGACAAGCAACGTCTAAGTGTGGGATAACTTGATGTGACGCAAAAAGTCATGTTTTCAAAGCCATTATTCCACACTTTTTGGGAACATCTTTAGTGAAAACATTCCAAAACAATCATTATTTACTAAAATTCACTAAAGTGCTCAAAATATAGACGTTGCTACAAAAATCAGTAAAAACATCCGAATAACGCACAAAACGGAGCAAATAAGCAGCAACCAATTCTCGCACCCTCATTTATCCTATGATAAACAAATTCTAACCTTATGATATGATGTAATAGGTAAAATCGAGACGAGAAAATCAAGAATCATGCAAATCGGACAAAGGACGGAAAAGACTGGACGGTTACAAACTCCTATAAAGTGATTTCGGATATGCTAAAGTTGTACACATCCAATTTCAGTGAGATTGGCTCCATTATAAGCGTAACGGAATTACGAAGACACAGGCGAAAGAATCAGGTCAAACGGACGCATAACGAAGGAGATACGGACGTTTTAAGCAACGAACGAAATCAGACGGAGGCCGTATACGGCCTTGGCCACCGTATACGGCCCTTCATAGACCGTATACGGCCCATAACACACCGTATACGGCCCTATGAAGGCCGTATACGGCCCCTGGTACCCCATATGCTGCCCGTTTGTGCTTCGTTTGCTTGTACGTGCGTGCTTCGCGAGTTGTACGGCTGATTTCAAGCTTTGCCTATAAATAGGAGGCCACCCCTCCATCATTCTACACACTTCATCATTCCATTCATTTCTCCATTTCCACTTTCTCTCACACACACACACTCTCTCTCTAAACTCTCTTTCTTTCTTTCTCTCTCTAGAAATTAGGGTTAGATCCAGTTAGTTCTCAGTTAGTATTTAACTGAAACTAACGGAGGGGCTACTTTTGTAATAGCGTAGGGAATAGTTCAGGGACTTTTATTGTAATATTGTCAAGGATATTGCGGAAGTTCTGCTTGTACTCTCTCTCTAAACGCTTGTTCAATCTACGCTTTATTAACGGTTACTTCTTTCCTTATCTGTTATAATGATAATTGCTATTGTTATTATGCTAGATTTAGGACCTGTTATTATGCGTAGTGAGTAGTTTCCTTGTGTGTTTGTTATGATGTAGTTAGTTTATATATGTGTGGGGTGATGCTGCTTTAAACATATAATTGGATAACATTATGAAATAACGGAGGTAACGTTATACGGCTTTCATTTGTATAGCGCCGGAATCATCACTTATGTGTGTAGTACGGAACGTGGAAGCTATGAAAGTCGTGGGCACAATCCGTTGTGGAAATAATGTTTCCAGTTATACTATATAAATGAAAACCGGTGACCTATTAATCTTGTATTTATGAATTTCTAAACCAAATCGCCTTTCCTCCAATTAAACGTGGTTAGAACCTTTATGACAAGGAGTCGCGAACCTTGATCAAACGGTCACTACCTATCTATGTTTTCTAAAACTATAAACATGGTCTGAATTGCGTAGCTGTGGAAATACTGTTTAAAACCTTTCGTATAGTACACCGTGAATCAATCAAGGATTTATTAGGAAATAGTGAGGGCTGGTTTATATCATAGATGGTTGGGCTTTAATACAAACGTAGTTTAAACTAGTCTAGAGTGACCGTAAAGTATGTGACCCCGGAAAGACCACGATAAACGGCACTGTACTTCGTGTAACGTTGGAAACACTTTTAGTGTAGTACAAATACGTAGGAGCTAAGGAAATGTCGGTGGTTGAAGACTGTGTCACATCCTGGTTTGACTTCAGAGCTATGGAAATGTTTGATCGCACTGTACACCGTTAGTACGCCTAAAGATCTGGAACACTGTGGAAATGCTTAATTGCACTATACACCGTTAGTACATCTTGGGTCTGGAAAACTGTGGAAATGCATAATCGCATGGTACACCGTGATGAAAGCTCTAGACTAAAATATAACCATTAATATAAAGTTAATAGTCACCAAACCAAGTCTTAATCTTAAATGCCTTGTCTGACTTCGTTGTCCCCGTAGTGTTAAGAAAGGTCGGAACTTTAGTGGGTATGTTACTCTATCTCATGCACCCAGGAACTAACATTCCAAGAAGGGTCGTTACTCCGTCACTGGATAACGTTGAAGAGTTGAGCATCCTCCTCCGATCAGACTCAATTTGGCCTAGTATTCAGTGACATATTGATTGGTTTCCCCAATCAGTAGGGTACTAGTGTTTACACTACGAACAATTAAGCTCAGATAAGACACAAACCTTTAAAAGACGTTTTCATATCAAAATCCTAGCATTACCCCCGCATAAGCTAACGAAGTCATAACAAACACATCTCCTCCATACTGATTTCATCCCTATTTCTATTTTCCATTTATTTACTTTTTATTTCATTGCTTTAAATTACGGACCTAAGTAACAAAAACCCACTCAAAATCTGTTTTAAAAATCCCATCACTTAAATAAACAACTTGTCTTGATACTCCCGTTTCACAATACGATTAGCTTGAAGAACGACCCTAGGTCATACTGTTGCTATACAGCCGTAGTAAAACTTAGGTCCCCAGCTTTACAAATTTAAAACACTCCACTGCCGTGTCCTCCTTCCGTTGCGTTGACGACCGTGACCGATTGAGGTGACGACAAGTTTTTGGCGCCACTGCCGGGGAGTTAATCGTAAGACTCTGAAGCATCCAGACGAGTTTTCTATTTAGTGATACTTCTTTCCCATTCTTATTTTCTTTTCCTTGTTCCAACCAACAATATCTTCCCATATCCCACAACGATATTCGACCAGATCATCCGGATCTGAATCTCTCATTTTCGTACCCGATCCTGAGTCGATTATCCGTACCATCCGCAAAGAAAGACGTTCCCGTTTTCAACAAATGGCCGCTCGTGTTACTCTCGCCGACAACACCAAACCATCCATCGAAGGACGAGGAGGACCGATTAGCTATCCAGTGATTGACGGAGCTTCTTTTGAGCTTAAACACCACATCGTACAACTCATAAAAGATAACTGCCAATTCCACGGTCTACCCCGTGATGATCCCAACGCTCATCTCGACAAATTCATTCAGGTTTCAAACTCCTATAAGCAGAATGGGGTTGAGCAGGATATAATCCGCTTACACTTGTTCCCCTATTCTCTCGCTTTACATGCTTCTACCTGGTTTGAGGGACTTGAGACCGGCTCAATCACCTCATGGACCGACATGGGTAATAAGTTTCTCGCTAGATACTTTCCCCCGTCCAAACAAACTCAGGCAAAGAATGACATCGCAAACTTCCAACAAGCCCACGATGAATCTATCTACTCAGCATGGGAGCGATTCAAGAGTTTACTGAGAAAATGTCCAAACCACCAAATGACAAAGACTGACAAGGTGTGCACCTTCTACCGAGGTCTTGATCCTAACCATCGCATCAATCTTGATGCAGCAGCTCAAGGAAACTTCATGAAACTTACCGATGATGAAGCATGGAGCTTGATTGAGGACATGACGATGCATCACCACGATCGGAAGTCAGATGAGCAATCCTCATCACTACCCCTCTCCGCAAATAACACCCGCCAAACTGAAGCCATTAAGTCTCTGAGCGAACAAATTGAGACTCTGACAAAACAAATAGCAGATCTGAAGAAACCACCACAGCAGATCCACCAAGTTCAGGCTTGCCAGAACTGTACCAACCATCCCGCTGAAGAATACGAGGTTGAGTACGAAGATCCTACTGACGGTTCAGTTTACAATGTCCAGTTTCCTGTCAGACCTCAAAATCCGCCTGGTTTCGCTAGAACTTCACTACCCAGAACTCAAGGAAACCAATATCCTCCATGGAACAACCAACCCCCTTTCCAGCCCAGGTTTCAGCCACGATATCCGACGTACCCCCAACAACCACAAATTCCATACAATCAACCACTTCCATTAACCGCCACTGAGGATACCCAGCCTGCTGAGCCTGCAAAAACCATCATTCCAGTAACGAGTACTGATGACAAACTCAACAAATTCATCCAAGGTCAAACCGCTTTCAACCAAAAGACTACGGCTCGACAAGACCAAACTGATCTATTCCTTCGAAATCAACTCTCGGTCCTGAAAAGCCTTGAGAACCAGATCGGTCAGTTAGCCCAAGGTCTCGATACCCGACCGCAAGGGACCTTACCAAGCAATACTATTCAGAACCCCCACGTCGAGGAAGCCAAAACCCTAAACTCTGATAAACCAACTCCTTCTATGACTGCTTCTCCAAGGGAACATTCTCCTGTCCCGCCGATAGTTGAGACCAAATCAATGCCCACGCCGAATCGTGAGGTTGAGATTCCTTTCCCTAACCGCCTGCACAAGAAGTACAATGCCAAGTCATTCAAACTTGATGGAAAATTCTTAGACACCGTGTCTAGAATCCCTTCCAGTACAAAGTACATCCGACGAATGCTGGCAACTAAGGACAAGATTCCTGCCATTCCTAAAGTCTCCCTGAACGCCGAATGTTCAGCCGTCATCCAAAATGCCTTACCGGAAAAACTAGGAGACACGGGTCGATTCACTTTGCCCTGTTCCATCTATCACTCAGGCACAATACGCTCCTTGGCCGATCTTGGAGCCAGTATCAATCTGCTGCCTTACTCTCTCTACTCCAGATTAGAATTAGGACCTCTCCAGCCCACTAAAATGAGAGTCCAGCTTGCCGATCAATCAGTCCGATACCCGAAAGGCATTGCTGAAAACGTCATGGTAAAAGTTGACAGGTTTTATTTCCCCATAGACTTTGTAGTGATGGATATACAGGAAGACATTAACATACCCATTATCCTAGGTAGGCCATTCATGAATAATGCACGTGCTATTATTGATGTATATTCTCAGGTTATCAGTCTACGAGCACATGGACAAACAATATCATACAAGATTGATCAGACCGACTGTTCAATTATGGAGCATGCAGAGATATACGCAATATCCATGGGCAGAGTCACTTCAGATGATGACACTTTTGATTCAGAGCCAGAACCATACAGGCCATACGAGCATACTTGTCTTATCTCAGCTACTGAAGAATCAGAATCAGAAGACGAGGAGATGGAAGAATCTGAACCAGAAGAAGAAATAGAAGAGGAGGAAGATTCAGAGCAGGATGAAGAAGAAGAGGAACAACCTGAAACAGAACCAGAGGAAGAAGAAATGGAAGAAACGGAACCAGAAGAAATGGAAGAATCCGAGGAAGAACAAGAAGAATCAGAGCCCGAGGAAGTATATCAGTCCACACCACCTCATCAATACCTTCTTGACTCATATTTACCGACAGCAGAGATTATGCAGATCGAGAACCTCGAGAACTTCATCCCTCTGTCACAAAATGAATCAGATGAAGATCCACCGACTGATTACTCTCACGATGCAGAATTTGGTCTCACCATGGAGAAACTCATTGCATCAGCTATTGATCCCACCAAACCTCTCGTGTCTCCCCGAATTGACGCTCTGCTGAATATTGAGAAGACTATAGCTTTATCCGCACAGCACCCGGAGCTTCGAGACAAACTCTTGAGAAAGATTGCAGCATATAAAGCATCCTGACTTCCCCAAAGGATTCAAACCTTTGACACATCTGCACCTCGAAGTCAGTTCGAGAAGGGAAGTACTTCCGGATCTAACCGTGATTCTGATTCTCAGGAGGAAAAAGACATCGAGATGGATTCCTCTCAGCCGATATCTCAGATTACTGATGACTCCCTTCCACCATCCGATAGTGTTGAGTTCCCTGATTTCCAGGCTAGGGATACTCCAGCTGAGGAGAGTGATGACGATGACATCATCTATACTGATATTCCAATAGATATTCGGTCTGTCCGACTTCTTGCATCTTCGACTGTTCCCGCTTCTCCCCAAATTCCGACTATCTCCAACCATGAGAAAATGATAAGTGCTATTGAAGAATTCGAAAACGACATACCTATGATGACAAGCATTATCATTAACTCCACCAATGATTACACTCCACACCAAAGGAACCTGATTGAGGAAATCATAGCCGAATCTGAGGTCAACCAAGCCGAGAATTCCCAAGATTACAGATTCTTCCACAACCGCCTAAATGCCTTTGCCGAAGACCTTGCTGCTCAGCTGCTACGAGAGCACCACACTACTGGACCAACACCTGAGGAGCTTGAGTTCTTTGAAGACCAAAGACGCATGTACAGGAAGATCTGTGACACACTATTCAGATCCGCATTTCCATATTCTGCTGAACAACACGAGTTCTTAAATTCTTATCGCAGCAATATGTACAATGCTACTGGGAATCCCGACGCAGACATAGACATCCGGTTAATGAATGATCTTAGGGGACTTCTAGATTCTATGGCTAGGAATGATCATATCGACGAGACTTCTCCTCATCGGTTCTACATTGACTGCACCATCGAGTACCACGCTCACAAGATTGCCGAAGATCTCGAGTACGAGAGTTCTGATGAGAGGACGCGTGTCATCCCTTCTTCTATACCTGAAGGTTCGATGGTTAACATCGCGAACTTCCTCACTGATCGGATCAAGGAAATCTTCGCTGAAGTACCTGATGAAGAGCACAGTCAAATATTCAACTACGGATTACGTGAGGTTTACGACATGATGAATAATACCTTTAAGAACTCCGACCTCACGTTATCCCACTACCAGACCAGTCTCATCCAGGGTATTCATGAATCTATCCGAGAACTTGGAGTAAACTCCAGTATTGCAGATCACGAAACTTTACACCTGCAGTTCTTTGGATTTATGGACTCGCTCAGACAATACCATCCTGAACGAGAGATGATTGAAGCTGATGGATTCTCTTTTGTGAATTCCCGCGGAATTATCTCCAGCACAGTAAAGGAGATTACTTGGGACCTGCTGCACATAAAAAAGATTACAGAGCAGCATATGCAGAGTTTCCCCATATTTTCATCTGAGATTCCAAACATCGTCGACATCATCGCTCGCCATTTTCTGAGGATATACCCACGTAACCCTAGGATTCCACTTCTGCGCACTTCCGGTCCTGGTGGTTCCAGCACCAACTAAATCTGAAGGAAGGCAAAGTCGAGCTCTCGACTCTAAAAGCAGCGCTTCTCGGGAGGCAACCCGTGCAATAAGACGTGTAGAGAGAACATTGTCAATAAGTGAAGATATATCTCTGACTATCCTTCACACTTGGTCGTCACCAAAACACTTTTCTGATATCACAACTCATTTGCAAATAAACCACTCGTCTCAGAATTAAGGAAATCAATTTGAAAAAAAATGATGATTCGTGTGTTTCGAGCATTTGAGGTACTTGCATACTACTTTTATGCATTATGCTCAAACTCGTTTAAAAACACATGTTTTATAAAAATGATTTGTAGTAGAAAATATCTTTTCAAGTTCTGAGACGATGATTTATCTTTTCATTTGCAAATACTTTGAGTTTGTAAAACTGGTACGACCAACGTGTTCACACCTACGAGATTGATTCACAAAGGGAATAATGGATGGAGAAGAAAACCAAATAGCAAGACGCTTGAAGCTGTGCCGTTCTTCATTAATGCAGAAAAAGATCTTGGCAACATCTCTTTTCAGCAAATTCAGATTCTCAGCTTCTTTGCTGCTCGCTATCTGGGGAGTGTCTTAACCTTTACTCTCTTTTGTTTATGATTCTGTTTATTATTTTCTTTGTTAGTTTGTTAAAGTAGTCTATACTCTATCCTAAGCTTATCACTAAGTGTGGGATTCCAGCCCAAAACAAACACTTGAGAAACATTTTCTTACATGCTCAAACTCTAAGTGTGGGATTTTACTTCCTGTAAATCTCAACTAAAGAGAACATTAGGGACAATGTTCCTCTAAGTGTGGGATAGCAGGTATAGAATACCTTGGTTAGTTTTCTTTGATTTTTAATGTCCGAAATAGTAAACTCAGAAAATGTTCCTCAAATTTTTCAAAATTTTTTCAAGAAAATTAAAAGTATGAGCTAAATCTATTGATTAACTCTGCTAATTTTGAGCCAAAATATCTTTTGAGATGAGCTATTTTTCATATGTGAGTAATATATTTCGGAATCTAGGGAAAATAAGGTAGAAATTGCTTAAACAAGAAATAATAATCTGATGGAAGCATGATGAAGCACATACAACCCTATTTGCAGTGAGGTATCTTGAGCCTAATAGCATTCATCTTTAATGCTTCACTAATCATTTCTTGTGTGTGCCGATGCATGCATCTCTGAATTAGAACTTGCTCTTGACATACGCTTCAAGACCACATTGGTGTGTACCGTACGCGGTATAGGTGAAATTAGATGACCTTGACATTCCCTAGGATTTAAACCCCTTTTCACATATCTCTTCAAGCCCAAAACCCTTCCGATACTCATTTTTAGTATCGATGATCCGCCTAGTAAACCATGTTGAGCCTAAACCTTTCGTTTCATAAAACCCTCAATAAACCCTACTTCCCAAAATACCCCCAAACTTATCTTAGAATTTCTGAGGTTATGAGGAACATCTTTTAGAATATCTTATCCTACCCCTTTCGTGCTCTCAAAAAGATTGAAGAATCCTTGGTGTGTAAAATTGACACCGCGAAAAGACTCGAAACGTTCAAGATAAGGGATTTCTGAAAGAATCAAAAGAAGAAAAATATCCTTGGAAATTCTCTGGCAAAGAAATTCTGAAGAAGAAAAGAAAAATAGAAAAATACAAAAGCAGAAAAAGAAAATAAAAAGAAGAAAAAGAAGAAAAGAAAGAAAAAATAGTTCCGCAAGAATAAAGCTTAAAGTCCTTTGAAGTATCATCCTCACAAGAAGATTCTGATAGAAGACCAAAAGCTTCCTCTATCTCCGTTCTGAAATAAAGTTGTTCATGATCTCAGTATTTTAAGATAAGCAACCTTTACAAACCAAAAATACCACTATCTATACCCTTTACCCCTCACCAAACACTACAACCATCATGAATGTCTTTGGATAATTAGCACCGTCCTCACCTAAGTGGTGGAGATCCGATTCTCGACCAAGCCTATGACGATGAGTGCTGCATGACTGGCTATTTGAGCGATTTCTTTTGTTCTAGACTGATAGGAAACCCGATACACTTTGAGTGAATTGAGTGACCACCTTTAGTGAGATCTCCTAGTCATGTGTACTCCAAGATCATGAGATTTGGATGTATGCCTAAGAGAATCTTTTCTTGTTTAAGGAAGGATCATCTTATCTTTCCCTATATTCCTGTAACTATCTCATTTGCATTTGGCAGTGGTAACTCTTAAAAATATTGAAGCTCGCTCTAAAAAAATGCGTTTTAAAATGTTTTCAAAAATTGAGTGTTGCTTGAGGACAAGCAACGTCTAAGTGTGGGATAACTTGATGTGACGCAAAAAGTCATGTTTTCAAAGCCATTATTCCACACTTTTTGGGAACATCTTTAGTGAAAACATTCCAAAACAATCATTATTTACTAAAATTCACTAAAGTGCTCAAAATATAGACGTTGCTACAAAAATCAGTAAAAACATCCGAATAACGCACAAAACGGAGCAAATAAGCAGCAACCAATTCTCGCACCCTCATTTATCCTATGATAAACATATTCTAACCTTACGATATGATGTAATAGGTAAAATCGAGACGAGAAAATCAAGAATCATGCAAATCGGACAAAGGACGGAAAAGACTGGACGGTTACAAACTCCTATAAAGTGATTTCGGATATGCTAAAGTTGTACACATCCAATTTCAGTGAGATTGGCTCCATTAGAAGAGTAACGGAATTACGAAGACACAGGCAAAAGAATCAGGTCAAACGGACGCATAACGAAGGAGATACAGACGTTTTAAGCAACGAACGAAATCAGACGGAGGCCGTATACGGCCTTGGCCACCATATACGGCCCTTCATAGACCGTATACGGCCCATAACACACCGTATACGGCCCTATGAAGGCCGTATACGGCCCCTGGTACCCCATATGCTGCCCGTTTGTGCTTCGTTTGCTTGTACGTGCGTGCTTCGCGAGTTGTACGGCTGATTTCAAGCTTTGCCTATAAATAGGAGGCCACCCCTCCATCATTCTACACACTTCATCATTCCATTCATTTCTCCATTTCCACTTTCTCTCTCACACACACACTCTCTCTCTCTAAACTCTCTTTCTTTCTTTCTCTCTCTAGAAATTAGGGTTAGATCCAGTTAGTTCTCAGTTAGTATTTAACTGAAACTAACGGAGGGGCTACTTTTGTAATAGCGTAGGGAATAGTTCAGGGGCTTTTATTGTAATATTGTCAAGGATATTGCGGAAGTTCTGCTTGTACTCTCTCTCTAAACGCTTGTTCAATCTACGCTTTATTAACGGTTACTTCTTTCCTTATCTGTTATAATGATAATTGCTATTGTTATTATGCTAGATTTAGGACCTGTTATTATGCGTAGTGAGTAGTTTCCTTGTGTGTTTGTTATGATGTAGTTAGTTTATATATGTGTGGGGTGATGCTGCTTTAAACATATAATTGGATAACATTATGAAATAACGGAGGTAACGTTATACGGCTTTCATTTGTATAGCGCCGGAATCATCACTTATGTGTGTAGTACGGAACGTGGAAGCTATGAAAGTCGTGGGCACAATCCGTTATGGAAATAATGTTTCCAGTTATACTATATAAATGAAAACCGGTGACCTATTAATCTTGTATTTATGAATTTCTAAACCAAATCGCCTTTCCTCCAATTAAACGTGGTTAGAACCTTTATGACAAGGAGTCGCGAACCTTGATCAAACGGTCACTACCTATCTGTGTTTTCTAAAACTATAAACATGGTCTGAATTGCGTAGCTGTGGAAATACTGTTTAAAACCTTTCGTATAGTACACCGTGAATCAATCAAGGATTTATTAGGAAATAGTGAGGGCTGGTTTATATCATAGATGGTTGGGCTTTAATACAAACGTAGTTTAAACTAGTCTAGAGTGACCGTAAAGTATGTGACCCCGGAAAGACCACGATAAACGTCACTGTACTTCGTGTAACGTTGGAAACACTTTTAGTGTAGTACAAATACATAGGAGCTAAGGAAATGTCGGTGGTTGAAGACTGTGTCACATCCTGGTTTGACTTCAGAGCTGTGGAAATGTTTGATCGCACTGTACACCGTTAGTACGCCTAAAGATCTGGAACACTGTGGAAATGCTTAATTGCACTATACACCGTTAGTACATCTTGGGTCTGGAAAACTGTGGAAATGCATAATCGCATGGTACACCGTGATGAAAGCTCTAGACTAAAATATAACCATTAATATAAAGTTAATAGTCACCAAACCAAGTCTTAATCTTAAATGCCTTGTCTGACTTCGTTGTCCCCGTAGTGTTAAGAAAGGTCGGAACTTTAGTGGGTATGTTACTCTATCTCATGCACCCAGGAACTAACATTCCAAGAAGGGTCGTTACTCCGTCACTGGATAACATTGAAGAGTTAAGCATCCTCCTCCGATCAGACTCAATTTGGCCTAGTATTCAGTGACATATTGATTGGTTTCCCCAATCAGTAGGGTACTAGTGTTTACACTACGAACAATTAAGCTCAGATAAGACACAAACCTTTAAAAGACGTTTTCATATCAAAATCCTAGCATTACCCCCGCATAAGCTAACGAAGTCATAACAAACACATCTCCTCCATACTGATTTCATCCCTATTTCTATTTTCCATTTATTTACTTTTTATTTCATTGCTTTAAATTACGGACCTAAGTAACAAAAACCCACTCAAAATCTGTTTTAAAAATCCCATCACTTAAATAAACAACTTGTCTTGATACTCCCGTTTCACAATACGATTAGCTTGAAGAACGACCCTAGGTCATACTGCTGCTATACAGCCGTAGTAAAACTTAGGTCCCCAGCTTTACAAATTTAAAACACTCCACTGCCGTGTCCTCCTTCCGTTGCGTTGACGACCGTGACCGATTGAGGTGACGACAGAAGAAAAGTCCGTTCATAAAGTTTCCATTTTTATAATGTCGATCCATAATACAACTACCTTCGGTCGTCTACTGACTTCCATACTTTTGTACTCCTCTCAAAAGCGTTTCCAGTACTATATCGAGTAAACAGTCGAATAGGGGCCGTCGTATTATTTCACGACATATTTAAAGTCATCCCATAATTATTTATGCTAACTACATCACAACAAATACAATAGTAATCTACTCGCTAAGCATGGCACAAACTATCTCTAGCATAATTAAAGCATACATATTTAATTAAGATAGATAAGGATAGAAATAACCGAGATTAATATGCAAGAAGGAATAGACTTGAATTAATAAGAGTAGCTCCAAGCTTACACCAAAGATTACAAGCACGTTCCTTGCTTTTGTTCTATTCTAACAAGCTTCCTAAACTTAGCCTAATACTAATTTAAAGTAAGAAAATAAAATGAGAAAGAAAAGCTAGAAGCTAGAGAAGTAAGAAAGATGTGGAAGGTGTTTTCCAAGGTGTGTCTTCCAAATGAACCAAGAAGGCTCTATTTATATGTGAAATTTGGCTCATGTTAGCAACTTGGGGCACACGTTAGCAAAAGGTGAAAAAGTTGCTAGCACATGTACCCTAAAGCGCGTAAAGGTCTAGCACGTGTACCCAAAAGTTGCGAAAAGGTCTAGCATGTGTACCAGGCGAGTACGGGAAAGGACGAAAAAGTGGCCGGGGGACGATGGCGACGGCCGGCGTGCTGCCGCCCCGGTTCGCCGTCTTTTACTTCGTTTCTTGATTTGCGCAGGTTTTCTTCGTTATGCGTCCGTTTGAGTTGATTCTTTTTGCATTGGATTCGTTTTTCAAAAACGAAGACTTTGATGAAAAGAAATCCCAAAAATATATCTCTGATCTTTGGATGTCTCGTACGAATCGTTTGAATCTTCCGGCGTGCGTAGAATCTTCATTCTACATTCGTTTTTGCTGATTCTTCTTCTGTTGGATTCGTAATTTGAAAACGGACATCTTGGATAAAATAGATCATGGTGGTGGGCTGATGTGACCTAAAAAGTCATGTTTTTAAGCACATATTTCTGCACTTTTTGGACTATTCTTTGGTGAAAACATTTCCAAACCATCATTATTTACTAAAAAATACCAAGGTAGTCTAAATATAGACGTTGCTATAAAAATCGGTTAAAACGTCCAAAATAACACGCAAATCGAGACAAAACTATCACCTTAAATATTCTCTTCTTGATTTTCTTCTGTAATTAGATCTTAATCCATATTTTATGATTCAATAGGAAAATACAAGACCGGAGGTGAAAGAATCAGAAGAAACGAACGAAGAACGGAGAAGATGTGCAGTCTAGAAGCTCGCTGATCGTCATCCGGAACACACAAAAGTTAAATATCTCCAAATTTGGAAAACTTAGTGTCATTAGAAGCGTAATGGAAAAAAGAATCCAACGACGCAAGAATCAAGCAAATCGGGCTTAAAACGAAGAAGATACGGACGAACCAAGCAACCGAGAAGTCAGCGGAGGACAAATGGAGCACCAACCCCCCCTCTCCCCTAGGTGCCGTATACGGCACCTTAAGTGCAGTATACGGTACCTCAAGTACCATTTACGCCTTCTTTTTCCTTGATAAATGGTACCTAGGTGCCATTTGACCCCCCCCGGTTGCTTACTCGCCCCGTGTAACGCTTTGGTGCTTATTTTCCATGCTTAAAGACTTGTACCATGGCCACCTCCATTCTCTTATAAATAGAGGCTCAAGTTTCTCATTTCAACACACCTCTCATTCTCATTTCTTCTCTCTCTCTCTCTAGAAATACTCTCTCTCTCTAGGTTTTCTTTAGTTTCTCTCTCTAGGTTCTCTCTCTAGTCTTTCTCTCTAGTTTCTTGCTAGGGTTTTAAACCCTTGGACTAGTGAGATGATTAGGGAGGGAAACCTTTCCTTTTCTAGTAGATTAGTTATGTAGTTAATTAGTAGAGGCTAGCTTATGTAATGCTTGGATATTAATGAAGAAATACAAGTGTTATTCTGCTCGCAATTCCTATCGGTATTTTCTATCATTTCTATTATTAATTTGTCATATTGTTCTTGTTTGATGTATGTGATCTATTAATATTATAAATGTTTATTGTTATGCATTGCGAGTAGTGTGCTTGTATGTTTGCCATGATTAGTGAGTAGTTTGTTGTGATGTAGTTAATTGGGATAATATCATTATGAAACAACGGAGGTAATGTTATACGGCTTTCATTTGTATAGCGTCGGAAACATCACTAATGTGTGAAGTACGGAACGTGGAAGCTATGAAAGTCGTGGGCACAATCCGTTGTGGAATAATGTTCCCGACTTTTATATATTACGATTGAAAACTTGTGGTGCTGTTTAACTATACATTTATGATTTCAAACTAAACTATCGCCTTTCCTCCAATAAACGTGGTTAGAACCTTTATGACAAAGGAGTCATGAACCATTGATCAAACGGTCACTACCTATCTATATTTTCCCAAACAAACATGGTCTGATTTTGAAGCTGTGGAAATACTGCCTAACCTATCGTATAGTACACCGTGAATCAATCAGGGATTTATTGGTTTAGAATGATAATGTGAACGGGTTGTTTAGCTATCATAGATGGTTTTACTGTAATACAAGCTTATATATATTGATATCAGATGGCCGTAAAGTATGTAATACAGGAAACACCATAAAACGACCGAGTATCCGGTATAGCGTTGGAAACACCTCTGGTGGAGTACAAACACGTGGAAACCATGTAAAGGACGTAGGCTGAAAATTGTATTGCATCCTGGCATAGTCTGTGATCCAAGAAAGACCGTAATACGGGTGAATACACAGTATAACATTGGAAACACCTCTTGTGAAGTACAATTACGTACAAACTGTGGAAAACCCTGTTGGTTGAAGACTGTATCACAGCTGAACATCTCTGAACTCAATCACAACCAGTAATGTATAAGTTAGCAGTCACCAACTGTCTTAATCTTAAATGCCTTGCCCAACTTAGATATCTCTGTTTGTGTTAAAGAAAGGTCAGTG